>CAEFZP010000716.1:0-7500 GCA_903064625.1 Mallotus villosus
TCTCTCTCTCTCTCTCTCTCTCTGCGCTCCTCTGCTCAGCTCTAGAACCAGAAGCGATCCTGTCTTTATTGAAAGCACATGTCTCCCGGACAGACAGACGTGACAAGACCCATCAAAGAGTCCATCAGTCTGTGTGTCTGTGTGTCGGTCTGTGCTTGAACTTGCATGTGTGCATCTGGGCTTCCGAGGTTATGAGGGGGTCGGGGGTGTGGGGGGAGGGGCCGTGGAAACATCAGCCAGGCCGACACTCATCATGCTGTCATTACTGATCGCAGGTACAGGGAGGAGTGTCGGGAGGGGACCTGGGCTCTGTCCCCCACCAGGGGAGCTGCTCACTATAGGGCTCAACAGTCCTGTGAAGGACAGTGGTGGGAGCCAATGGGAGCACAGCTAAAGAGTGTCAGCATGTTATCATTGGCCTGGCAAAGGCCAATGATAACAGTTCTAACAGAAAAGGCGGTTTATTGACTTGACCTGCACACTGGAGTAGGAAAGAGAGAGACAAAGACTGAGTGGGGGGATAGGAGAGACAGAGAGAGAGAGTGACAACATTAAGGTTCAGACACAAAGCAATAGAGAGGAGGACTCTGAGAGAACTTTAGACAGCGAGAGAGAGAGAGAGAGAGAGAGAGAGAGAGGAGAGGAGAGAGGGAGAGAGAGAGAGAGAGAGAGAAAGAGAGAGAGCAGGGTTAGCCCTAACCCAACAGTGAGGAGCTGGGCTGGTCAGGGTTTAAAACTCACCAGGGTATAGCTGCTTGGTTGGGGCGCTGAGCTGGGCGTCTTTAGATACTCTGTAGGCCACATCTGGTCCTTGTGACGACCGCCTATGCGAGCATAAACCTGTCGTTTTCGTAACGCCGTCAGGTAAACTGGGAAAATCTAAAATCTTCAAGAGGTCCGCTGGCTCCACTAAAGAGAAGAGAGAGAGAGAGAGAGAGAGAGAGAGAGAGAGAGAGATAAAAGAGAGGTGTACGGTTAAGATTTGGAAGAAAGACAACTCATTTGGTATTCAGACACTGCTCTATCTGTCTCAGTCCCACGCATTCAGAACAGCCGTAGAAGTTTGCTACCTCCAACCTCATTAAGTAACACAGGCAGACAGACAGTGTACGAGAATGGTTGAAAACACATACATGCAGTCACAATCAAACTCCCAAATCCCCCATCCACCCACCTATCATCCACCCAATTCATCCATCCGCTCATCCATCCGCTCATCCATCCATCTTTCTCATCCAGCCCCTATAGTTAAGCTGCACTTGCCTCGTTCCTCGACCACAACCATACAATTTGCACACTCTAAGGCCGGGCCTTGGGGTTAGCGCCAAGCGGCCGCAAGAGCAGAGCGGCCAGAGCGGCCTCATGCAGGGTGTGACACGGGCTCTGACCCAAGACCGCATCCCCGACGGCCCAAAACAATCCCCCGGGGGAACCACAGACCGACAAGGGAGTCCGCAGCCACAAGGCTAGGTGGCTGTCGGCCGGCCACAAGCGCCCGGCACAGTACGGACTGGAGGAGCATTGGTTCCATCCCTGGAACTCGTGTCACAGAGAAAGTTGTTGTGGGGGTCTAAAGAGAATAACTTCCATGCGGATCCAGATGCATTTTGGATAGCTGTTGTATGGAAAAGGTGGATGCACAAGGTTCCATAGGACCTGTTAAGGGCTCTCTCTCTCTCTCTCTCTCTCTCTCTGGAATGTTTCCAGTGGATCCTCTATGAGGGACTGATGGTAGTAAATCGTTTTAGGAGCCTTGTTTTAGGAGTGTAGACTCTGGACAGGCCCAGTGTACATTTAGGCTTGAGAGTCCACCAGTGCAGGGCCAGAGACAAAGAGAAGACATTCAATGGACGTGCTGAGAACAGACAATACTACAAAAGTGGAGGAAGGCACACACACATTGTATGTGTTTATGGCATTGGGCCTTTAAGTAAGAAAACAAAAGGCTAGCGTTCTTTGGCGTTCTGTTTGCTCTTTTCTGTGGAACAATTTTGGTCAGACTAAGAATAGAGGGCCAAAAGCACATACACACACACACACACACACACACACACATACACACACACACACACACACACACACACACACACATACATACATACACACACACAGGTAAATCTTACTGGGTGTCTTGCCGCAGGGACCACACACACTTAATGAGTGGCCTCGTCAATCAGAAAGTGACAGGTCTGGGAGGAGGGAGGGAGGGAGGGAGGGAGGGAGGGAGGGAGGGAGGGAGGGAGGGAGGGAGGGAGGGAGGGGAGGGAGGGAGGGAGGGAGGGAGGGAGGGAGGGAGGGAGGGAGGGAGGGAGGGAGGGAGGGAGGGAGGGAGGGGAGGTTCCAGCCAGTGGTCGGTACACAGAGGTGTCAGAGGTCCAAACTCACTACACATCCTCGACACATGTCTGCACACAGTTGTGTGAGAGAGAACCACTTAACACACACACTTCAGCTGGGCCTGGTTGTTCCGCATGCATTGAATCATTCAAAAGATGCACAATAAGCAGATGGAGAAAGCTATGGGGATACACTCCCAGTTGGCCAGATCAAATTCCTGCCCCTCTCTTTCCCTCCTCCCCCTCCCTCACTATCCTTCTTTCATTCCTGTACTTCTCCCTCTCCCTTAGCCGGCCTGTCCTTCCTGTCTTTCGGGAGATCTGAGAGGTGGAAGCTCCGTCAAGATCCTATCGCTCGGGGGGACAAGGATCCCCGGCGGCGCCGCTGTTCCGGACGAGGTGACTGCACCGTGCACACAGCTGGGGACGGAGTCACAGGATGTGACACGGACACACACACAGACACACGCCTCTCCATATCCAGCCCACCCACCCACCCGCCCGCCAAGCTTGACAGGGAGCTATCTCCAGTACAAGGGAACCCTGTGAGAACATTCCACAACATGACAGGATGACAGAGGCTCTTCTCGAGGAAGACGTCGCTCGATAAAGACCCGGCTTTGTCCGTCGGAGCTCCCCGAGGAATGACGTACTGACACTCGCCCGCTAGGGACAGAACGCATACGAGTCTCCTTAACTCTGTTGACTGACACGCTGAATTAGCTCGTCTGAGAGGTGCTGCAGTTTGACAGTCTGTCAACAACAACAAAAAGATATGCGGGTGGTAAAATGTAAACCACCAGCACGGATGAGACATCACTCGTATGGAAACAGAACATTGGCTGACATTCCCGGGGAAAAGTGAATTAAGAGTAGACATTAATGACATGTCATTTGGGAAAGTGATAAATGACATTCATTTCATCTTCCATCGTTCGACGTCGTTCTGGAATCGGATGTTTGAGGACAAGGGAGAACTAAGGACGACTAAGTGTGTGTCACGAGCCTGCGTCGTGGCCGCCCCCAACTACACCCTGCCGACATCATGTCCGAGAGCCATCGGAGAAACCCACGGAAGCGTCCCACGGCCCCCTGGGATGCTGGAGGACTGAGGCCGGAAATGGGCGAAGACTAAAGCACAGCTGTATTCACCACAGACAACTGGCGGACTACAAGGACCACGAGGCCGCAGCCACCAGATCAGACAACCACACATACACACATGCACAGGAACACCCACACAAACAGAGGGCATGAAACACGTAGGTGCAGTAATCAGTGCAGTTATGAGATACGCACACACACTCACACACACACACACACACACACACACAAACGAGCCAGAAATGTTGAAGCTAAATAACTTCCTTGGATGTTGGGAAGGTGGGGCAGATACCGAAATGAACCCTTTCTGAACACAGTGGCCTCTGTTGAAATGATATGAGGTGTAATTCCTCTCCGATAGGAGCCGAGGCACACAGGCCTGATTGTATATCCAGGCTGGCTTCAGGACGCAGACACCACTTTGAGCGCTGTGGCGAGGACAGTAAGTCAAACTAACAACTCTGAGGCAGAAGGTTTTCTTGCCTCGGAGTTTTACTAATTGACGGTTGGTCGGTGTGACCCAGTGTGTTATTTTAGCGTCCAGGCACATCCTCCCCAGTCTGCTCCCCCACCTCCACCGACCCCACCCCCCACCCCCCACCAACAAACCACCCCCGCTCCTGGTTTCCCCTTCTCCTTATATGGACGTGATCCAGCGAACTTCCTGTCGCCAGCGGTGGTCACAGTAACCAGAGTTCATCTTGGGGTCGTTTGCATAAGATTCCTATGCTGTCTACAAGTCTTTGTCAGGACACATTTTGTAGCTTAATACAGTTTTTTATTTTTGAAAAACATTCCGGGTTGACTTATTAGTTGAATAAACGTAAGCCAATCAAGAGGGTGATATTTGACCTCTCGACAGAACAGAACACCTTCTGTGGCGTTAAGCAGTATTGTGGTAGACAGAAGTCTCCTCTCATGCCTATTTTATGACAACATGTTTGTCTACACTAAGAGACATTAACCAAATATTTAAAACAGCCTTTTATAAGCTCACTTCAGTTAGCCACAGTGGACCAACAGCTACTTTACAAAGAGTTACCCTGAAACTGGCAGCTGGGACTAACAAACGTCTGCCATTTCCCCGACACACAGCCCGTAAAGCTTTCAATGAGGCGGAACAGTTTGTTAGCCCTTAGCTTAGAGGACTACGCTGCTATGCTAAGCCTCTCAGAATGGATTCAATTACACATTGTTCCGGTATATTCTGTGGACAGGGCAGGTAGACTACTGAAACGCCACTGGAGGAGGAACACAAGTGGGAGGAGGAGGTCTGCACTGATCAGCCAGTCGATGCTAACCGTGTCATGACCCCCCCGTGGAGAAGTGTTGCTTTTGCTAATCCTCTCTGACACGACTTAATCCTATGAAGATCAGCAGCTCTCAGGGAGGAAACGATTGTCATCGGGATACCCCCGCCCTCCACACACACACACACACACACACACCTCTCCTTCTTCCTATTCCCTATAATCTCTCCTTTTTTTCCTCCCTTGCTCCCCTTTCACAAATCTGTTGTCTTCTCCCATTTCGACCAATCCCTCTCTCCGTTCATCCAAACAAATATTGTTCCAGTTCCTTCTCTAAGATTCAGGTTGAGCCTCGGGGGGGGCTCAGGGCGGGTCCCGTCAAAGTAGAGGGGGTCTGAACGTGACCCTTACCCTGACTGGGACCTAGGGGTCACCTGGGGGTCGTACAGGGGTCATAAGGGGGTCGCATAGGGGAAGTGGGCCAATTAGCACTTTTACAGGGCAGGAGGGAAGAGGGGATGGGCGACTTTGGACTTGAGGGGTGTGGGTGGGGTTAGGATCGCTTAGCAGACTAGAACTCAGGCTGAAGGGTGAGGAACCTGCTATTCTTTCAGTGTGATAAATAAACATCGTGTGGACCCTTGCCCGTGAGGCAGCTCTGCTGACTCATCGTCGAAAAAGAAAGACCTGCAGCTTCAGCTCACACGGCAAGGTAAAGGCTGTCTCACCCAAAAACCCAATTTAAGTCTTAGGATGACATTGAAATGCAGCGTGGCCATTTTCTGATCAGTCGAGCTATGGTTACAGTGAAATATAAGGAGAAAAATTGGCCATCCGTGAAATGTGCTTTCACGACTAACAACATAAAACGTTGCTTCAAAGATTGAAAATACTTTCATTTGTGTGTCTAGGAGCCGGTTGACTGAGTGTGCTCGATTTTTCAATTTTCTTCCGACAGAGAACACGCACACGCAAATCCACTCACACACGCAAGCATGCGCACAAACAAAACACACTGGATCACACACATGCAAACACACGTCTCCCCAGTCTGTGGCCGACCCTCCAGGGGGAAGCCAACCTGACCACATCCCAACCCACAGGTATGGGTGTCAATCCCTCCTTATTACACTGAGATGTTTACCTACTTAGCACGGGTGCTCCCCTGAGAAAGCCTCCC
The DNA here is from genome assembly GCA_903064625.1 of Mallotus villosus. Classification (NCBI taxonomy): domain Eukaryota; kingdom Metazoa; phylum Chordata; class Actinopteri; order Osmeriformes; family Salangidae; genus Mallotus; species Mallotus villosus. The sequence continues at coordinate 5,871 of CAEFZP010000716.1, forward strand.
CTGGCTCAGGACGTACCAAGAGTTGTTTGCCCGCAGAGTTGCCCCCTTTTCCCAACACACACACACCACCACCCTAGGTAAACACATAAGCTGACCACCTACTCCCAAAGCTAGAGGGAGTGAGAGAAAAGTTGTTTTAAATTCATATTATTATTTGCCATTTGACTTCCTCCCTACAGGCCCACAGGAGTCCACAGGCTCTTTATGTTACTCTTCATATCATAGTTTTGTGGGAGCAATAATGCTTTCTTGCCCTCTGAATGTCTATTTCTCTCTACATCTCTGATACTTCCACTCTCTTCTTACCAGTCCTTGTTTCCCTGTCTTCTTTTTCTTCCTCAAACAATCTTTGTCTCTCTTTGTCATCGCTGCCTTCGCATGGCACTGAGTAGAGTGTCACATCTCTCTCTCTCTCTACTCTCTCTCTCTCTCTCCTCTCTCTCTCATCTCTCCCTCTCTCCTCTCTCTCTCCCTCTCTCTCTCTGTTGCTCTCTCGTTCTCCGTGGTAACCCGTTGGATGCCTCGTCAATGTGAGATCCCAGAAAAACTCGACCACCATCTAAGCGACCACGGGATCGCCCACTTTTCCAGCCACAGCGCAAAAGAAACCACAGAACAAAGGACACCCACGGAACAGCACACAAGAGCTGGCAAGAAAGATCGTTATTACATCGCAAGTAATGGACAGGTGAGGAGATAAAGATTGCAGGGCGACAGGCCAGGCCAGGCCAGGCTAGGGTAGGCCAGGCCAGGCCAGGCCAGATGATTATCACCTCCCTACTAAGTTGGAGCCTTCATGTGCCTACCACTGCGTTAAGAGATGGAGAGGGTCATTCACAGAATATGCCTGCCAAGGATTTCATATCAGAAAGGCGTTATTCCGAATACGAACGATACCATCGGTTGGAATGTGACTGAAGCATGGAGGGAAGGAAATGAAGCTTCTTTCATACGCCGTGTGCTGAGTGAGAGCTGTTGGCTAAACATCCTTTACCTCACTGTGGACTCTCTCACTACAGCGCCATGCCGTGACCTTTCAGGCCGAGGTCACGTCTCATAAAACAGACCGGCACGCGGGGGCCTCGACCAGGCCGGATCTTTGTTCTGCCCGTGTGCGTTTTCACCCGCGGTGAGTCATTCTCACGTCAGCACCGCCGCATTTAAACCACAGACTGTCGTCTGTTTGTTGAATCACCGACCTCGTATTCGCGGACGAACTTCTGTTATACATATCACAGACAGAACAGAACATACTCTGCTGGGTACAGTCTGTCAGACCTTGGACCACTTCCATCCTCCCCATGCTTTGGCCTGGCACTTTGAGGTCATGGGCGCCACAACCTGAATTTCTAGGCTGAGTCCAAAACTGCATTTGAAAGGTTTGTAAATAAGGTTTGACCCAGGTCTACTGAGTATAAACTGTGGGCATCTTCCAGAGCTCTAGACTTCTAACGTGGGTGTGCGAGACACAGCAGTATTAAGACTTTTAAAGGAGAGAGAAAAGTCTTCATTGTTTGTTGGGTCTTTTACAGGCTTGTTTTTCCAGACAGGGTAAGAGTTTGGAGGTGGCAACACTGGAAGGATTAATGATGTTATAAAATGAGCTTTACTGTATACGTGAAAAATATAT
>CAEFZP010000716.1:10000-26202 GCA_903064625.1 Mallotus villosus
CTGCAGGGGAACGGCGACTCAGGAGACCCTGAGATGTTCCCCACCATTTCTATATCTGAGAGAGAGCGCTACTAGCTCGAGCTCGCGCGTCTGCTAGCTAGCGAGAGCGAGCGATAGCTCTATATCTCTCTCTCTCTCTCTGATCTCTCTCATTTCCTCTATCTCGCTATAGCTTTCTTCTCATCTCTCTTCTCTTGCTCTGATCTCTCTATCTCTCTCTCTCTCTCTCTCTCTTTCTCTCTTCTCCTTCTTTAGCTCTCTCTTCAGAAGACTGAAGTCTGAACAGCCTCTTATTCTAGACATTACTTTTACCATCTATCTTTCTGTCTCTGTTTCTCTCCATCTCTGCCTTTACGGTCTCTACTTACGCATTGATCTGTTTTACCAGCCAGCTGTTTCCAATCATCCTTATTTCTGACAGTATCTATAATGTTTTACTTATGGTCAAAAGAAATACTCTGTCTGTATTAATGAGCTCTTTCAAAATCCCTGTCTTCTATCCGGTCTATTTTGGTCTCTCTATCTTTGTGGTCTCGCTCTGTTTTTTGTCTTTCTCTGGACTCTCTTTCTCTCTGCACCTTGGGCTCCCTTGCATCCTCTCTACCGGCTGATCTCATTTAGAGAGCTAACCGCTGGAAGACTAACGACAAAACAAGGCAGTACACGGTTCACATTCCAGAACGTTCCCTCTGCCCCAGCAGCCCACTGCTCAGACACAGAGGAACAGGCCAAATACAGAGGAAGCCAAATGGGTAAACTTGTATTAACTTCATACAAACAACGCTTTTACACATACACACAGATACACACAGAGATGTACTATCAGTCTCAACAATATGACTGTTTTATAGTTGCCCCACTGGGGCAAATGGAATAAATTACTTGAGGAAATGATGAGAATGTGACTCGAGATGTTTAGTTTAAAACATGAGACTCAATCTGGTCGCATTTCACAGAAATGTACAACATTCTGTCATGATTATCTGTGAACTCAAAGACCCAGAATGCTTGGCCAAGAAACTGCTGTCACTGAGCCACTTAGAAAATTATTTCACCCAGGCTTCGGTCCGCTAATCCAGGAACTCATTAAATGCATCAAATCTCGACATCTACCAAAAGAACAACATAAAAATGTACACAAACTGTGGACCAGTGTGGAATAGTTATGTCTGAAACATCATTGTGCACTTTCAAAGTTACAGCAAAACCCATTAATCACAGTGTGGTTTCGGGGTGAGGCTGGTGAGTCGATAAATATGATGTGTTCTTGGGCCGGGAACAAAGTGGAGAAACTCTTACAGATACGACCTCACAATCGGATGTCATTCGGATAATGATTTAGAGAAGTCTTGCTCGTGGCTACACAACATTATGCTACTAAGTGTTTTCAAGGTATCCCTTCAACAATGTCATAAAACCATTTGTAACATATCCTGCCTTCACCGGCCAAATGTAATGAAGAGAGAGCGAGCCAGAGAGAGAGAGAGGGAGAGAGGAGGGAGAGAGAGAAACTGAGACCGAGTGTAGACAAGAAAATAAGAGGCTGAAAGAATAGCCCTCTGAGGGAGAGTGACAGAGAAGAAAGAGAATGGACCTCTTTAGAAAGTCTAGCATCAATCACTGGTCTTGTGATGGTAATTATAGATCTCATAGTTGCAGTGTGGGACTAAAGGCCCCAGTCTCTCAGCTAGCCTCCGAGCCCCTCAGTCGCTCCGCTTCCCAGACTGCCGCCCTCCTCCCAGCCTTCCAGCCTGTTATCCACTCGGCCCTGAGTCATCTGGAGACGTGCTCATCCAGTCTCCCAGCCTGTCATCCTTTCAGCTTCTGTGGAGGAAACTTCCCAGCGACCCGGCTTCTCATCTTTAACAGCCTTACATGTTTGACATCCTCCCAGCAGCTTAGCCTCCCAGCCTCCCAGCCTCCAAACCTTCGAACCCTCCGGCCTGTTTTCCTATCAGCTTGTCGTCACCCAGACAGCCCCAGGCAGGGGTGAGTCAGCCATAATCACACAGCCCATCTTATAATGACAGGGACGCACCAATCAGCAGCCATCTCATGATGAAAGAGTGGACCAATCACCATGTACCTGTCGCTTTGGATAAAAGCGTCTGCTAAATGTGTAAATGTACATGTAATGTACCTCTCACAAAAAATATTTGGGGTGAATTGAGGTTGAAGTGAGGAGTCTATTTGTCCAGTATTTTTGAACCGCAGTATGTGGTAAGTTATTTAGTATTTTCCTCTGTCTCTGCTTCAGTTGTTCTCTGCTAGCTTCCACTAGCCTTCACCTCACATGGCAGACATAAGTGCCACGAGAGAACAGAGTGATCTGACTCTTGACATGTCTTGTGCATTTTCCTAACAGCATTTAGACTTTAAGTCTTGACAGTAGGACTAACACCTCAAGATTCAACCATTAACTTTGTACTGAATCACAGTTACAGAGTAAAGACACCGTGCTTTGTTCCAAAAGCCAAACGCGATTGAAGCTAATTAGCTCGTAAGCTAACCGCAGTGATGCTGAACAAACAGGATGCTTGGCTCTCGGTTACTCTCTGGTACAGTACCTCCAATCCTATCCCCGTCGCAGCACATTTCTCACCTAATAAAGCGAAAAATAGAACAGCTCTTGAGTGAGGTCACTGGAGCTTCCAGAAGTAGCGATTCATACCATAGCCATTTTCCTCCCTAAAACGCTTACGCTTGTCTTTTTTATCCTGCCCAGACTGTGGCTAGGCCAGGGCCAGGGGAAAGGAGTGGGGGGATGGAGGGGGGTGGGGGGGGGTTGGGGGCTGAGGTCGGAAAGGATGAGTCATAGCATTGCTTTCCATGCTCAATGATTATAATACCGTATAATAGAGAACAGTGCTGCTACTCTACAGTGCTTGAGATGAATGTCCAAACCCTGATGGCTGGACCACAGATCTCACTGAGGGTAGCCATCCTAACCCTCAGAGGGGAGTTGGTGTTGCAATCCAAAGACCACTGAATGGAAATTATAGCAGTATACTGACTCACCCAATGGCAGGAGAGAAGACCTTGCACTTACATAGAGTGATACTGGACCCAAGTGTACGTTTGCATGGCTTTCTTCAACAGGGATCTCCGTGCGCCCGTGCATCTCCAGTTAGATGTTTGGCCCCTTGGCGAGCAGGTAAGGAGTCCTTGAATACGGATTTAAACGTCTAACACATGGTGGACTGGGGAAGTTCTTCGAACTTGGTTCCAGCCCAAGCACAGGGGGTCTAGATCTCACTGTTGTCAACATGACAGAAACTATCCACGAGTCTCTGACAAAGGCTCCCCTTAACTTTGACACAGGGTCAAACTTAAATGTCTTTTATAAAGATCTGTTCCGATATGAATGTCTGCACGCACAGAAAGAAGGCTTTGGCATTGTCTGGGCGCTGGAGCTGATTTTAGAGGTCGTAAAAGGAGCATGCCTCGCCTCTTCATAAAGGCCGTATTCACGGTCTGAAGTGGCACATGCAGTTGCAGGGTCACTGCCTCTCTCCACAGTCCAGCTGGGCTCAGATTCTTTCCCCCGGCTCCACGGCGATAGCCACACACAAGAAAGTGCTTTTTCACACCAGCCGTTTATCTGATGGACTTCAACAGACCTCGGGGCCTTCCCATGTGCAGGCTATGAGAATGTGCAGCCCCCCAGTGAAAAACACTCTGTGGATGGAATACGTCTGCTTCACTCTGTAGACACAAACAATGACTAATAGTCCGGGCTATGGATTGTAATCTACCCCCAAAAAAACTTACTTTGCTTTCGGTGTTTGATTACAATGCTATGGTGCCTGTACTTAAGTATTCCACAGCCAGGTCAGAGGCCAAGCCAGGCCAGGTTTGTGGGACAGTGTAAGGATATTAGTGTTTAAAATACAGTACGGTACATGCCCATCATAACTGATGTCAGTTTTTACCGCACGGTGCTTCTGTCTGCAGAAACTTGGTTTTGAAGTAGGCTTTTCAGATGAAAAAGAGAACTGTGAATGGAAAACAGATTAATCCAAGCCTTGACTAACCTTTGACCTCATCATAAAGGTTACCCATTCCCCTACATACACACACACACACACACACACTTTTCCTTTGCACAAAAAGATCCCTGTTTTGGAATACCTCATTCAAAAGCTGAAACACAAACCTTTCCTTAAGCCATCTCTGAAGCACCCCTCAATGGGAAAAGTTATTTTTCCAGCAAAAGCCTTAACTAAAATCATCTCGGAGCGAACTCCAGTGTATTTTTCTTAAGTGAAATGAAACGGTATTTTATTTCACAGTGCCTTGTTCCACCGAGAGTGGGATGAAAACATCTGGAACGCATTTTTTCTTTTTTTCTTCCTTTTTTCATGGGGGCTGAACAGACAGCACAATGGGACTTATGGGATCCAGATGTCCGCGAGCACAGAGGGTGAGACAACAAGTCGTTCTTTCTTACTCGCCATTTTCATGTACAAATTGACAGAAAACAAACATCGAATCAGGTGGCGAGGCATAGATTGTGAACATCTAGCGTTTCACTCCATACTCCGACTCTGTATCACATGGTTATTTTCCAGATAGGCAGAGATGAGTGGACGGAAACCCTACACTAGGTTTATCAAAAGTGGTTTTGGCCCCAAACCACCAATGTTTTCATTCACACAGGTATTCAAAGAATGTTATTCCAGTATTTTTGATGAACAAAGCAGTTTGACATGTCAGTTCCAGCCCTAGGGGTGTGTTTCCTATTGAGGGGGGACCATTCAGAACCCATTCCTTAATTAATGATAACAAACCATAAGGGGAGAAAAAGCCAAAACACAAAAAAGTGTTTGAAGCTTTGTGAAAGGTTCCATTGATTCTCGGAGACTTGTTGAAAACACTGAACTTTTCCTTAACCTCTCTGATGGCAATGACACGAAAGGAACCTTCTAGCAAGAGAAGCAATGGTTTCATCCAGTGCAGACACCGGTAATAGAACAACAGAATCCCAGGACAGCTAAATAAAACTGACCTCAATGAGCTCCATGATTTAAAGCTTCTAGCATTGTTTTGTAAAACAAGTGGTTAGAAATGCAAAATGTTGTATGCTTTCAAGATATTTCAAGTTAAGTTGATTTTATAATACTGTTATATTAGCCGATACTATAAGTCTCTTATCCCTTCCCTGGTAGCCAGTAGGGAACATGTACTTGAAGGTGAGTGGCAGCTGAACTGCTTTGATCCTCAGGTAACATTCCTTCTGTCGGGCTCTGAAGCTGTAAACCTGACAGTAATAGTAATCTCAAGGTCACGCCTTTCACCCTCTCACCTTTGACCCCGCCAGCCTGGACACCCCGGGTCGTGTTGGAGTTTTTGCCATTACTCGCTTGCACTCAAGTGAAAGGGCTCTCCTCAACATCAAGAGAAGATGTACTGTGGTTATAAATCTGGGGTAAAGAGCTGTTTGACACTAGGGTTACTTCTCTCTCTGTCTCTCTCTCTCTCTCTTCTCTTTCTCTCTCTTTGGAAAATGCTCAGCTTCAAAACAACAGAAAGATGTTTGAGATCCCCTTGAAGTTCTATTCGCTTCACAATCAAAACCCTTTGGTGGGTGTGAGAACTGTTCCCCTGGCACCATTGTCACATTCGACTTGCTTTTATGCGGCTTAGCCCTGGCTTTGTTTCTTAGGGTTATGAGCCAATGAGATTGCATGAAACCACTTTGTAATTAAAACAGAACAGTACCAAGTTGAGGGTTGCATAAAATGTATGAAGAAAACAGAGGATAAATAACAGGACCACTTACATGAAACGAACATGAAACAAAAAAACATCCATAGAAGTCTTTTAGAAAAGACCACTTAAGTGCATGTGTTATTGATTTGTTATTCAAATATATAAAGTAAATAATATATAAGTGTCTGAGTAAAGCACATATTGGAATAACATGTTGAAAATGTACATAGACCCATTAAGTCCTAAAATATACAAATACCATTGACTGAGAGTACACTATGACTCATTGGTTTAGTATAGTCTTGATGAAGGTGTTTGGGTAAGGCTGATTCGAACCAGATTGCTGGTAACCATGGCAATGACTGTACATGTAGGTTGTGCTCAGCCAGAGGGCTCAGGGGTCATCTGGTTTGGGTCAGGATGGGTTCTTTACTGCTGACAAACTGGAGTCATCATTTTTCATTAGCCTTTAATTATACCATTTGCGTGCTCAGATGGCCTGCAGCTTTCACAAGCAGTAAATAAACACAATCTTAAAATGGTGGTTTTAGGAAGATATTGTGTGTGATGTGCTGTGGTCCCAACTTTCCTGAGGCACACTGTCTCCTGCCCACTGGAAAGGAAAATAAGTCGTGGTCTGAAGTTCTAGAAGGTTCTAGAAATTCATCATACACCACTAACGGTTGACATTGGCTACATACGAAACCTCTGTCTAATGCTGATGCCAAGTTCAGGCTCACTAGCATGTGCAAAGTGTCAGATGTCAGGAAGTGTCCAAGCGCCAGAGCAGAAGGGTTTACAAGTCTCTGTTGGGTTGATTAAACAGCGAGCAACATCAGTATGGATTCAGTCCCACGCCTTGAAAACTCATAAAAACCCTCGCGGCCAATCGCACATCAGCCTCACTCGACCGGCCTATCAGAGACAGTGGGGAGGAAGACCACTCCCCCTTGGAAAGAACTTCACCATCGAAAAAAAGTCAAACCTCCATCTCCAGCCTGCACCACCTGAGGGACATCGATCATTTCCGCCGTGGCAGAGTTTAAGCGTCTGCGCTATCTCTGCTCATAATCGACATCGTGTTTACACGTGTCCCCTTTGGTTGAAGGGAGAAGTGTCGATGCAGCCCATGGCCCAACCCAGTTCACTGACTTTGTCGATTGTCCATGTTGGTATGTGGACAGACCTGGCCATCTGTCTATACCTACCAGGCCTCTCTCTAACATGCAGGCCCACTCCACACAAGACCACCAACCGTGACACCGACTCAGGATACTAATAATACACACAGGCCAGACGACAGGCTACTCCTGGATAACGGCCTCTGTCCCTTATCCAACTTATCCTTATCCAAGCATCCTATCAGCTTCTCTCGTGAGTGTCACCTAGACTTAGCACAGTGTCTGTGGACGATTCTCTCTTTGAACCAAAAGGAACGAAGCATATCATGTAGCTGCATCCAAGCAATTCCCAACACATTTGGACCTTTGTGAATTATCAGTTCAAGGCAGCTACAGTAGGCATTCTATAGACACATTTGTATTTTCACATAAAACAATTATACAGATAGGCCTATGATATTGCTCGAACGTTAAGTTAACTCGAGAAGGGACAGAATTAAGTCTACTTTTTTTATGGAGGTCATGGTTATCTTTATATTGTCTCTGATGCTAGTCATCGGACTCCGCCCTTTAATTTGAGGCGACGCCGGCCCCGCCCTCTCGCCAGTGTTCCTCATTTGAAAATAACGCTTTGAATTCACCAAACTGTGTCCCAGAGGGTGAACTTAGGTTAAAACAGCAAAAACGAGGTATAAGTTGAATTGACAAGTGTAAAAACACAATGGTTATGCCTTTATCCCAAAAAATCTGAAATACAGTAATACAGTTTTAGTTTTTTTTAAGGTTAATCCTCATGGCGTCCCATTAAGTCAATCATACTATACGATATAATATATTGGGAAATGAGTAAAATTCCGGAATAAACCCTTTCAATAAAAATGAAGACCACCAAAGACTGCACCTTGACCCTGAAGATCAGCCAAGGACAGGCAAAACTGTTCTGCCACAGGTCACGCATAAGCCCTATGTCATCTCTATTCATCTCACTTCCCACTATTTGAAGATATGTTAGAACTATCAATGCCAGCTGCCTAAGATTCAGACAGCCCATACATAATGTATCTACATACAAAAAACATGTGCATCCATATAGCACTATAGATGGCGCAGGCTCCCATCTTCCAAACTGCACAAACCCATCGCTGGAGGCAGCGAAGTTTAGGACGGATGAGAGAGAGAGCTGTTGGCATTCGTCTGTGGAAAAAGAATTACTAACAGGACGCTACAGTGGAACTCCAGTTCCTTTTCTCTGCAACTCCTATTCTTACAACAGTTGGCATATAATTATTTGCACAGTGATAGCCTATACAATGTGTCTATGAAAACCCCCAGTGAGTGCTTATGCATATCTGGACAAAAAGACCTGTGGATGAAGACAACCACCTATGGTCTCTTTCTTTTAAAAGCCTTGACAGGGCCCCCGGTCAATTTCAGCTTAAGGCCGAAGGGCACCAAAATGAATATGGGGGGCATTCCAGATAAGTTAAATCTTATTGAAAGGGGGCCGTTGAGTTGGAGTGACAAGTGAAGAGGTCTTTAGAAACTTGTTGCTCATGAGAACGTTTCTCCCTTTACAAAACTTGAAACTTGTGCAAGACGTGCGTCAAGACTACAAAAAAAGTTAGACTCGAAGTGTATCAAATGCATCTTACCTGAACTTGCTTGTGAAGTGACAAAAAGTAGAATTATCGCTAAAGTCATTTGCGCGTCCCTTATTCTCCGTTTTACTTTCCATCTTATATGGGTATCCATGACCGCCGCTGACGTCCACGGCATATGTGGATTAACTTTTCGAGATCAACAGAATAGAATTATAACTTCTGATCAGGAGATAATTGGAAACCAAATATCCCAGAAAAAGAGAGAGAGAGGGGGAAAATGCCGTTATGTCTCAAGCAGCCATAAGTTTGTGGAGTGTGGTTTCCTCCAGCTAGTTGGCGGATGGGGCACCCTCTCTACCGTTCCTCTCCACTCTCCTTGCTCCTCTGAATTACCCTGCGCTGCAGAGCCGTGGATCAGAAGTGTTGCCCCCACTCTCAATCGTCACTGAGATCCCCTCGAACTCAAGGGGAAAAATAGGGTTTCCCACAAGCTGTCAGTCAGTACGTGGACAGCAGAGGCAAGCAAATGGGAGAGGGTGTAAAATAAACCCTGCCTTGTCATTGGCTAAGAACAGGGAGGAAAAGTTTAGGGAAAGTTTGACGCCTACTCTCCAAACATTACCGTCGCTCCCAGATATCATATGCGACTGGGTATTTTTCACAGCACAATCCGTTAGCAGACACAAATCCGGTAGTTTGAAAGGGACGTTACAAAATTGTTTAATTGCCGATTGACTATGTATTAATATTTTCCTATCAAGGAGAGGTAGACAGTTCCGCTGTCCAGACCTACAAGTAAAACTAAATAGTTAAAAACGACATGTTAACGGGTAACCGTTTCTTCTACAATTGGAAGAGCAAGTGTCATAAATAGCTTCTGCTGTTTCCTGAACTCTATTAAAAGACGGATGCGCGTTGGCAACCCTGACACAGGACAACTGGTGCCCGTGAGAGGTTGGCGAGGTGCTGATCTCTTGACATGGTGATAGATCTAGCCATGGTTGAGGCAGGGGACGTATTTAGACGGTAACAAAATAACCTATATATGTGACTCGTTTTCTTATTTATTAGCACTTTTACTAGCCCCAATGAGAACAATGTCGGCTATAAAACGTTAACTCGAATTATTCAGGTCTATGCTTTTACCATCTTACAGTAATACCCAGTTCTTAACATTAACGACACAATTGGTATACTGGCAATCAACTGTGTATCTACTATGTCTTAAAATAAATCTTTTTACACATTTCCACAATATGTCCCAGAACACCATGCACCCTGGACAAGAGTCAGATTTGGTGTGTGTGCTGCCACAGGGAATGACAGGAATGCAGTGGCCTTTTGTACGAGGTGGCCGTCCAGGCCTGTGGGGGGCAGTCTCCCATTAAAACCCCCAGCTCCCAAATGGGGTTTTAACACTCCTGATAGACAGCATATAGACTGAGGACCAGACAGAGAGTCAGAGGGAGGGATGTGTCAGCCATGCTGGAAGCTGAAAGTAACAGAATACACAGGATTAGTGTTGGTGTGAGCATGCATGTATTTGTGTGTACAGTATTAGTGGGTGGGTTGGCGTGTGTGTGTGTGTGTGTGTGTGTGTGTGTGTGTGTGTGTGTGTGTCGTGGTGGTGGGAGGGGAGGGGTGGATGGACACCCCAGGGTGTAGTCATTCATAAAAGCATTAAAAGTACAGGGAAGAGAATGTGACAGTCCCTGTAATACTGTATGTGACAAAGCAACTCTGCCAGGTCGGTTCCGCCCTTGATTATTTACAGAAATAGAAACAGACACAAGGCCAAGTCTCATAAATCTCCAGTAACAACTGGTAAAGTATATATCCTGCTGTCACAGAACAAACGGTCCCAAAACAGATGATGCACAAAGATGCATCAACTGGGCCGCAAAAGAAGAGGTCTGTCTGACAAGTCACTTCGATGTTTCCACAACGCGTTTACAAAATGAGACATTTGTTTAATAACTTCAGATACAGATGAACTTCAACATGTCCCCTATATAGTAACTGTCAAAAAACTGAACAAAAGTTGGAAATCTACAACTAAGTACAGAATGTAATGCTTCCAAAGCAACATGGTATAATATGATAACATGATATAACATCATCACCCACCGTTAACACATTCAACATTCCAAAATAAGAATGGTCTGATATCCACGTCTGAAAGACTCAGGTCTGGATCTGACTTCGGTGCCGATCAAACGAGGCTGTGGAACACCCGGAGTCCCAGGCCTCATTAGTAAACAGACAGGCAGCACTGACGGATGGGCTCTGTGCTGAGTCAGCCTGCACATCGCTCACCCACACAGAAGAAGCTGGCTGTAGCTTTAGGACAGGTAGAGAACAGCGAACACCTGGATTCACCTTTCAGCGGGGTCTCATCAAAACACACCTCTGACCTCTCCATCCATCTCATACATTCACACTCATCGCTTTCTCCACCTAGTCCTCACTCTACCCTCTCTATCTCTGTAGTCACACACACGGTTAGACCAAGAGAAGTGTAACTCATGAAACACCATACAATAACCACTGAATAAAGAGTTATCTTGTATCTCTTTAGACAGAAGTCCCTCCCTGACCTTGAATTATAAACATTAACGGAGCATTGTGGCCTAAAACTGTTGTTACAGGTATTTTACACTACATCAACCCCAGAAAGCCTTATGGCTGTCAATCATGAAAGTAACAGAATACACAGCAAAAGCCTGATGATTGATCTTCAGACACACAGCAAAGATGTGTGTGGAGAAGTCCACTTCAGGACTTCAGGACCACAGATAATGTATGCCTCCTTTCTATCTCGTTGGGATAGAATGCTGCCCAGACGGAGCAAGGATGGGGCATACTTGCACGGCCTGCAGAAGGGAGAGAGGAAGACAGAGAAAAAAGAGAGAGAGGAAGAGAGAGAGGGGGTGTGTGTGTGATTCCCAATCTGTTTTCCCCCCCCCCAACCTCTCTACTTCACTTACTCTTCTTTCCTAAACCTTTCTCCTAATTCTCCCCCCTAACAGAATCCACACTCCCATCTCTCTGCATCTGTAGCTGCTGGTAGTCTGGACCACAGGGCTGTAGAGCGTAATATGCCATCCATCATCCTTATGGCCCTGCTCCATCGCACGACGAGTGACTGATCGTAGAGCTCTTGATGAAGCCAGAGCACGCTTCCTTCTTTTTACAATTAGCACAATTAGTACAGGATGACTGTAGCAGGGCTACAAGCCAGCATAAATTGCTAAGAGTTAAAGCTAGCAAAGCGTAAACTGGGCACAGCTGTAGAGGGGTTCGAAACACACGTGAGATGTCGTCTCGGATGGGGGGTCGGGGGGCTTTGTGCGTGGCTACATTTTGGTTTGGCCCCACCAACTGTCACTCCAAGGTTTTTTTTCAGTTGGCAGTCCTGTATGTGACAATGTGCATGTGACAGCAGGTTAGCCATTGGACAGCTTGGGGTATGGTTAGCATAGCCACTTAGCAAGAGAGGAAGGATGTAGCATTGCGTGCTAGCTAGCAGCCACAGTACCTTTCTTTCCTGTTGTCGTCACCCTCACGACACATGATCATTTCCCCAATCTCAACATCAAAACATTCCTAACCAGTCCTGTATTTGGGTTGAATTACAGATAGGAGTTGGTGCTGTGGTTTCACTTCTTAATGACAGACTTTCAAAAGGCCGGGAACGCCGAAAAGTGAACTCAAACTACGGATTGACTGAACCAGATGTTCTCCGGAATGTTTTGGACATTGTTTACTCACACTATAAACTATGTGATTCTTACAAAGGGGACTGTTTAGAAAATCTGGAATCAAGGAAAAAGTGAGTGTGGTGTGTGGTGTGTGTGTGTTGTGTGTGTGTGTGTGTGCGTGGTGTGTGTGTGTGTGTGTGTGTGTGTGTGTGTGTGTGTGCGTGTGTGTGCGTGTCCTATGTCAGTGTATCAACATGTGATGATGTGAGCTACATCAAAAAGGAAGCCTATCGCACTGGCTTATCTATTTTTCAAAAATGAATGGAGACTACGATCCAGATTTCTGTCATCAACTAACGTAAGCTTATTATTATGGGCTGTCATGAGAAAGACAAATCACTCAGTCCTGTTTCCATAGTCACATGCCTGATATGGTTCATCAACTCAGGTTCGGCTGACCTTTTTATTAAGTGTAGGCCTAAGCTACACACATCTGTGTACTAGCCTGTGGAAGGTCTATCCTCGTCATCTTCCTTATCATCATCGCCGAGGAAGTCTTACTCGTAAAGTGTAGTCGAGCCATTTTGAAAACAAACCATGGTGTTCCCCCACACTTTCCAAAGTCAAGTGATTTTTTTGGCAGTTTGAATGTGGAAATGATGAAATGTTCTGAGTGTTAAGACTAGAAAGGTTAGAACATGGAGAGAATAAACACTCGATGGTGAGGTTAAACAGAGGATCTGTCGTCAGAGGATATAAAAAGAGAAAGAGAGCAGAGACTCCATTGTCTTTGGTGAGTTCTCTTCTCCACCTGTCTGCGCCTGTTGGTAGATCAACACTTGGGGTTTTGGAAAGATGGGCAAACAGACATTACTCACCATCCCTAAACACAGTGTGCTCGCCAGGTACAATCAATCAATGAGCATTAAGGAAATGAAAAGACAAATATGCTGTTTTGGCCCAAAATATGAAAGGTACATGGCAGATATTGCGAAGGAATTGTTATTTACTGCAACAGTTAATCCATTCACTTCAAAGTTGATGCAGATGTTTGGTACTACTGGAAATGTACTACATGTAGATGTGTAGAGCTGTTGTTGATGTTTACGAAGATACATGAAAGACACCTGTTCAACTGACTGCGCAGAAGAGAAATGGGCCGGGACTTGCTTGGCAATGTCTTAGATTAAGCACCAGAGGCAGTCAACAGCCATGGTGGAAATATAAAAGTCTTAAACTCTTTTTATTTTACAGTTTTGAAACAGGGAGCAACTTTGAGCTTTGCTATGCTCTGCTGGCTGGATGCTCCCTGTGTTCTCTAAAGGAGGAATTCCTTTAATAGAAGCATACCTTTGAACTCATACTTCCATGTGGGCCACTGATGTGGCATCTCTCCTTTCTGAGCTGTGCTCCTTTGAGCTGAGATCAGGGACTGCACACAGCTTTGAGACCAGCTAGTGCAATAATAATCGGCACTTTCAGATTGCCCGTGTTCATCTTCTGTTATTCATGATGGTAGCCTTCAGCATTTCTTCATATTACCCCATTTCATTGAACTGAAGTGGGGTATCGTTCTTTGGTTTGTCAACATCATTTTAGATGTGGCGAACATCTTAACTTCCGATAAAAGGTTTCAGAGGTACCTGTTGGCGGTTTTCAGCAGGGGGATGCTGTTGTGACCAGTGGCAAAAATATGCTACCAATTTTTTTGGGGGGGACACCAAAATCACTGCTGTAACACACAGCCTACATTGTAATATGTTGAATTAATATTATTATCATTATTGACATTTCCTTATGTCAACAGTGATTTATTGGGGGGGGACAAATCATATTTCTCCCAGGATGGGGGGTCGTGTCCCCCCGGATTTTCTGCCTATGGAATTAGTTGACTACTGCTGTCCCTCTGTCTGTGGCTGACACATGGATAGCCAGACAGATTCCTGGCATTATAAGGTCGTATGATAATGATGTTGATCCATGGAAACCGCTTTGTGTAACAGACGAGAAAGCGCTCTGTCGGAGGCACGCTTCCGACGCACCTCCGACATCTCGAGCACAACCACTATCTACGCCAATGAAAATCTAGCACCGGCTACATTCGCACCCAAATTTGAGGCGCTTCGCTTTTTGAGGCGCTTCACAGCCGGTGGATAGGACTATACCTGCCATTAGACGCTAACACAATTCCAAAAAGGTGGCCATAGTTGCCACTGCCTCCGCTGGTGAAACTGTCACATGCAGTTTGCACAAATGTGAGACGTAGCACTCATTTACAGTACGTTTAAGCTGCGACGCTTAACAACATAAATAAACCATGCGGCCTACCGTCTCTGACATTAACTAACCCTGTCTCCTTCTCCACCCCTGCTGCCCGCGCCCCTCCCTTCTGGGTGTTTGTAGTGGGTGCTGTAATTATCTCAGACGTTTTAGAGCTGTGCATTTAACGAGACTGATCCGTCATATGCTCCACTGACTGCAGAAGGTGGTTGGCTGTCGGCAGGTCGGCGTAATTGCAGAACTTTGAACAGTGAGCCTGCACTAACAAGATGTTAGTGAGGGCAAGAACATGTAATACGTGGTAAGCAGTCTCATTTCATGGCTACGTGAGATTTTGTCTTTGTTGAATGATATTCGAAGTCGTTTTTCGGGGGGCTGAAAACTTGGAGCAAATTTCCTCAAGGTACTAATATAATTGAAATGAAATATAATTAAATTTAACTATAATTAAATAGTAAAGCTGAAAGCAGCATTCATCTGGGGTCCATGCAGTCATAGACCTGGAGGCTTTGGGAGATCTCGGTGTCTCCAGTGGTCTTACTTTTTAAACAGTGGTACCCTAGCCTTCTGGACACTAGTCATTCATTTGATGTCATTCCTGGCCAAGAAAAGGCAGCTCGCTAGACAGTTGATATCCATTTGAATGTATCTTTCAGCCTTCTGGGCTGACGGAGGAATCCTAAATATGGAGAAAAACAATATGGCTCCTGCAGCTTCGCTACTTTGACCCCTAATGAATCCAACTGCATTTTGAGTTTAACCACGGTACTGCGAATGTCAGAATGTCATTTAACTACTACTTGTCAAACACATCAGGTAACCTGTTCTGAGACTGTCCAGGCATCAACTTCTGTATCCCCATGTGTGTAAAGACAAGTATCTTAGCATAAGAAGAAGAGGATATCCTTGTATTTCACAGTTGGAATTTGGGCTGACACATGTTGGGCTTCCAAACCACCTGTCTTGCTTTTCTTTTTAAGATGCAGTCTGGTTTGATGTCTCATGGCTTTCCCTCGGAAACATATCATACACAACTTTGCTCTCCAAATGATATTTCACACTGTTGTTTGAAAGACAAAGACAAACACAGTTTCAGCGCCTGACCAGATGTCTCGTTGCCGTGGATCTAGAACGTTGTATACAGCCTTGGTTACAAAGTTCAAGGTCTTGAGCAGTCTGGTTAAGAAGAATGGGTTGGGAGGTAGTGTTTCATTATTCATTTAGCAGATGCTTTCGTCCAAAAGGGACAAACAGAATTGCA
Organism: Mallotus villosus; assembly: GCA_903064625.1. NCBI lineage: Eukaryota > Metazoa > Chordata > Actinopteri > Osmeriformes > Salangidae > Mallotus > Mallotus villosus. The sequence continues at coordinate 25,677 of CAEFZP010000716.1, forward strand.
TGAAGTGTGGCAGATAAGCAACGTTTAACAGCATTACAGGGGATAGGGATAGGTTTGTGTTACAGTACATACAGCATAAAGATGTACGTTCCATAATCTTTAAAGCTGATATATCATGTGCTTATATCTATCTATGTGAAAGCGTTTAGCAGCTCCTCGCTAGTGAGCAACGCAAAAATCCCATCTGAGCCGTGACCTGTGGAGCAAACACACAGACCAACACACACACACACATCACACACCACACAAACACACACCTACACAAACACACACACCTACACAACACACACACCTACACAACACACACACCTACACAAACACACACACCTACACAAACACACACACCCTACACAAACACACACACCTACACAAACACACACACCTACACAAACACACGCATGTACACACTTGACACGTTGTCATGAACTCTCCAACTACCAGTTATCTATGGAGTGCAAATCCTCCTGGGCAGCAGGCCAGAGTACGGTTAGTATGGAATAATGTCTTATCCTGAAGGCACACACAC
>CAEFZP010000717.1:0-37179 GCA_903064625.1 Mallotus villosus
AAGAGACGATTTAGTCATTAAAACTAAGCTTGAGTTGACGTCTGCAAGATTTTATCCACTTTATGAAAATACATAGGTTTACGTCATACAAGATAGCACTATGTATCCACCAACTACAACACAAGTTTGAACAGTTTTTAGGTGCTGGTTGGATGAACTACATACATTGAGGTTGTATTACAGCTAACAAGCCACTCATCGCAGTAGGAAGTAGTAAAGGATTTTCTTCCCTTCTAGCCTACCGCTATTTTACTTTTGATCTATGGAAGACAAGCGGTTCTTTAGGCTCTTAATGATTTTGATTCAGGGTAAACTCGCACATGATATTATTTGATAAAAAACTTGTCTCTATCGTGCGATACCAAATTAGATAATCAATAAAAAAATAATGAATTACAAAACGGCCTATAAGCCTTATCAAGTCCTATCAGAACCAAGGTTTGGAAAACGTCAGACGGTCAGGGCTAGCGATTTAATCACAGACTCCAAGAGGGTTGAACGGTTTCATCGTTCTCAGCGCTCGCTACGCTTGCCATTGTTCTTTTTTTCGAGCTATGCTGGCTGATGATTTAGTTTCATCTTTGCTTGAATTTAAAATTAAATTGTAGGGGTATTTTTCGCATCACATTTAAAGCGAGCGAGCGCCGCCATTGCCCTTACGGATCCTCGATTCATCCTCTCTAAACCCTAAAAAAGTAGGTCTAGCGTCCAGTTGCATTTGCTTTCTACTTGCCAGGTGAACTTTCGTTACAGCATGGGAGAGAGCCTGCATCGTGCATTCAAAATCCCTCTAAAGAACTGATATACCAACGAAGCGTTTCGCTAGTCTGTGTTTACCTGTTGATTATTATGTGTTTCTGATGTTATTTTGGATGATATGGTCAGCCGGACCCACGATATTCTTTTGATAAACCAGATTGTATCGCTCAGGGCATTTGCTCTGCGCATGCTTCTGCGTTTCCTTATTTCGCCGTGACACTGTCTATTTCTGTATGCTCAGAATAAAAAGTTTTTTCCCGTTACGCCCTATCGTGGATTTATGCCACCAGCCTCTATTCGAGCCAGCATTTCTGAGTGATTACTTTAAGAGCTAAAATGTAATCCGCTTTTTTCTGATAATGAGCTAGCTATATCGTGCGCTGACATCCCATAGCATCTAGAGTAGTTGATTCATGATGTTTTCAATAGTCTACAGGCCAGGTGCAGGTTGGTTAATTCTGGAATCGCCGTAATCTCATTGGACTGTTCATCTTACAGCCGATTTGACTAAAAAACAAGCTGATGTTGAAGCTCACAAGCACTAACGGCATTGTATAAGAAAGCTTGTTTGTATTGCGTTCCTTCGTCTTAAAGGGAGAGTCGATCTGTTTTAACCGTCATATAGCAATAAAATCGGCACCTGTGTTAACTAATGAAGATATCCAGCTTTGAAAAAGCCTCGCGCTTCAATACTCATCGCTAAACGACAGATAACTGTGCAATGGGGTCATGTCTAGGAATGCCGTTCTCAAACGGCCGATAACTGCCTAGCCAATCCAATTTTGAGTGTCCAAAATCTTCACTATCTTCCCTCCTCCGCACCTGAGATATAACGGCGCTGATGATAGCAAGCCAAAAGGATTGTCGCGAAGGTTAGTGACGTTTACAACGGGTCGATCCGTGGTGGGCTTGAACTAATTAAATCAAATGTTTCAAAAAAGTTGCCACTCATATGGTCTCAGGAATTTAACTGTATCCTGATTCATGATCAGATTTTTAATAGAAAAGTTCTCAATTCTAATGATCTTGCCGTGGTCAGAAAGGTAATTTCGTAAAATAAACTTACCACATTCCTAAGTTTTGTAATCACAATAGAACCAACGCGCAAAATATACCTGCTTTTTAATGGCAATATGCGGTCTTTCACTTTACAGCAGCAGTAAATTGGGGCATGATACGCCGTTTTTACATTCGAAAGCTAATGGGATTATTAATTAATGGCGAAAGAGAAGACAACATTGAGATGCAAGGGACTATCCTTGAAACCTTGCCTAATACAATGTTCCGTGTTGAGCTTGAAAATGGCCACGTGGTCATTGCACATATCTCAGGGAAAATTGCGCAAAAACTATATTCGTATTTTGACTGGCGACAAAGTAACTGTCCAGTGACACCTATGATTTAAGTAAGGGACGTATTGTCTTCGCGCACGTTAATTTAGCCTTTAGCTCATAAGACCCGGTTTTTGCCGGGTTTTTGTTTTTGAACTGAAATTATAAATTTTAAGTTCATGGCTATTGTCTTAAGTAACAGTAATGTTTTGATACTGTTTAGAAGTACGATAGAAGCAGATAAATTCAAACAAGAATGTTATGTATTTATAATTAATGCGTATGATAATTAGTTACGACAATCTTGTTTGCGTTCGAAAAGGTATATATAATAAAAGCGCCTCAATGAATGAAGCGCTTTTTTGTTTGTTATATTTATTAACTAAAGCTGTTGTGCATTTAGTCTCAATACTAATTTCACCATTTTTAACATCAATATAAGCGGTTCCACCAGACTCTAAATCGCCAAATAAGATGTCATCGGCTAGAGGACGCTTAATTAAATCCGTCACTACGCGTGCCATCGGTCTAGCGCCCATTGATTTATCGTAGCCTTTTCAGCTAACAGAGTTCTCGCCTCGTCACTCACTTCTAGTGTCACGCCCTTAAGGTCAAGCTGAGCTTGCAATTCAACTAAGAATTTATCAACTACTTTGGCAATAATGGTCATATCTAAATGATTAAACCAAATGATGGAATCAAGTCTATTTCTAAATTCTGGAGGAAAAGACGCGATTAATCACACTCATGGCATCAAGGCTATGATCTTGTTGCTTAAATCCAATTGATTTCTGGACAGTTTCTTGAACGCCAGCATTGTTGTCATCACTAAAGTGACGTGGCGAAAGTCAGCCTTACGACCATTATTATCGGTTAATGTACCATGATCCATAACCTGTAATAGAATGTTGTATACATCAGGATGCGCTTTTTCAATTTCATCGAGCAACACCACACAATGAGGCTGTTTAATCACTGCATCTGTTAATAAACCGCCTTGCTCATAACCCACATAGCCTGGAGGAGCTCCTATCAACCTTGATACTGTATGGCTCTCCATATACTCAGACATATCAAAACGGACTAACTTCATTCCTAAGCAATTAGCGAGTTGATTTGTCACTTCCGTTTTGCCGACACCTGTGGGTCCTGCAAATAAGAAGCTTCCTACGGGTTTTCATCATGACCTAACCACTCCTTGCAAGCCGAATTGCAGCACTAAGTGTATCGATAGCTTTATCTTGACCAAAGACGACCATCTTAAGATTGCGCTGGAGATTTTTAAGTACATCTCTATCAGAAGCTGAAACCGTTTTTCTGGTATACGAGCAATTCTCGCAATGATCGCCTCAATCTCAGCCTGACCAATAGTTTTTTACGTTTACTTTGAGGGAAGCATCATCATTCTGGCACCCGCTTCATCAATAACATCAATAGCCTTATCTGGTAATTGGCGATCGTTGATATGCTTTGCGGATAAAACTCGCTGCGCTCGATAATGCGGCTAGAGTATATCTAACCTGTGATGATCTTCATATTTACTTTAAGACCCTGTAAAATTTTGTGGTCTCTTGCAACGGATGGCTCATCAATATCAACTTTTTGAAAGCGTCTTGCTAAAGCGCGATCTTTTTCAAAAATACTTTGATATTCCTGAAACGTGGTTGAACCCATGCAACGAAGTTTACCACTGAAAGTAATGGTTTAATAAATTAGATGCGTCCATAACACCGCCTGATGCAGCGCCTGCACCAATGATGGTATGAATCTCATCAATAAAAAGAATGCTATTATCATCATCAGCAAGTTCTTTCAGTATCCCTTTGAAACGCTTTTCAAAGTCACTCGATATTTGGTACCCGCTAATAATGATCCCATATCAAGGGAGTAGACACATGCTTCTAACATAATATCAGGTACTTGCTTGTGTTCGATACGATAAGCAAGCCCTTCCGCAATTGCTGTTTTACCTACACCTGCTTCACCAACTAATAAAGGATTGTTTTTTCGGCGACGACAAAGAATCTGAATAGTGCGTTCAATTTCGTTATTCGTCCGATTAAAGGATCAATATTACCACTTTGTACTTGTTGATTTAGGTTTGTGGCAAATTGCGAAAGCATGCTTCGCTCTTCAGCAACGTCAACTGAGTCATCATCAGCTTCTTGCTCTAGTCGCGGTCGTTCATCATCCATCTTACTAAAACGTGGGAAATGAAATTAACGACATCAAGACGATTGATGTTTGAATGACGAAGCAAATAAACAGCTTGTGATTCTTGCTCGCTAAATATAGCAACTAACACATTGGCGCCATTCACTTCTTGACGACCAGAAGACTGAACATGAAACACCGCTCGCTGTAATACACGCTGAAACCCAAGGGTTGGTTGTGTCTCCCGCCCATCATCAACATCTGGGAGTAACGGTGTGTTTGATGAATAAAGCTTGCGACATCATCCTGAGCCTTTCGAGATTAGCACCACAAGCAACCCAAAGCTTCTTGAGCCGATGGATTATCAATTAATGCTAACAGTAAGTGTTCTACTGTCATATATTCGTGTCGTGCGTCTCTGGCTTGCTGAAATGCCAGATTCAAGGTAACTTCAAGATCTTTATTCAGCATAGGCCTCTCTTTAAATTGATTGAGCTTAAGCACTAAGCTTTTTCTAATGTGCATAGTAACGGATGCTCACTTTCTCTTGCGTACTTATTTACTTGTATCACTTTCGTTTCTGCAATGCCAAATGGAAATAACCGCATACCGCGTTTCCATCATGATGCACTTTGAGCATTATATCTGTTGCTTGTTGCTCATTTTCGCAAAAAAAACTCTCAGATTTCAACTACAAAATCCATCGGAGTATAATCATCATTATTTAGGATAACCTTATACATTGAAGGCGGCATCAGCTCCGTTTCTGAAGACTCGCGTACTCGCTCATATGACTTGTTTTACCCATGATTAAATATTAGCCTCTTGTTTAAAAACCACCAATTGATGCAACAAATTTAATTTAATGTTGATTTTATGTTAATTTGCCTTGACATCTTTATTTACTACTTACATTCTATTTCCGTAGGAGGTAAATAGGGAGCCTCCTACGAATATATTTTTAGTTTTACTATCTTACTGGGAAGTAAACAATAGAAGGAAGTAGAAGTATGGCAAGCGGAACTGTAAAATGGTTCAACAACGCCAAAGGGTTTGGTTTCATTTGTCCTGATGAAGGCGGGTGACGATATCTTTGCGCACTATTCTACCATTGATATGGAAGGCTATCGTACACTAAAGGCTGGGCAAACCTGTCCGGTTTGAAGTAGAAAAAGGGCCTAAAGGGATGCATGCTCTTGCAATTACTCCGTCCAATTAATCGGGCTTCAAATTACGCTCAGCATAAAATTATCAATGGAAACTGTTTTACTGTTAGCATTAACAATAAAAACAACAAAATCGTTAGAAAGGCTCAGAAAAATCATTTTTGAGCCTTTCTATTAATCATCACAAATAAATATTAAATTCTACTTAAGAGCCTAAAGTAGCAATCATTACAGCTTAATGGTGTGCATACGGTTTTCTGCCTCATCAAAAACAATAGAGTGATGAGATTCAAATACTTCATCAGTAACTTCAAGACCAGCTAGACCAAATTGCTCTTCAATTTCTTTACCAAGCGTTTGTATTTTTATCATGAAAAGCAGGCAAACAATGCATAAACTTAGCATTTGGGTTACCTGTTTTTTTATCATCTCCATATTTACTTGATAGGGAAGCATGGTTTTTACTCGCTCAGCCCAAAACGTCCTTCGCTTCACCCATTGATACCCAAACATCGGTATAGATAAAATCAACATCAGCAACGCCTTCGGCTACATTTTCAGTAAAAATAAGCCGAGCTCTAGTATTTTCGCAATAGCAGAACATTATCAATCAAAATGCGCATCCGGCCAATAATCTTTTGGGGCGACAATTCGTATCTCCATTCCCATTTTTGCAGCACCAACTAACAATGAATTGCCCATGTTAAAACGGGCATCACCTAAATAAGCAAACTTCATTTTATTAAGGGCAACATTTGGTAAATGTTCCATCATGGTCATAAAGTCAGCCAAAATTTGTGTTGGATGACATTCATTGGTTAGACCGTTCCAAACTGGCACACCAGCATATTGACCTAATTCTTCAACCACTTGCTGGCCAAACCCGCGGTACTCAATACCATCATACATACGCCCTAGCACCCGAGCCGTATCTTTTATTGATTCTTTATTTCCAATTTGCGATCCAGTTGGGCCAAGATATGTAACCTTAGCACCTTGATCAAAAGCAGCCACTTCAAATGCACAGCGAGTACGGGTAGATGCTTTTTCAAAAATTAACGCAATATTTTTACCTATTAGTTTTTTTTGTTCAGTACCCGCGTACTTTGCTTTTTTGAGCTCAATAGATAAATCCAATAAAAATTGAATCTCAACTGTTTTAAAATCCAATATTTTCAAAAAATTACGATTTTTCAAATTAAAAGCCATCTTAATATCCTTATGCTGCTGTTGTCTATTTAAAGCCTCTATGGACAGAATTTAATAACTAGAAAATCCTAACATACAACAAAAAGAATAAATATGCATAATTTATGACTTTTTTTTCACTACCAATGTACAGTTTAATGCAGCGTTGTCGGGTCACATTCATGCTAAATAGAGAAGTTTCTGAATTAATGATCTCTAATCCACTTATCCTAGTGACATAAATACATGCTGAATGCGAATAAAAATATGATGAAAAAAAAGCCTATCTAAAATAGATAGGCTGCAATAATTTTTTGCAATCAACAAATTGAAGGAAGGAAGTCAAGCATAAGAACCAAAGATAATTAACGTATGGGTATACATTAATGAGATTCTTGTTTTCAACATCAGTAAAATTTCAATACTGACACCTCCTGAAAACAAAGTCATCATAGATTGCATAGACGATATTAACAACCAAAAAAAATACAAATTCAGATTAGTTTTTTTTATGCAAAGTAACTATTTGAAGAAACTTCTTTTGAAAAGATTAGCTATATATCAATTTAGTGGAAATTTAAAACCACGTCCTGAGGGCGTGGTTATCTGCAAAGGCTATGCCTTTAGGGTGGACTCATGTTATCCCAATTTATTGTTGTCCCCATAATAATAAAAAGAGGAAACATAACATGAGTCGATTCAACAAATTATCGCATGTTTTATGGCACTGCCAATATCATATAGTTTGGGTTCCAAAAGTATAAGGTACAGGATTTTATCAGGTCTGATAGCGGATGAAGTTACCGATGTATTCAAATTTACTGTGGCCGCTTAGGTTGTGAGATAGTGGAATTAAATATACAAAATGATCATATTCATCTGTTAGTAAAAGTGCCTCCGAAGCAATCGATTTCTGATTTACTCGGCGTTGTAAAAGGTAAAACAGCAATAAGGGTTTTCAAACAATTCCCTAATTTGAGAATGAAGCCTTATTGGGGAAATCATTTTTGGGAAAAAGGGTATTGTGTTGACACAGTAGGTGTTAATGCGGAAATGATAAGAAAATATGTTAAGTACCAAGAAAAAATAGAAAAGTTACAAGGTGAATTAGATTTTTAAATGTTCAAACATGGGACAATTTGATTGCCTTTGTTCAATAGGACTCTGATGGCAATCAGCCCCCTTCGAGGGGGCATTAATAAGCAAAGCCACTTTCTAAGAAGGTGGATTCTTTAACTAACCAGGTCACTTGTATAAAATACTTGCTCAATAACTATACCCGATGTGTGAGTTTATGACTCAATAAGATCTTCAAAAACCATCGGGCTTTTACCTGACTGAATATTTAACTTCATACCTAAAGAATAACTGATTAATTCAGATAGATAAGACTCTTTAAAGTAACTTCTCAATAAGTAGTGGTAGCCTGTGATTTTTCAATTACCAAATCGCCAAGCTTAGGTATGAGGTACGTTTTAGATATTCTGTCACTGAGATATTCTAAAAATGAGATCCCTAATTTTTTACAGGTCTTTTTCAAGCTAGAAAATGTATCTCGGCATATTCGTCCCTTATCACTTCGAGTGCCGCCACTGACTTTCCTCCTTTTTACCTGCTCTCTGAGGTCATTCTCACTGCCATTAGTATGAATCGGTATTTCTGGTCTCTCCAGCACCAGAAGAAGCGCCTCTTTTTTAGTATGTAACCGCTTAAGCAACTGCGAAAACACGACACTTTGCGTTTTTTGCGTGAAAATGCGGTCAAATTCTGTTGAGATTTGTTGTTTGGCTTCTAGCGATGGCGATTTTTTATAATCCTTGAGCCCTTTGTATAATGCCCAAATCGCTTCTCTGGTCATTGCTTGTTCTTGTCGCTGGGTTTCGTTTAACGGAACAAACAAATGAACCAATCGCTCAGCATGTACCCAGCAAAGTCCATGATGCAGCACATTAAACTGCCCGGCACCATCACTCACAATGGCTAACGCCGATAATCGGGTGTGTCCAGTAATGCACCTAGCAGGGCACCTTCAGTAATAATGCGGATATGACGCTCATTGGTAATGCCCAAAAGGGATAAATACAGAATCCATCGCTCTTTATCATCAAACGATGACAACATATTATCCTGCAACACATTAAAAACGGCTGAGGCCAGTTTATTCGATTTCATGTAATTAAGGGCGACATCATTAATTCGATAAACCTCTTTGCCACCGTTAAGTAAACATAAAAAATTTTTGTCGACTTTTACTGTGAGTACTGGAAAACCAGGCAAAAAATTCATTACCAATGTGAGTCACATAACCGTTTTTTCCCTGATGTCTCGCCCCCGTATCATCAACTGTCACGTAACCGGTGGTGGTGAGTCCTTTTTTAAGCAAATCAGCTTTTTCGTTATGAAATTCATCGTGAGCATTTAGCAACAGGTTATTCAGTTGCCCTGATGAGATATCGATACCCCAAGATGTCAGTTGTTCAAGTAACAGCGGTTGGGTCACTTGGCACTGATGATATTGGTACAACACATGAGTACGCAGCTCAGTGCCGAAATGATGGCCTTTTAATGCCTCAGGGAGTTGGCCTGTGATGATCGTCCCCATCAAGCAATTTATGCCGAGCCAAGCGGTAGCAAGTATTGTTTAGCGCCAGTTTTATATCTTGGACACATAATCGCTGTAGCCTTTAAAAATAGCGCCTTCAGGAATAAAATCTGGCTGTATTATTTCAGTAGAGTGAATCGATAAATGACGTGTTTTTGATTTTTTCTGCCGATGATTCGTTTTATTGCTCTTGTCATCTGAACCATTAACGTTATTCGAATCCTCTGTTTTTTCATCCATTTTACTGGGCTTAAAAGCAGGTTTTTTCTTTTGCTTTTTCAGTACACGGATTTCGTCTTTTAGCTGGCTGATTTGTTCTTTTTGTTGTTCAAAAAAAGTTCAAATAACTGTCCAATAATAGCCAGTAACGCCTCAACTAAAGGCGTCATTTCAGATGGCAAAATATCGGGGAGCTTAAGTTTCAAAATCATTATCAGCGAAGAGGAATTGCTACATATCATCGCAGCTAAAATAGATCGGTCAATAGGATCAAAGAGATCTTTGGCTTACTTTATGATTATGTGACAAATGCCCTTAACCACGACTTATTGAGAAGTTACTCTTTAAATGCCATAAATCTCGACAGTTTATTCGTTCAATATCAAAATAATGCGATAGCTGTCCAATGACAGTTTCTATTCTACGTCTCAACTTCATCATGAGTTTTACGTCTGATTTAGATCTCTTGTCGGTCACGTTTTTGCGTAGCGGTGTTTCTAACAGACATTTTGAGATAGGCAATTTTCTTTAATTTGGCACTAATATCGCCTTTATCACCAAGAGTAATCCTTCAATTTGCTCTATTAATTCTGGGACAAACTTCCCGTTCATCAGTTTAGCATTGGTCAAACTCAGATCAACGGGCATGCCTTTACTATCAATAAGTAAGTGGCATTGAAAACCATAAAAATGCTCATCTTTAGATGCGCAATATCCATCATCAGCGTCGTCTTTAAAACGACGGCAGCGTTTTACTCTGGCAATGACACTAACCTTGGCTGGAAAACCATCAACAAAATGAAGATCATCGGTATTTGCACCAAGCGCTTTCATCACGCGTTGCTGCATCATGATTTTTATTTGCCAAAGATTAGCACTTTGTCTCACAAACTGAGAACGAACAGGTATTGAAGGAAAAAATGATGACCAATGTAGCTTAAAGTACCGCCAAATCGCTTTATCGTCATGATGCCCCATCCATTCACCGATAATTTCCATGGAGATCAATTCGACATCTGAAAGTTTCGGGTTTGGCCCCGCTTTCCTTAGAGGAACGACGACGAGATGGTTATAAAGATCATCAACTAAGCAATAGATACTAATAATGAAAGTCTCGATAGACATAAGCGCCTCTGTTTGAGTAGTGGCTATCGAGATGGGATTTTAACTAAATTATGATTGAAGAGTAAAACTCAGACATCGGGTACCAATCACACAGAATAAGCGTAACTAGCTGATTATTACCAGCAGGCATGCTATCGAAATTAACTTATAAATTGGCCGTATTATTTATATTCAATATGTTAGGAACTCACACATCGGGTATATTTATCTCATTAATAAGTCAATTGAAGCCCGAAATGTTTGAATACATTTGGGCTTTTTAAACTTCGTTACTGCTCATGTTTGTAAATTCAAATTAATGTAGTTTGGCACTGGCCTGATTACGATAGGTTTTGCTTGATATAGTCCAGTACTACTTGGTGGTGATTTTGGTTTTAAAATTATCAAAAACCTTTAGTACTTCGCCTGTTTGTCGAATCAGGAAACTTAAACGATGGATACCTGATAGGTTTTTCCCAAAAACTTCTTTTCTCCCCATACACCAAATTTCTCAGCAACCTCATGCCCTTCATCACTTAATAGCTCAAAATTTAGTTGATGTTTTTGAGTAAATTTAGCGAGCTTTGTCACAGGATCTGGGCTAATGCCGAAAAACGCTAATATCAAGCTCGAAGAGTTCAGATTGACTATCACGAAGACCACAAGCTTGCACTGTGCAACCAGGTGTTAACGCTTTAGGATAAAAATAAACAAGTATGGGACCATTTTTAAGACGCTCGGCTAATGAAACGTTTTCATCCTGTTGATTTTGAGAGTGAACATTGGAGCCTTGTCACCTGCTATTAATGTTTGCATAGCGCTATCCTTTTCTATTGTATGATTAGTCGATTAGAGCCGTATTCTGCATTAGCTTAATATGGCAATTTTAGCGTCATCGTGTTAGCTAATTATGAATACCTTGCTCAAGAGCAACAAGATCGGTGTTTTCAGGAATGTTAATAGCAAAGTAAACTCTTGAATTTGCTCTGCATTACTATTTTCTTCAGCATGAGAGCGAACAGCTGCTAAATCTAAAGACTGGGATGCAAGAAATTCGGTTGATTTGGCGCATGGTTCCTCGTTGGTTTTTACCTTCAAAAATTAACTTCAATGCGAGACATAAAATTTGAGGTGTGTGTTTTGAAGTGCGCTTCATCACCGTTAACAGACCCAGCTCCATACTGACAGATGATAGACTCGTCTCAAGTAAGGTTTATGGCGGGCCAAGCACCAGAGAGCATCATAATAAGCGTAAATTCATTGCCAATATGGCCATGCGACTATCTACTATATCGCAATCGCAATCACTTGCTACTTTCGCTAGCTGACTCACAATACCGGGACGATCGTCACCCATTGCAGTCACGACCAGATAGTTGGTCATGCATTTTCCTTATTTATTGATAATAATGGTTAAATTTAAAGCATCGCTGTTATGCTTTTATGTGATAGCTAATGCTAACATATCGTAAAATGACTTCAATACGTTGTCGAAAAAACAGCGTTTTCATGTATCTTATGTTCTCTTCTGGTAAAAATTCATTGCCTAGCAAATGCTTGTCATTCGCTAGAGGCATCAGTACCATAGCTATTCCAATGTTCTCGGGGAAACCACATGTTAAACGGAAGCATCGTCGCTTTAATTACACCAATGAAATACTGATGAAACAGTTGATTATGCGGGACTTGAACGCTTAATTGAGTTTCATATTGAGCAGGGCACTGATGCAATTGTTTCTGTAGGTACTACGGGTGAGTCAGCAACACTGCCTGTTGATGAGCATATTGAGGTTGTGGCTCATCCGGTCTCCTTGCTAATGGACGTATTCCAATTATTGCGGGCAATGGCGGCAATGCGACTGCTGAAGCCATAGAGTTAACAAGGAACTGGCTAGCTTAAAGTGGATGCCATGCTTGGCGTGACCCCCTTACTACAACAAGCCGACTCAAAAAGGCTTGATTGCCCATTATAAAGCCGTTGCTGCATGTACTGATATTCCGCAGATCCTTTACAATGTGCCAAGTCGAACTGCGGTTGACTTACTTCCTGAAACCGTTGCCGAGCTATGTAATGTGCCAAACATTATTGGCGTTAAAGAAGCAACAGGCGATTTAATGCGAGTAAGTAGTATAAGAGAGCTTTGTGGCAATGATTTTAAACTTACCGTGGTGATGATGCTACTGCCTGTGAATTTTGCTGCTAGGCGGTAATGGCATTATTTCTGTGACGAATAATATTGCGCCTAGTGCATTTAAAGCAATGTGCAGCGCAGCCATTGACGGTAATGCAGAGCTTGCTCGTTCACTGGATTCCCCGCTTAGAGGGCTTTATACCGAGCTATTTTGTGAAGCCAATCCAATCCCTGTTAAGTGGGCAGCTCACCAAATGGGGCTGATAAAAAACAATACAATTCGCTTACCTCTTACTGAACTTTCTGATCCTTTTCATGGTCAACTGCTTGAAGCGATGAATAAAGCCAAATAAAGGTTATCTAATAAATGCTTAAGCACCTTACTCCTGTTATTTTAATTTCTGTCGTTACGGCTTGCAGTGCACCAATGGAACGGCGTCATGCTAATGGCAATGATGAATTCATCCACGTGAATGAAAAGGCTATGTTGTCGATTCCAAATGGATTAAAAACGCCAAATTATAGCCGTGAATATGTCATTCCAAAACTTACTCAAATCGAAAATGGAAAGCTTGGCAATCCCTTGATATCAGAGCTCCTTTACAAGTATTGCCTATGGCAGAAGGCACAAGGGTCGAAGAGGGCAGTGATAACATTAAGATTGTGATTGAATCCATAGATAATAAGATGGATTTGAAAAAAGAAATCTTCACCGCCTTAGAGCTCTTTTGAAAAAGAAAAATATCGGCATAAGTTCAAAGAATTACGATTCTGGCATTATTGAAACCGATTGGATTGAAAATAATGAAGTCATAGATTCAAGCTTTTGGGGGTGATGATAAGTTTATACTCTAAAGCAGCGTTATGAATTTGATGTTGAAATTCGTCCCCATGGCCGAACAGGCGCTTTGACTATCAAACTTATACAACATGAAGAAAGCTATGATGGCGATAAGCGTGATATGTTTTAACTAACAATGATAAGCGCCGTTACACCATAGATATGCTTAACAGTGCGGTTTCCTATATCAGTATGGAACGTAACCGTGCGATGAAGGCTAAGCGCATTCAGCAAAGCCTCGGAATTAAAGTGCAATTGGTTGAAAGTCCAAAGGCATATTGGGTCGCTGATTCTGATTTTAATGAAACATGGGAACGTCTTAGAATGTTTTGCCTGATTAGGTTTTGAAATCACTGATATGAACGTGAGCAAAAACTTTTCTACATAAATTATAATAATGAAACCAGTTTTTGGAGTTCACTATGGGGCGATGAAAAGCTTGCTCTAGAGAAGGGCGGTTATCGTATCGAATTATCAAATCAAGAAAATAAGAGTAAAACGCGAATTTATCTAAGGATTTAGCGGGTGAACCTTAAATAATCAAACTATTATTGATGTTTACAATGCTTTCTCTCATTTAATGGCTGAAGATCGTAAGCTTAAGTAATATTTCGTTGTTATTTATATTGGCCTGAGCTTAGTCTCAGGCTTTTTTTGTTTTTAACTTCTCTAAAAGTGACATAACTCACCGTTAATAGACCTATTTTTGCTAAACTTGTATTCAACTTGTTAATATTATTAAAATTTGAAACCATAAAATGGATTTGTGTTCGATGATGATAGCTGTTCCTGTTTTAGTGACTTTTAGTGCTACTTAATTTTAATGCTTGCCATTGGTTATTGGCTTATAAAGCAACAAATTCCGTTGATGACTATATTCTTGGCGGCCGCAAAATGGGCCAGCAGTGACAGCTTTAAGTGTTGGCGCATCGGATATGTCTGGTTGGGTGTTGTTAGGTCTACCCGGTGCAGTTTATTTAGGTGGTTTGGGTGAAGTCTGGATCGGCATGGTCTGATTGTTGGCGCTTTTCTAAATTGGCAATTTGTTGCTAACGACTCAGGGTTTATACGGCTTACGCAAATAATGCGCTAACGCTTCCAGAATTTTTTGAACGTCGATTGATGATAAAAAAGGCATTCTTAAACTGATTTCCGCTTGTACCATTATATTGTTTTTACCTTTTATGCCGCTTCTGGCATGGTCGGCGGAGCAATTTTATTTGAAAAAGTCTTGGTATGGATTACCTGCATGCTTGGTTGTTGGCTCATTGATTATTGTTTCTTATACCTTTATAGGTGGCTTTTTTGCGGTCAGTTGGACGGATTTTTTTCAAGGCTGTTTAATGCTGATTGCACTTTTATTTGTGCCAATTTATTTATTAACAGAGCCACAATTCAAACGGGGATTGATACTATTGATCCTTCAATGCTGCAGTTTATTACAGAAAACACCACGTTAATTGGGATTATATCAGCGGCCGCATGGGGATTAGGCTATTTTGGACAGCCACATATTCTGAGTCGTTTTATGGCTATTGAAAATGTAAAGCCATTTCGAAATCAAAAAATATTGCTATGTCTTGGATGTTTATTGCTTTAATAGGGGCTATGAGCGTTGGATTAGCGGGGTTAATTTATTTTCAAAACGCACCTTTAGAAAACCCTGAACTGTCTTTATTCAATTAGTACAAGTGGTTTTTAATCCATGGATTGCTGGTATTTTAATAGCAGCTATTTATCTGCCATTATGAGCACTATCGACTCTCAGCTATTGGTTTGCTCAAGTGTGATTACAGAAGATTTTGATCGAAAATGGATTAAACCTGGCGCTTCAAATCGTGAATTATTATTGATTGGACGTCTTGGGGTTGTCATGATTGCTTTGATTGCAGGATTTTTAGCCCTTGATCCCAAAAGTAATATATTGAGTTTAGTGAGCTACGCATGGGCAGGTTTTGGTGCTGCTTTTGGTCCAGTTGTTATTTTGTCTCTTTTCTGGAAGCAATACAGCCGTAATGGCGCTATTGCGACCATTTTAGTGGGGGGCTGTCACTGTGGTCGTTTGGAAACAACTATCTGGTGGCATTTTTGATGTTTATGAGATTATTCCCGGATTTATATTTGCTAGTATCTCAGGAGTAATAATGAGCGTAATATTTAAACCAAGCGAAAAGGTGAAATCTCAATTGATGGATTCGAAATCGAATTGAAAACATATACTCAAGCAACCTCAAAATGCTAGTTTTCAGAGAGTGCTTAGTGTCTTTTAGTTAAGATAAATTTTGAAGGCATAGTCATTCTATGGTGAAGACGTTTAGCGAAGGATAAAAGGCTGTAAGCTTCGCCCAAAGCGAGTTTCACAGAAAAGTGAAGACATCGCATAATGCCTTCGAAAGGGTTGACCATTCCTTCAACCATTCTACTTGTATTCAACTTTCTGTGAAGCTCTGAATTTTGCATCTTGAGGTTGTTTGGGTATATAAGTCATAAATGGGGCTGAAGCATTGAAGGCCTCATTCATAAATCAATAATAAGAGCTAATACAATGAATAGAAGCCGATTGATGATCAAGGTTATTTTTATGCTTGTTCCTTTATTAACGCCTGTTATCGGTAAGGCAAGTACCGCTATGTTATCAATTCCTGAAGCACTCCCCAAAGGAGCCATAGTGAATGGTAATTCGCAATTTGCATTTAATATGCAGCGGCAGTTTGGCGATTATGAACATAATGCTTTTTTTTCGCCTTACAGTATATCGCTGGTTTTTGGCATGCTATATAGCGGCGCTGCTGATGAAACCGCTCAGCAACTAAAAAACACTTTTCACTATCCTGCAGATCCTAATGCGCTTCCAATTTATTTTGGTCGGTTGAATAATCAATTGATGAAGACGGCAAAGGACAAGACGACGGGCAAAAATATTGAACTTAATATTGCAAATGGCATTTGGGCAGAGAAAAGCTATCATTTTTTGCCAAGCTATATTGAAATACTTAAAAATTCATATCAATCAAAATTATCAAGGCTGACTTTTTAAATAATTTTAATCAAGAAATAGTGCAAATTAATTCTTGGGTAGAGCAAAAAACCAATGACAGAATAAAGGATTTGATTCCAGACGGAGCGCTAAATTCACTGACCAAAATGGTGCTGGTAAATGCCATTTATTTCAAGGGTGATTGGCAGAAACCTTTTAAAGAGCATTCAACGACGAAAGGTGATTTTCATACTTTTAATAATCAAATTTTGCAAACTCAAATGATGCATCAAAGGGAAAGATTTTCTGCTGCTGAGGATGAAAATACACAACTGATTGAGCTGTTATACCAAGGAGGGAATTATTCCATGTTGGTGCTATTACCAAAAAATAACAGTGATATAAGCAGCTCGAAACCAATCTCACTAGTGAAAAATTAAATCAGCTTACCAATAAACTGGTGATGAAACAGGTGTCATTAAGTTTACCTAAATTTAAATTTGTAACTGAGTACAGGTTGAACTCATATCTTTCAGCGCTAGGCGTTACCAATGCTTTTAGCTCCAAAGCTGATTTTTCAAATATTGATGGGACTCAAAGCTTACAAATATCAGAAGTGATACATAAAGCATTCATCGAAGTTAATGAGAAAGGCGCTGAAGCAGCTGCAGCTACAGCGGTAGTGATTAGGGCAACAAGTATTCCAAACTACGTAGAATTTAACGCAAATCGTCCTTTTCTTTTTATGATTAAGGAAAAAACAACGGGTTCTATTTTGTTCATTGGACGATTTGCTGCACCAAATAAGAAAAAAATATAATGAGAGTAGTTAAATTAGCTTAATTTTTGCAGTCCAATCGCTGGCTTTGTTTTCCAATAATACGGGGATACCGTCAGTGATTGGGTAAGTGACTCTATCTACTCGGCAAATTAATAGCTGTTCTTTTTTATCAAATTCCAGTTTGCCCTTACAAATGGGACAAGCAATAATTTCAAGTAGTTTTTTATCAAATGCCATGTCTATTTTCCTTGTTTTTTTGCCACAGCTTGGCTAATTTATTCAGTAAAGTTCTATCAAATTCGTTGTTGATTTTTGCATTTACTGCAAGATACCACCAGTTATTCTGAGCAAATCGCGACATTTGATCGCATCTTTTTCTGTCATGAGTAGTGGCAAATTGCCAGCTAAAGACTCTATGTTTGCTTGCTGGTAGGCTTGATGATCATCAAAGGCAAATTGCTGATTTAGTTTGAATCCTAATTGCGTTAGGGTTTCAAAAAAACGTTCAGGATTACCAATGCCAGCCATTGCAACGACGTTACAGTCAGAAGTTGGTGCTGTCTCATCTAGTGTTTTATGGGATCTTTTACTCACACTCGAGATAAGATTATTTTGTTCAACAGCTTGCAAACCAGCACTTTCCAACACCATTGAATAGGCATTTTTTGATTTTAACTCGCTACGGGTTGAATCATTGACGCCATTAGTGACGATAAAGTCAACGCTGTTAAGTCGCCATTTCCCTTCGCGTAATGGGCCTGCAGGAATCAGTAACCCATTACCTAATTGACGTTTGCCATCAATGATTGCAATTTCTATGTCTCTATTTAGGGCATAATGTTGCAAGCCATCGTCACAAATAACCACATCGATTTCGGCGCATTCAAGCAGATATTTTACTGCTTGGCTTCGCTTAGCGCTAACAACCATAGGAACTTGAGTTCTGGCAAAGATCATTGCCGGTTCATCACCTACATCAATGGCTTTAGAGCTCGCATTAACGCGTGTTGGCGAAAGCAAATTTGTTGCGCCATAACCTCGGCTCACAACACCTGGTTTGTAGCCCGCATTTCTTAGCATGCTAATTAAATGAAGTACCATAGGCGTCTTACCACTGCCGCCAGCAGTAATATTACCCACAACAATAATAGGAATAGGACTTGTCCAAGCTTTTTTAATTCCCAGCCGAAATAATAATCGTCTTGTGGCCGAGATTAGGGAAAACAGACCTGAAAACGGCAGCAACAACCAACGCAATGGATGACTTTTTTGGTACCAAATTTGATGAACTAACTGCTGCATTTAGCCACCAAATTGCATGTTGTATAAATTGGCATACATACCGTTATGGGCAAGCAGTTCTTTGTGGGTGCCGCGCTCGATGACTTGGCCTTGATCTATTACCAAAATTTCATCGGCGCTTTCAATGGTTGAAAGTCTGTGGGCAATCACTACGGATGTTCTATTTTGGCGTAAATTGTCTAATCCCTGCTGAATTGCCTTTTCTGATTCCGTATCAAGGGCAGATGTGGCTTCATCAAGAATTAATACTGGCGCATCACGTAGCATGGCGCGAGCAATGGCAATACGCTGTCTTTGACCACCAGATAAAAGCACGCCATTTTCGCCAACTTGAGTTTCAAGTCCATCGGGAAGCTCATTAATAAATTCCATAGCATGAGCAAGAGTTGCAGCGTTAATGATTTGCTCTTGTGTGACTTCTCCCTGATAGGCATAAGCGATATTATTGGCAATGGTGTCGTTAAATAGCATCACTTGCTGTGAAACCAGTGCTACCTGATGGCGTATGTTGGTTAATGAATAATCATAAATGCTGACATCATCAAGGGTAATATCGCCTTTTTCTAATCCCACATAAAATCGTGTAATTAAACTTGCGATAGTTGATTTTCCAGAGCCTGAACGGCCAACAAGTGCCAGCGTTTTCCCTGGCTTTACATCAAAACTGATATTGCTTAATGCGTTGCGTTCTTGTTCTGGGTATTTAAAAGAGACATCATTAAAACTCAGCTGACCTTTTACTCTGTCAGAGGTATATGTGCCTGTATCGCTTTCGGGCTCGGTATCCAATAATTCAAAAATAGTGGTTGTTGCAGCGATACCACGTTGGAACTCAGCGTTGACACGTGTAATGCTTTTGATAGGTTGCAATAACGCGAGCATGGCACCTAATATTGCGGCAAAAGTACCAGCGGTAAGATCGGTTTTCATACTATCTAGGCTGGCAGCATAAAGCACAAATGCCAGTGCAAAAGAACCAATAATCATGATTGTTGGTTGGCTTATGGACTGAGCAACAGCAAGTTTCATATTTTGGTAACGATTATGATCGTTTACTTTAGCAAAACGCTCTGACTCTGTTTTTTGTCCACCAAATGCCAGTACGTTTTTATGGCCTTTGATCATTTGCTCTGTGGATGCGGTAACGCCGCCCATAGCAGATTGAATTTGTTTAGATACTTTTCGAAAGCGCCTGCTAACAATGGCGATAACCAAGCCCATTAATGGACCAATAAGTAAAATGCATAGGGATAGTTTCCATGAGTAATAAAACATTAAACCTAGCATGCCGACAATAGTGACACTGTCTCGTACAATGGAGATTAAAGCATTACCAGATGCCCTTGCTATTTGTTCGGTATCAAAGGTCACGCGAGAAATTAAATTACCTGAATTTTCGCGGTCAATATAGCTTACAGGTAGCGTCAAATAGTGCTCAAATACCTGCTGGCGCATGGTCATAATTAACTGCGCACTCATGTAAGAAATGCTATAGGTTGAAACGAAGTTGGCGATGCCTCTCAGCGTAAAAAGACCAATGACGACAAAAGGAGCGTACAAAAGGACATCGTTACTGGTTTGAAATCCCTTATTTTGTGTGAACTCAAGACTATTAGTAATGGAAGATATTTGACCTGCGTGTTGACTTGCTTGCCCAGCAAAACCTTCATCAATAAATGGTTTGATAAAAGCAATAAAAGTGGCATCAACAAGGCCATAGACAATGAGTCCTAGAATAGCCAAAATAAACATTCCCTTCATTGGTTTTAGGTAACCAAAGAGTCGTTTAAAGACTGTTCTAACTTCGTTTTTCTCAGCTTGGGTCATGAATAAAGGTAACTTTGCCAAATAAAGCTGCATTCTACTCGGAATTGTCCTACCGACCAAATGATTATACCCAAAGACTTGAAAACAGGCTCTTCCTTCAAGCCTGAGTATAAGAAGTTGGGTATAAAATGTCAGAATCAATGATTACCAGTTTTGATAATCGGATTTGGCTTTTTGTAGTTTTTGGTATGCTTCAATCAACTTTTGATGCTTATTAAATTTAAGTAGATCACCCACTGAAACTAAGTCATATCCTTGAATTTGATTTGCAATATGCTCTTTCGCCAGTTGATAATCTTTTTCTGTAAACATACGTTTAAGTTGATTTCGTATTGCAATAGGTCACCGCCATCAAACTGAATGCTTAATATGGCTTGTATTGCTTGATAAAAACGTAGTCTTTGTTGTTGCTCTGTGCTGATCCCGCCAGCATTAAATTCTGTTGTCCAATGCGCCCATTCAAAGGCCTCATCGCGTTTTCCAATGGCTAAGCAAAGTAAGCAGCGAAGCTCACCAATTCTAAGTGTTGCCCAAGGTGAGTCATTATCGACACAGAGGCCTAATAATTGATCAAGCGGTTGATATTCATCTAAATCAAGGGAATCTATCTCATTTAAAATGGCTTTAACCGTATCTTTTTGAGCGGGAGATTCAATCCAAAGCTGTATCAGTTCTCTTAATTTCTGAGCACGGTTATTGTTACACCAAGTGAGTTCATCTGCAGGGTAAATTTCTGAAAATTCGGGAACTAAGACGCGGCAAGCGTAGGTTCCTAAATGAGCATAATCGGCAATATAGACTTCGGCGCCAAGCTTAAAAAACTTTTGTAATAAATATTGGAATTCTTCTTCAGTAGAGCCATCGAAATTCCAATCCACAAATTCAAAATCAGCAGTGGATTTGAATAAATCCCAAGATATTAACCCTGAAGAATCAATAAAATGGGTTTCTAAATTAGTATGTTCTGCCACTTCATCATTATTAAAAGTTGGACTTGGAAAAATATCCAAATCTTTAAGGCTGCGACCTTGTAGTAGTTCAGTAACGGTTCTTTCCAACGCAACTTCAAATTTGGGGTGCGCGCCAAATGAAGCAAAACAGCCTCCATTGGTTGGATTAAATAAAGTGACGCAAATAACGGGAAATTCACCACCTAATGAGCCATCAAAGCAAGTAATTGGAAAACCTTGATTCTCAAGCTCTGTTATTGCAGCAACAACGTTAGGATAACGGGCTATTACTTCTTGGGGAATTTGAGGTAACGTGATGCATTCAGCAATAATGCGATTTTTAACATAGCGCTCAAAACATTCTGATAATGCTTGAGTGCGCGCTTCGGTTTTAGTGTTACCCGCTGACATTCCATTACTGACGTATAGATTACCTATGATATTCATTGGAATATAGGTTATGGCATTATTTGACTGCTGTATAAGGGAAGCGCACAAATTCCTTTTTCTGTGTTGCCTGATTGAATATCGATAAGCTGAGATGGGTTTAATTCACCATCAGGATCATAAAAATGCCAGAGGTTTTCATTCATAAGTCCTATCGGTCTTCCATTATCGACAACAGGGAACCATTTTTCATTGGGATAATGTACAAAATCCGCATTAGCTATATCTTTACCAAGATGGAAGTCGGCAAAGAAATAATTACAGGCAAGACGCTCGAAATATTCGCCTAAAGCACTGGCTAATGCGGCATCACGACTGGCACCTTTTCCATTAGTAAAGCAAGCTGGGCAGTTTTATCTCGAATATGTACTGACCATACATAAGGAACTGGGTTAAGCCATGATGCTTCTTCAATGTCAAAACCAGGTTTTTAAGTCTTGCCTGCATAGTTTCAATTGAAACTTCTAAGGCCTCATCTTTACCAGTGATATATGTTAGCTCGTTCAAGATCATGTTTTTATTCACCTTATATGGTTAACTTGTACCGTGATAGTGGATTTGGGTACCTGTGTGGGTACCTAAAGTCATTTCCTTGGATTGCTGTTGTTCGCTCATATTAGGTGAGCATTAACATGAAATATTAGGGCTGGCGATTATACAGAAAAATTGATTTTTTAATAGTCAATCTTGAAGGGCTTTTTGATTTTTTGGGTAATTTAACCCACCAAATTAAGATGTTAGGTTGTCGGTTAGTTTTTTCCTTAAAAATTAACGCCTGTAACTTCCGTTGCTGCTGAAATATCAGGATGCGTTTTAAATGTGTATAGGCTGCTTCACGAATGGTTAATTCGCATATTCGGGATCTTGCTTGTTAAAATTAAATAAATACTTTGTGTGGCCTTCTTTTAAATAGTCCACTGCTGGCTTGCCTGATGTTAATGCGGTTTGGTTGGCAAACACTAAAACGTAATAAGCGCAAGATTCACCTTCATGAATATTCGATACCAACTCATATTCTCCCGTTTGACCCTTCGGCTGCTGGCGCATTTTGAATACGTTCTGATATTGACGTACTGCCGTTTGAGTTCAAATCTTGCACTACTATAATGGGATTGCTGAGTGACGCACCGCTTGAAAGGGTTAATGTTGGAAGTGTTAATGCCATGATTTTTATTCCTCTATTGATGATAATGTATAGTTTTGTGAAATGCCTAATGTTTGGTCGAAATGGCCTACTGCTGTACCTTCTGTTATTAATCTGTAAAAATGATTACCTGATACGGTTGTTTGATCATCGGTAATGAAAAACTGCCCGCAATGCATTTCTCTGACATAATTTTTTTTGACTCGGGATCATAACTGACATCAGTGTTCCAGTAAATGTATACCCGTAAAGTAGTCCATGACGAACCGTTATATGATCGTGCACGATAAATTCTACGCTTGGGGTCAGCTTGCGGTGAGCTGATGATTGATGTTACTGTAAAGTGGTAATCATAAGAAAGAGTGATATCTTTAGGTCTGCCTCTGGATGCAAAAGCACCACGTCTTTGTACTCACTGTATTGCAGGATATTTATAAATGCTGGACTGGTTAATGCATTTTTATATGTGCCGCACGTCAAACTCCGCCAAAATAAGCACTCCCATCATCAGCAAGATAAGTAATGGCATTCGCTTTTGTAGCGCACCTAATTAGGGTTTGAGCCATTCATTATTTTTTGCCCGTACCACTCAACCAACCGATCCGAACCGAAAGGCGTAGCGGATTGCACTTTCATGTGTGAACTACCGATTAATTGCACTGTACCGCCATGAATAACGGGCGAGGATATTTTAGCTCCTGCGCTAATATGGTTACCTGTGATTGCTCCTGCGGCTATTGAATTTGCGGTGATCCACCGAAGGTAGCAAGTCGAACAACAGTCATTAAACAGCGGATTGCCGACAGCGATTGAATTAAGTGGGCAAAACTTCAAGCTGACCATTGGCAATCTCTGCTTTTGTGCTTTCATGTTCGTTTGCGTCAACAATTGATAATTCCTCTACATCAACAACACCTAAGCCGTTATTTTTGTTTGCATGAAAACATCAACTACATATTTGGTATTGGTGCGAATGAACTAGCATGATCATCATGCTGCTAATGACACCTGAAAAATAATTAAAATGCGATGTGCTAGAAATCCAGTAATTAGGGACGGCACAATATCTGATTGAACCTCCAGCAGTTGATATTTCCTGATAGCTGGAATCGAGCAAACCACACCACAAAAAATGCTCGTTGGTTTGGTGTTTGTGGATTTATCTTCAGTTTGTGTTACTCCAACTCTTACCCTATTTTTTTTCGAGGATCAATTTCCACAACTGTAACTGAAAATAACGTTTGATCACCTACTGCTCTTAAAATATTTCTTTTTGTTGTGCCATTTTGCCATATTTCGACGCCTTGATTTGGCACCACTGGTGTAACTGAATTTGGATGGCCTGAAATATTTCTGGTGAATTGCTCGAAATCCCGTCAAAATAAGGATTACTTGCGACAAGTGTGAGTTTGCTATCAATTTTTGAGTCTGTTTGAAAACTGGCCTCATTAATCGCTTCTTGTTTTGCTAAATCGGCCTTGCTTTGAGCATCAGCAATGGCTCGTTGTTCTTCTGCTGTACAATGCCGTCTGCATAGCTTTTGACTCTGCTTCTGCTGCCAGTGACTGAGCTAATGCATACTCTTGTGCTGCGGTCTTTGCAGTATTTGCCTTACTTTGTGAGCCTGTAGGTGTTTCACCGCCAAGGCTTGCCGCATCAATATTTTTTTCAAGCAAAAACGCAGGATCTAAAAGATTATTATTAAATGTTTTATTCGATAGGGCTTGTTGAAGTGATAAAAGGTCATTGCTGCCATCGGGCGTTTTACTCGTCATTAGATGATCAAGTTTTGCGTTTTCATCAACTGAAATTGCGGATCAGTTTGTATTTTATGCCACACATAATTTTGATAATTATTGGATGGTGTTAGGCTCTTTTGCTCGGTTGCGACTCCCATCCAATATTTGCCGACACCGACATTCTCATCGGTTGTGAAACCTGTACCTTGATTATCATCTGCCCATGCAAACCATGTATAGCGATTAAATACTTGATCGATTAATCCGACAATAGCGGAGTTATCATTTGATGTTGTTGCTGCAAATGCACCAAACCAATCACTATCTCCTGCGGGGCTGATTGTTCTAGCCCAATAATAACGAGTCTGACTATGAGTTAATCCGTTGTCAGTAACTGTTGAACCTTTACCTATGGTGTTGGCATTATCAAAGTTACTGGTATCTCCCGCTTTAACTTCATAGCTGCAGTAATAATTAACGCCTTCGGCTATCGGTTTAACATCAATCTGAAAATTACCCGTATAAAAAAGCATGTCAGTCGGTGCTACTGGCGGGGCGATTCGAGGTAATATTTTGGTTGGGAATGATGTCTTCCCTGCTCGGCTAACGGCTGAAACCTCAAATAAATAATTACCCTGAGCTATATTGGTGATGTCTCTTTCAAGTAAACCTCGTCCAGCCACATGGTATTCATTCAATAAAATTTCATCACCTGGGGCGGCCTGATTGGGATCGTCATAAATTTTGACAACATAATAATCCACACTATTTGCGGCTGCATGCTGCCATTTCAGTTTGCCTTGGTAATTGTTATTGCTTGGCGAAGGGATAAATTCCAAACCAAAAACGGGAGGGACTGTGGTGTTGTCGGGAACATTAAAATGGGCTTGGTTGGTACTGTGTGAATTCATCACTATAAATTTCGGGATATTCAATACTTAAAAGCATTTTTACAGTCTTACTTTTGTCATTAAATACCCAATCATCAACAACAAATTCACCAACTACGCCATCCCCCGATAAATCCAATTGAACGGTTTTTCCTGCTTCGCATTGCAGTCCTTTAACCCCTATGGTTAGTTCAACTTTAAACCCTGCTCGATTGCGCTCTAAATGCAATTTTTGAATGCGTTGAACTTGTGCTTCACAGGTCACATGCTAGATTTCAGCAATAACTGAGTATTCAATTTATGAAATATTTAGCACCAAAGTGTGGTTTCGAATTTAGTTCTATGAACTAACCTTTAACAAGTACATGCAAATGGATTTGATATTTTTCAATGGCATCTCTTTTACATGCCTTGTTAGAGGGTCCATTTATGCGCAAGTTGTGTTTCTGCTTTAGCTCACTTTTATTTGTTCAATTCCCTTCTTTTAGCGTAGATAACAGCATTGCCGTGAGTCATGGTACGCCAGCAACATATCAAAAAAAAGAAATCAAAGTGGTGATTTATTTATGGTCGGCAAATTGAGTTTTTTAAAAATGCGTTTTTTAATTCTGGAATGAGTGCGCGTATTGGCAATCTTGTACTTGATGATGAAAAAGGCACAAGAACGGGAATAGGTTCTTATTTATCCACTGATGGTTCATTGTTTAAGGGATCGGAAACGATTAGATTAAGTGTTCCTTTTGGTGTCGTTTATCTTGATAAAAGCCGCTACGCTCAAAAAGGAAAATACGTAATTACGGCGGAAAAATTCAATTTACCTATGGCTTTGAATTAGGCTATAGCTTCCACTTTCCTCTGTTGAAGTTTTTTATCGATTTGAGCATATGTCTATGCCTATCGCTATAAATATAACCCAGGGCTTGATACTCACAATTTTGGTGTCAAAATGACCTTTTAACCGAGTATTTATCAATGGAATGGCATCTAAAACGTTTTGCTGAGTTAACCACTATCGAGCTTTATCAATTAATAAAACTGAGAATTGATGTATTGTCGTCGAGCAGCAGTGTTTGTATGCCGAACTTGATAATAAGGATATTGCTGAAGAAACACGACACTTATGGTGCACCAATGCCAATGGCATTATTGTGGCTTACTTACGCATTTTGCCTATGGGATTAAGCTATCCACAAGTGAGTTTGGAAGGGTCGCTGTGATTAATGAGGCCAGAGGACAAACACTAGGTAAACAATTAGTATCAAGGCCATTGAGCATTGTCATTACATTTGGCCTAAGCAATCTATTTGCATCGGGGCGCAAAAATATTTACTGAGGTTTTACAAGATTTTGGTTTTAAAGTAATTAGTGACACTTACCTAGAAGATAATATTCCCCACATGGATATGCTGCTTGAGGCGAACTGAGCTGAATGCTGTTTCATTAGCTTTTAATTTTCGGCTATTTAATATTTGAGTGCATTCGACTATTATGCAGCATATTTTAGTTGTTATAGAAAGTTATTCCTATGGTAGAAATCGGCAAAACCAGTAAGCTAGAAGTCATAAAGAAAGTGAGTTTTTGGTGTTTATCTTAATGCTCATGAATTTGGACAAGTGTTATTACCAAATAAAGTGGTTCCTAAAGAGTGTGATGTTGGCGATATTGTCACCGCATTCTTATATCTTGACTCTGAAGATAATATTATTGCTACCACAAAACATCCATACGCTGAAGTAGGGCAATTTGCTTATTTAAAAGTGGCTGCTCAAAGTGGTGTTGGTGCTTTTTAGATTGGGGTTTAGATAAGGATTTATTACTTCCTTTTGGTGAACAGCATAAGCCTGCTGAAGAAGGCCGTTCATATCTTGTTTATATTTATATCAATAAGGCCGATGAACGTATTGTTGCGTCATCTAAAATTGAAAAATTCATTGATTAACGCCAGCAAATTATGAAGCGGGCGAGCAGGTTGATCTTATTATTGGTGGCACAACAGATCTTGGTTATAAAGCCATTATTAATAATCAACACTGGGGCGTTATATATCAAAACGAGTCTTTAAAAAATTGAGATTTGGTCAGGGCTTTAAAAGGCTATATTAAGCAAGTCCGTAGCGACGGTAAAATTGATCTTCAGTTGCAAACGGGAACTAAAGAAGAATTAGATAATTTCAGCCAGTTGATCATGAATAAGCTTCATAAAGCCAGTGGATTTTTGCCGCTTACCGATAAAACCCATGCTGATACTATTTATGCTGAACTGGGTATGAGTAAAAAAGCATTCAAAAAAAGCATTGGTGGTTTATTCAAGCAGGGAAAACTTAGCATTGATGATGATGGGCTAAGATTAGTCGATTAACTTTTTAACCCTTAATTTTATTTTCTATACCATTCTTTCTCAATTATTGATAACCAATAGTGACAGATAAACATTAGCTCTGTTATAAACAAGCTAATGTTATCTATTAGGAAATTGTTATGGAATTAAATCAAATAGAAGCGAGAGTGGTTGGCTGTTTATTAGAAAAAGAAATCACAACACCTGAACAATATCCCCTGTCTTTAAATGCCCTTAGTCAAGCTTGTAATCAAAAAACAAGCCGTGAACCTGTTATGTCGTTATCGGACACTGAGGTTCAGCAAGCCCTTGACGATTTAAATAAAAAAAGACTCATTAGTGAGCAATCTGGCTTTGGCAGCCGGGTTGTCAAATATAAACATCGGTTTTGCAATACTGAATTTAGTGAGCTTCAATTATCATCTGCTGAACTTGCCATTATTGATTTGCTATTGCTGCGAGGACCACAAACGCCAGGTGAATTGCGTACCCGTGGTTCAAGACTCCATGAATTTCAGGATATTGCAGAGGTGGAGCTGACATTAACTGCACTTGCCAATCGCGATAAACCGCTTGTTAAACAACTGGCAAGGGAACCAGGAAAACGGGAAGTCCGTTTACCGAATGTTTTCTCTCGCAGGTCAAAATCAAGAATCTATTGTTAGTTTTTCATCTGCGCCTTTAGCTGCACAAGCGCAGTCAGTTTCTAATACAGATGCAGTATCAAAACTAGAGCAAAGGGGTTGCTCAACTTGAATCAGAAGTAAATACATTAAAAACACAACTCAGTGAGTTATTAGCAACAGGCAAGAATAATGAATAATTGGTCAATTGATGATGCAAGAACAGGGTATAACGTTGCCTATTGGAGCCAAGGATTTTATGGCGTTAGTGATAATGGCGAAGTAACGGTATCACCGGATCCGAAAAATCCACAATTTAACGTTGGCTTAAATTGTTTGGCTGAACATATGGTGCAAGCGGGGGTTGCTTTACCCGTACTGATTCGTTTTCCACAAATTTTGCATCACAGAGTACACAGTCTTTGTCAGGCGTTCAATCAGGCAATTACCAAGTATGAATACCAGCGGGATTATTTGCTGGTTTATCCCATAAAAGTGAATCAGCAAAAAAATGTGGTTGAAGAAATTCTAGCGAGCCAAGTTTCTAAAGAGGTCTCCCAGTTAGGTTTAGAAGCAGGCAGTAAACCTGAGCTAATGGCCGTTCTTGCCATGGCACAAAAAGCCAGTTCTGTGATTGTATGTAATGGCTATAAAGACAGTGAATATATTCGCCTTGCACTGATTGGTGAAAAGTTAGGACACAAGGTATACATTGTACTTGAAAAGTTATCTGAGCTTGCAATGGTACTTAAAGAGGCCAAACAGCTTGGCGTAACGCCTCGTTTAGGATTACGTGCTAGATTAGCTTTTCAAGGTAAAGGTAAATGGCAGGCAAGTGGCGGCGAAAAGTCAAAGTTGGTTTGTCAGCATCACAAGTGCTCACTGTCATCGAACAGCTTAAACAACATCAAATGCTGTCATCATTGCAATTGCTGCATTTTCATTTGGGCTCTCAAATTGCCAGTATTCGAGATATTCGCCAAGGAGTCAGTGAGGCGGCTCGTTTTATTGTGAATTGCGTAATTGGGTGCCAATATTGATTGCTTTGATGTGGGCGGCGGATTAGCCGTTGACTATGATGGGACACGAAGCCAGTCATCAAATTCGATGAATTACGGTTTGGTTGAATATGCAAATAACATTGTCAGTACGTTAGCGGATATCTGTACTGAATATCAGCAGCCAATGCCGCGTATTATTTCTGAATCTGGGCGTTTTTTAACGGCGCATCATGCGGTTTTGATCACCAATGTTATTGGCACTGAAGCCTATAAACCTGAGAACATTTCGGCTCCTGCCGAAGATGTCCCACAGTTATTACAAAACATGTGGCAATCTTGGAACGATCTTTTAGGACGTGTGGATTCTAGAGGTCAAATTGAAATCTATCATGATAGTCAACTTGATTTAGCGGAAGCACACGCACTATTTTCGCTAGGACAATTATCCCTTGAAGAAAGAGCATGGGCAGAGCAAGTAAATTTAAGGGTTTGTCATGAGCTTCAAGGGTTAATGAATAGCCGAAATCGTTACCATAGACCCATTATTGATGATTTAAACGAAAAATTAGCTGATAAATTTTTTGTTAATTTCTCACTATTTCAATCTTTGCCTGATGCTTGGGGAATTGACCAGTTTTCCCCGTCTTACCTTTAAGTGGCTTAGATAAAGTGCCTGAGCGTCGAGCCGTTATGCTTGATATTACCTGTGATTCTGATGGCACCATTGATCAATATGTGGACGGGCAAGGCATTGAAACGACCCTTCCTATGCCAACATGGCACGCTGATAGCCCATATCTTATTGGTTTCTTTTTAGTTGGCGCTTATCAAGAAATTTTAGGTGACATGCATAATTTATTTGGTGATACCAATTCAGCCGTGGTGCGCTTTGATGAAAAGGGCGAAATTATCATTGAATCAGTGCAAGCAGGAGATACAGTTGCTGATGTGCTTCGTTACGTCAATTTGGATGCGATGGAATTCATGAATACCTATGAGATTCTGGTAGAAAAGCACATAGCGAAAGAAGAACAAGCCAAAATATTGGATGAATTACAACAAGGACTTCAAGGGTACACTTACCTTGAAGACATTGTATAAAATCTTTAACGATATGTTTAAAAACAGGTTATGACAGTTAAGCGTCATAGCCTTTTACTGGTTGTGGATGCTTTTACTAAAGAAAAATAATAAATTTAATGAATTTTTGTTTAAATTTGCGGAATTTATTAGCAGAAAAAAGTATCTTATGCATGTTTTCGTCATAGATATTTTTGATGGCTAATGGCCATTTTTTTGGAGTGAAATATGAGCACCCTTGCAGATAAAGCCGACTACTCGCTATATTCAAATGCGTTTGGCTATCTTCGTCAGCCTTTAAATTTTAGACCAGTAGAAAGTGATGCTGATGTTGTTGTTATTGGTTTACCTTTTGATATGGCGACCACGGGACGGAGCGGTGGTCGTATGGGACCAGGTGCAATTCGTAATGCATCAGTTAATCTTGCTTGGGAAGAAAAGCGCTGGCCTTGGGGTTTCCGTTTAGGGGATCACATCAATGTCGTTGATGCGGGTGATTTAGTTTATAACTGTGGTGACGCTGCTGATTTTACTCAGCGCGTAGAAGATTTTGCTACTGCTGTGGTTAAATCGGGTAAGACATTATTAAGCTTTGGTGGTGATCACTTTGTGACTTTGCCTTTGCTACGTGCTCACCATAAAGCTCACGGCAAAATGGCGTTACTGCATTTTGATGCTCACACAGATACTTACAGCCAAGGTAGCGTTTATGATCATGGCACCATGTTCTATACCGCACCTAAAGAAGGCCTGATTGATCCTGCGCACTCAATTCAAGTGGGGATTCGCACAGAATATAAAGCGGATGGTCATGCTTATCAGGTAGTTGATGCGGCTATGGCAAATGATCTGACGGCTGATCAAATTGTTGAGCAAATCAAAGCTCGTGTTGGCGATATGCCACTTTATGTGACTTTTGATATTGATTGCTTAGATCCTGCTTTTGCTCCAGGTACTGGTACACCAGTGATGGGCGGATTAACCAGTGATAAAGCATTAAAAGTGGTCCGTGGACTCAATGGACTTAACATCGTTGGAATGGACGTTGTAGAAGTGGCTCCTGCTTATGATTCTTCTGAGATCACCGCATTAGCCGCTGCAACTTTAGGCCTTGAAATGCTTCACGTTTGGGCTGATAGCAACGGCAAAATCAATAAGTAACTCTGGAATGATTTAGCGCCTAAAAATATACTCAGTTATCGGTAATGTTAAGCGCAGTTGAAAAACAGAATCATTTTACTCAAAGTCAGCATGTATTAATGCTGACTTTTTTTTAATTAGTAAATAGGTAAACTATAGAAAGGGCTTAGAGTACATTAATAAGCGACTCAACCAAGGATGATAAATGACAGATCTCAGTGATATTCGTCGAGAATATTTAAAAGATGGCCTTAATCGCAATGATTTACCAAATGATCCCTTTGATTTGTTTTCTTTGTGGCTTGAACAAGCAAGGGATGCCGACATTTCTGATCCAACGGCCATGAGTATTGCAACCGTTGATAACAATGGACAACCTTGGCAGCGCATAGTGTTATTGAAGCGTTTTGATTGTTCAGGATTTGTTTTTTTTACTAACCTTGAAAGCCGTAAAGCCAGTCATTTGGCTGTTAATAATAAGGCGAGCTTATTATTTCCTTGGCATATGCTTGAGCGTCAAGTTGCTATTACAGGTACAGTAGAAAGAGTGAGTAATGCTGATGTGCTTAAGTATTTTCTGAGTCGTCCTAAAGGCAGCCAGATCGCAACTTGGGTATCAAAGCAGTCAAGTAAATTATCAACAAGGCAAGCTTTAGAAACCAAGTTTATTGAGATGAAAACCAAATTTGCTAAAGGTGAAGTGCCTTTACCAAAATTTTGGGGTGGATATAAAATTGCACCGCAAACCATTGAATTTTGGCAGGGCGGTGAGCATCGGCTTCATGATAGATTTCTTTATCAAAAAAGGAGTGATTCAAGTTCAAACAGTGAGCAATCACAATGGAATATTAGCCGATTAGCACCATGAACCTAAGTATTAGCGTCATAATGATGCTTTGTTGTTTGAAGATACGATTTAAAACGAGGAATTGAAATAATAATGTCATCAATTTGGGTTGACGCAGATGCTTGTCCTAACGGTATTAAAACCATTTTATATAAAGCAGCAGACAGACACGCAGTAAAATTGACTTTAGTTGCTAATCATAGAATTAGTTATCCGCCATCTCGCTTTATTTCATCGGTATTAGTTGAGCAGGGATTTGATGTGGCGGATGACTATTTAGTTAAACAGCTTTCTAAAGGCGATCTTATTGTGACGTCCGATATTCCATTAGCGGCTGATGCGTTAGAAAAAGGCGCTCAAGTGGTTACGCCTCGAGGGGAAGAATTTACCACTCAAAATATTCGAGAGCGTTTAAATATGCGTGATTTTATGGATACGATGCGTAGTTCAGGCGTTCATACTGGTGGCCCTTCAGTAATTTCAAATGCCGATAAGCACAGTTTTGGTCGAGTGCTTGATATCTGGTTGAATCGCCGTAAAAATCACGATGAAAAAGAATGAATTAACTTGAAGTAAATGAGCATGGTCACGGAGGTTGAATGCTTGAAATATTAAAGGGATTTGAACATGACACGCTTGCCATTAGAGCGTCAAATATTGTGTCTACCAATGATTATAAAGACACTTTAATACCAGCGCTGGAATCAAAGCTAAAGGATCATGCTAGCATAAAAATTTGGTATGAGTTTGACAAAAGCTTTGAAGGATTTACCGTTGGTGCGTTATGGGATGATACCAAGCTAGGCCTGTTTCATTTTAATGATTTTTATCGTGTTGTAATCCTCGCCAATGATGATTTAATTCGAGGAATGGTGTCAACGCTCGCAAGAATTTTTCCTTGCCCCGTAAATTTGTTTTATCTCAATGAGTCTGATCTCGCATTAACTTGGCTTAAAAAGGCTGAAGCCAATAAAATGGAGTAATCAATAAAGTAGTAAAGGTAGTAAATGCGTAAAATATTGATGTTATGTATTTCGCTTATGCCAATAATGGCATTTGCTTACAGTAAGCCTATTTTGGGACCCAGCGAATTTTTTTCAATTAACCAAGGTCAAATTAAATACGACGCAAGAATAGATACAGGCGCATCAAATAGCTCTTTAAATGCCTATCATCTTCATGTTATCGGCGGCAGCTCTGATAACAAAGCCGATAATATTGGAAAGATGATTGAATTCACCACTCAAAATGAAAAAGGGCAAGTTCAGCATTTAAAAGCGAAAGTTGTTGATATCTCAAGGGTTAAAAATGCGCAGGGTAAAGAGACCCGCTACATGGTTGAATTAACGCTTGGATTTGCTGGCGATGTTCGTAAAGTAAGAGTGAATTTGCGTAATCGAGAGCATATGGATTTTAAGCTTTTAATTGGTCGAAATTGGTTTAAAAAATCATTATCTAGTAGATGTACAGCAAAAACCCATTATTGGTGCTCGAGCGCCTATTCACATAAAAGAAGCTGATTTGACCTTTAAAGCGCGAATTGACACTGGTGCGGTTGAAAATTCTCTGCATGCCTATAATTTGCACGTTAATAATGAAGATTTAATAGTAAAAGATAATAACATTGGTAAATTGATTACTTTTACGACGAACAATGAAAAAGGGCAAACGGTGACGTTGACAAGGCCGATAGTTGAAACATCATTGATTCGAAATGCGCAAGGGAGTGAAGTTCGTTACATGGTGAATTTAACTTTGGGTGAGCCCGGAAAAGAATATTTAGTGCGGGTAAATTTAAAAGATCGCAGCGCCATGAAACAGAAGCTTTTAATTGGCCGAAACTGGCTCGATGGACATTACTTAGTCGATGTTGGCAGGTAAAATACACTGCATTTTCAACTAGGTTGGGATACACTCGTACCATAAATAATTAAAGGTGGCTGACAGTGATTACTGTATATTTGGTTGATGATCATGAATTAGTGAGGACGGGGATCCGCAGAATACTTGAAGATGAACCCGGTATTAAGGTCATTGGCGAGGCGGCTGATGGTGAAGCTGCGGTACAGTGGTCTCGTAAAAATGAAGCTGACGTGATTTTAATGGACATGAATATGCCGGGCATGGGTGGATTAGAAGCAACACGCAAAATTCTTCGTTATCAAAATCATGCCAGAATTATTGTCTTAACTATTCATACTGAAAATCCGTTTCCAACCAAAGTGATGCAAGCGGGAGCCTCGGGTTATTTAACTAAAGGTGCCAAGCCACCAGAAGTGATCCAAGCAATTCGCCAAGTGGCGGTTGGTCAGCGTTATTTATCCCCTGAAATTGCTCAGCAAATGGCGTTGAGTCAATTTAATCAAAAAGATGAAAATCCCTTTAAGGCGTTATCTGAGCGTGAGTTGCAGATAATGCTGATGATAACCAATGGCGAAAAGGTCAATGATATTTCCACTTGTCTTAACTTAAGCCCTAAAACAGTGAACAGCTATCGCTACCGATTATTCACTAAGCTCAAAGTCAGTGGCGATGTAGAGCTTACTCGTTTGGCAATTCGCTATAAAATATTAGATACAGGTCAGTTTTAATTTAATGGCTTTAATTAGCCATTACTCAGTCTTTTATCCATTTCATTTCTGTAAGGTTGTATTGTGGGTGTTTCCACAGAATTCAATGCGAAAGCATTTCTAAGTAATGTCACGACAGCGCCCGGTGTATATCGAATGTATGATACGCAATCTCAGGTGATTTACGTAGGCAAAGCGAAAAATCTTAAAAAGCGGCTAACTTCTTATTTTCGGCAAAACCTAACCAATGAAAAAACAAAAGCATTGGTGTCCAACATTGCCAATATTGATGTCACTTTGACTCACAGCGAAACCGATGCACTGATTTTAGAAAATGATTATATTAAGCAGTACATGCCTAAATATAATGTGCTGTTAAGAGATGATAAATCCTACCCTTATATATTTTTAAGTCAGCATACACATCCCAGACTTGCTTATCATCGAGGTCCCAAAAAAGCCAAAGGCGAGTATTTTGGCCCTTACCCCAATGGCGGTGCAGTTAGGGAAAGCCTGCATTTAATGCAAAAGCTATTTCCTATTCGTCAATGCTCTGATGTTTATTATAAGTCTCGATCTCGTCCTTGTTTGCAATACCAAATAGGCCGTTGTAGCGCGCCATGTGTTGGCAAAATTTCCGATGCGGATTATATCGAACAGGTAAAGCTGGCAACCTTGTTTTTAGGAGGAAAAGACAAACAAGTGATTTCATCGCTGGTGGAAACATGGAATGCGCCGTATCGCAAATGGCCTATGAAAAAGCCGCTGTATTGCGTGATCAAATTGTCCGCCTTACGAAAAGTCGCCGAGCAGCAAGAAGTATCAATCAATCACGGTGATTTAGATGTCATTGGCGCTGAGTTCAACTCGAGTGTTTGCTGTTTTCATGTTTTGTTTATTCGAGACGGTAAAATTTTTGGCAGTCGCAGTTATTATCCTAAAGTGCCAAAAGCCACTGAGTTTGATGAAATTATCAGTGCGTTTATGTTGCAGTTTTATCTCAATACTCATGTGCAAAGAACCATACCTAAAGAAGTGCTAATAAGTCACGATTTTACTTATCTCCAGCAGCTTGAAGAGGCGATTTCTAAATCATCAAATAGAAAAATTGTAATAAAAACGCAAGTGAGAGGTGATAGAGCACGATTTTTAAAATTAGCGGTCACCAATGCAAAAAATGGTGTCGCAAGTCAATTAACACATAAGCAGACTGTTGAAGACCGTTTTCTTGCCCTTGAAAAGGTGCTTGATATCAAAGTGTCAATTACGCGGATGGAATGCTTTGATATTAGTCATACCATGGGAGAGAGCACGGTAGCATCTTGTGTGGTGTTTAATCGAGAAGGCCCTGATAAAGCCGAATATCGCAAATATAATATTAATGGTATTACCCTGGTGATGATTATGCAGCGATGGAGCAAGCAATAAAACGACGTTTTGAAAAAATCTCCGTCAATGCAAAAATTCCGACTATTTTGTTTGTTGATGGCGGGTTAGGTCAGCTTCGTATGGCGCAGCGTATCGTGGATAAAAAATTTGCCGATGTTGAAATCGCACCGATATTAATCGGTATTGCCAAAGGAGAAAGTCGCAAACCAGGATTGGAAACACTGATTTGGGGGCGAAGTGAAAAAAGTTTTTCCTTAGAGGATGATCAAATTGCCCTTCATCTTATTCAATATATACGCGATGAATCACATCGATTTGCCATTACAGGACACAGAAATAAAAGACAGAAAACGCGCAACACATCAACATTAGAATCGATCCCTGGCATAGGTCCAAAGCGGCGTAAAGCATTACTACAATATCTTGGTGGATTACAAGAAGTTAAGAATGCCAGTGTGTCAGAATTAATTAAAGTTC
This sequence comes from Mallotus villosus, assembly GCA_903064625.1. Taxonomy (NCBI): domain Eukaryota; kingdom Metazoa; phylum Chordata; class Actinopteri; order Osmeriformes; family Salangidae; genus Mallotus; species Mallotus villosus. The sequence continues at coordinate 37,018 of CAEFZP010000717.1, forward strand.
CTGGGATTAGTCCGCAAATGGCACAAACCATTCATGATACATTGCGAGGCTAGTGAAATTCAGGCAAGATTGTTCTTGCTTATTATTAGATTGGTCAAATCATGCCGTTCAATTTACCTATTGGCCTGACGTTGTTTCGGGTTTTTTTATTACCAGTTTTAT
>CAEFZP010000719.1:0-265000 GCA_903064625.1 Mallotus villosus
GTGCAAGCGCAGAGGCCAGTGCTGGACTTGCAGAAGACAGTGCTCTAGTAATCTATGTTTCCACGCTAATGTATAGTGTAATTTGCTGCCCTGTCTACCTATCGCAATCCATTTGTCTGTGCTCTGCTAGCAAGCACACGGCGCACACACTAGCTAGCACAAATCGAGGCACATAACCATGCACACGGACACATAAAACAAATACCCACGGCAATCACGCACACTCCCCCGTACCGACACACACAGAAACCACACACAACACGCAACAGTGCGTAAGCACAACACCCAGCACTCGCACATCTACAAAACAACTTCCCACTTCCTGCTAGTCCCTGCAGATCTCAAGGCACGCTCCAATAAAGCGTCTTTTGGAAAACGGGTGTGATTGGATGAGGCCTGCAACAGCGGCGCAGGCAAATCCCTAAGGTAGGCAATAAATCAGGCTGCCGTCGCCGATAGCTCTCCAGCAGGATCACAATGTAAATTATAATTGTCAGGGCGCAGTCACCTCTTCCCTGCTACACTGCGCTAACAATCAGACCGCCCGCCAAACCTGACCGTAGAGGAGGAGGATGCGGAGCAGACCTTGCGAGGGAGGGGGGGGCATTCATTAATGGCACAACCCGCGACGGAGAAGAACCACCTCGTGACCAGACTCGTCAGGCCAGCAACAGCAGAAAGAAAAGACCAGAAGAAAGAGAAAGAAAGACCGGCACACAACACAACACCGAAACACACGTACTCAAACACCCACACCACACACATCCCGCATTACCCATCACCCCCTACACGCGCCCCCCTGTCCATCCCTCCTTCCCCCACACACACCCCCACCACAATGATTTCCTTTTGAATTTATGGCTCTTACACCCTCCTTCCCTGCCTCCCCGCCTCCCCCCGCCATCTCTGAGTCCTCCCACTGCCCTCTCTCCTCCTGCCTCCTCCTACCCTACCTCAATCCCTTCCTGTCCCCCACTAAAGAATCCCCATCACCGCCCTCAAGCCCCCCACCTGCCTCTCCATGCGACTCCTCCCCAGTTTCCCCTCCTCCCCGCCTCTCCTCCCTGCCTCTCCTCCCTTTCCTCCCCTCCTTAACCGAAAACTCCTCCCTGCCGACAGTCCTTACACACCCTTCCCTAGAGCTCTACACACTCCACTTCCTCTCCTCCCATTCAACTAATCCCTCCCTTCCTCTCCTCCCTCCTCTCCTATCCCATAACAGTGCGTTCCGTGCCCACTCGCTCTACTCCTTTCACTGAGGTCGAGTACGAAGCCTGGTAGAGAAACAGAGGTGAGGTGTCTCAGCCAGTTGGAGCTAAGCTGTTTCAGTTCTTGCCCGAGCCCACACTACCCAGGAGGGGTGGGGCCGGTGGTAGGGGGGGTGAGAGGAGAGAGGGGCGGGGTGGGGCGCGGAGACAACAAACACACGAGGCTGTAAATAACGTTGTCTGATAGGCTCACTTCCTGCCCTTCAAAACAAACAAACTTCCACACGGACAACCTGTGGGTTCGATTCACACGACGGAGCTTGGAGGCCGGTGTGACTGGAGACGCACCTCACCGAGGGGCCGCCGTCCGTCACCATATATGTCCTTCCTGTCGTCGGCTCCCTGCAGCTGCTCAGTGTCAGCCTCGCTCCAAGGTCCTTTCAGCCTCCGCCACGAGTAAACACCAAACACCACCTCCCTCTCCTTGTTCACGTGGTCGTGGAGGAAACCAGGAAGTCAGGGAGGGTGTAGCTCAGCGGCTAGAGCGTGTGACAGCAGACCGAGAGGTTGCACGTTCAAACGCCGCCCCCCTCTACGATCGATGTCATTTCGAAGAAGAGCATCTGATGAATTCACGTGACGTTGTTACGAGGAAGGCGTGACGCAGAGTCGTCCTGTGGTTCAGAGTCTGTCGACATTTCCCGGATCGTTCTCAGAAAGGTCAGATGAAGCTTGCTGTTCCCGCAGGACAAACAAACGGCTGCCTGCGATGACACGGCGATAAACATGACAGCCTTTATTGACAAACAGCTAATGGAGAACACCCTGAGTCAATGACTCTTCTGTGCTGGGTCAGTCCTACACACACACACCCACAGACCCCAGCCACAAGGGGACACATTCAATAAAGCCGAGAACACATAAACAAATAAAACCCTCCTTTTTTTTCTACAAACATCCCACAGCTGTGAGGCCGCGGACACTCAGAGCTAGAGAGGGTCCCATGCATGGGAGCCGGCCTGCCTCGCTCTGTCAAACATTTCCTCCCGCAGCCGGGCTAAAAAAGTGTTTCCCAGCGCTGACAGGGAGAATGGATGGCCTCCATTACGGCTGGCTACAAACACATTCCGCCCGGATGAAGGGGCCGTAAATTATCCCAGCGGCGAGCAGCAGGGCCCCGTGCCCGTGCCAGGAAACTCACCCCTCTAATGGGGTCGGTCCATCCAGACTCTGCACCGGGGCTGGATCACACACACACACACAACACAACACACACACGAACGTCACACTACACACTCACACACGCCCCATCACCAGACTCTGGTATAGAGTGCATGTGTCTGTGTGTGTGTGTGTCATCCTTTTGAACCACAGAGAGGACAGTTGGGACCAAACATGCAACTAGTGAGAGGAAGCTGGGACACTGGGTGAGTCAGCCCTGAGAGAGAGAGAGAGTAGAGAGAAGAGAGAGACATAGAGACACTGTCGACCGGAGGAACCTGTACGGCGTCGGCATGGAGACAACCCTCAACCCCACGCACTCCAGACACGTGCAAACAACAACACGAAGCACCGTGTCCTTACTGTCAAACTCTGTTTACGCCACGCCAGTGACAGTTGCTGTGAAGGAACAGTCAAACAGGCTCTGATGACATGGCCCCCTGGCATGGTTAACAACCAAAGGCGAAGGCATCGAAAATGATTACGTGCAGAGTACAGCGGGGGGGGGCAGCAACAGGCGATAAATCGAGAGCTTGTTCTTACAGTGTCGCGAACCCGACCTTTCCTCACCCCCGTCGGTGTGGAGATAAGGATCTGGTGCGTACGTGTGTCGTGTGTTGATCTTGTGTGCATGCGGGAGTCTGTCGGTGTGTGTTGTGCGCGTGCGGTGCATCTGTGGGCGTGTCATCCAAAGCACACATCCTCCTAAAAAAAGAGGCAGCTGCCGGCCCAGAGATGGAGTGGGCCCGGGCGACGGGTCACATTATACCTGGGCGCTGACAGGTGTAATGGGGTCAGTCATTCTGTCGGGGCCTTGACGGCTGGAGGAGGAGAGAGGGGGAGGAGAGGGGCAGAGAGAGAGAGGGGGAGTGAACTCCTTTCATTGTGACCACTGTGATTGACGCAGAGCACAGCTGTGTAATTGATGTGCGTGCCGGAGCGTGTGGGAGTGGCCGGCGTGCATCTCAGCCCCACTTCACCGTCTCACGAGTCAGACAGAAACGCCTGAACCCAAGAAAGGGCCTTCGCTTTTGGGCGTCAGCGCTTCACAGCCGTGGATATATCGCTCATGTCAGACATCGTGAAATCGTCGGTTCACGTTTGTGAGTCGGGCATGCGGGAGGAGGAGCGCGGCGAGAAGCTCTGAGATTCTCTCCAGAACGTCGTCCGCTCGCCACGGATCATGTGGGTGTGCTGAGGAGGAAGTGGGGACTGCTGGACTTCCTGTCTTCTTGGTTTGTGCCATGTGCTGCTCGGTGTGCTATTCTCACCCTGGCCCTTCTCTCTCCTCCCTCTCCCTCTCCTCTCTCTCCCTCTCCCTCTCCCTCTCCCTCTCTCCCTCTCCCTCTCCCTCTCCCCTCTCCTCTCTCTCCCTCTCCCTCTCCTCTCTCCCTCTCCTCTCCCCTCTCCCTCTCCCTCTCCTCCCTCCTCCTCCTCCCTCCTCCTCCTCTCCTCCTCCTCCTCTCTTCTCCAGGCCAGCAGGTCCAGTCCTCTGCTGTCAGCGCCAGTGAAGTTTAGCCTGCGCTCATTAATCAAATGAACCCACAGGTTTATTAGACTGTGGTGAAGCAACGCATATACAAACCACACACACACACGTCAAGTCTAGTCACGTTTGTTTATGTAGCACATTGGAAAACAACCAATGTTGACCCAAGTGCTGTGGAATAAGCTAAGTGAAAATAAAGAATGAAAAGATTGAACGTAACAATGACACTACACAGAAACAACAGAACAACACATGTATATTTACACACAGTGTGGTCTGCTGACAATGCTACACAAACACACACACACACACACATATCCAGTGTAACAGACCGTAATCCCCCTCCAGGGACCACCTTACCACCTGATCCCTGATGAACCTGTTGAGCTATCTCCCCAGGACCACCCTGCTAACTGAGGAGCAGACACGCATCCCTCCCTCTCTCTCCTCTCGCTCTCTCTCTCTCCTCTCTCTCCTCTCTCCCTCCCTCCCCCTCTCCCCCTCTCCCCTCCTCTCCTCCCTCCCCTCTCCCCCTCTCTCTCTCCCCCCTCCCCCCTCTCTCCCCTCCCTCTCCCCCTCTCTCTCTCCCTCTCTCCCTCCCTCCCTCCTCCCTCCACCTCTTTCTCCCTCTCTCCCTCTCTCCCCTCCCTCTCCCCTCTCCCTCCCCCTCTCTCTCCCTCTCTCCCTCTCTCCCTCTCTCACCCCCTTTCTCTCCCTCCCTCCCTCTCTCCCTCTCCTCCCCTCTCTCCCTCCCTCTCTCCCTCTCCCTCTCCCTTCCCCTCTCCCTCTCTCCCTCTCCCTCTCCCTCTCCCTCTCCCTCTCCCTCTCCCTCTCCCTCCCCTCTCCCTCTCCCTCCCCCTCTCCCCCTCTTCTCTCTCTCCCTCTCCCTCCCCTCCCCTCCCCCTCTCCCCTCTCCTCTCTCTCTCACCCCTCCCTTTCTCTCTCTCCCCCCCTCTCTCCCCTCTCTCCCCTCTCCTCTCCCTCTCCCTCTCTCTCTCTCCCCCTCCGTTCTCCTCCTCCTCTCTCCCGTGTACTGTCGACCTGATTGCACCCCCTCCAGACACAGTTTGACATGTTCACCAGGACGACAGGCCAGTCAACATCCCCCCTGCACATGACATTTACACATCCTCATCTTGCTTGTCTTGTTGCACTATCACTAATTACCACACACACACACACACATCAACATCCACAGACATACACGCACGCATGCACAGACACAAACATACACGCACGCACACAGAGCACTGACGTATTAGGTTATGCCGGTACGATGTGCGTCGTGGTATGTGGAGCGACAGGCAGAATGGGAGCAGACAGATTATCTCCTTTCCACCTTAGTCGAGCCAAAAGGGCCTCCACACACACACACACACACACACCACGTCGAATATTGATTAACTTTAACCCTTCCTGGGAGGAAAACAGGGTGAGAAAATGTGGAACGAGGAAGACTGTTTATCAGTGGACACTTCTGCATTTGTGTGTGTGTGTTTGTGTGTGTGTGTGTGTGTGTAACTACTGCATGATAAATAAACCTTTCTTCTTCGTCTTCCCCAGCCAGGAGCCGTTAAGCCTCACCCATGTGTAACATCTGTCTCAACGTGGCGTGTTTGTCTTAGCGCTCCAGATAATCGAATTTAACCTGCACACACGGGTGCGTGTAAAATGTCATCAAACATGCACAAAGTACACACACACACATACACACACATACACACACATCAACACACACATACACACACATACACCGCCCCCAGAAAGTTGAAAGGACAGCCAAGTGTCAACTTGAGGCTTGTCTGTCATGTCTGTCTGATCATCTGTCTCTGTCTCTGGAGGCTTGCTCTCATTGTTCTCCAGAGAAGAGGCCAGGCAGACAGTTTTTAATGAAACAGTGTGTGAGTGTGTGTGTGTGTGTGTGTGTGTGTGTGTCAGTGTGTGTGTGTGTGTGAGTGTGTGTGTGTGTGTGTGTGTGTGTGTGTGTGTGTGTCAGTGTGTGTGTGTGTGTGTGTGTGTGTGTGTGTGTGTGTGTGTGTGTGTGTGTGTGTCAGTGTGTGTGTGTCAGTGTGTGTGTGTCAGTGTGTGAGTGTGTGTGTGTCAGTGTGTGTGTGTGTGTGTTGTGTGTCAGTGTGTGTGTGTTGTGTGTGTCAGTGTGTGTGTGTGGTGTGTGTGTGTGTGTGTCAGTGTGTGTGTGTGTGTCAGTGTGGTGTGTCAGTGTGTGTGTGTCAGTGTGTGAGTGTGTGTGTGTCAGTGTGTGTGTGTCAGTGTGTGAGTGTGTGTGTGTCAGTGTGTGAGTGTGTGTGTGTGTCAGTGTGTGTGTGTGTGTGTGTCAGTGTGTGTGTGTGTGTGTGTGTGTGTGTGTGTCAGTGTGTGTGTGTGTGTGTGTGTCCTGGTGCAGAGAAGATATCATCTCTCCCCTGACAGACTCTCTCATCGTGTCTTTTTCCCCCGCTGACAGCCCACATGCTGTGTGCCACTCACCTGTCCGACTCTGCCTTCTCTTGATTCCCATCGACACCTCTGCAGCACCGTTTACAGTACGCAGTCTCGTTCCTTTGACAAGGAAACAAGAATATTCATGATATCGAGAGGATTGTAACATACGTGAAATATATTTTCAATGTTATGCTACGTTAGTGGGAAATAAAATATTCAAAATCTTCAGCTGGTAATGAAGCAGAGGGCAGGAGTAACAGGGTGAGCAGGAGAGAGAGAGAGAGAGACGAGAGAGAGAGAGAGAGGGAGAGAGAGTAGAGAGAGCGAGAGAGAGAGTGGAGGAATAGAAGGGGAAAGAAAGAGAGATGGGGGGAAAGCTGCCACACACACAGCAGGCCTAGTAATTAAAAAGCTGAGACAAGGCTTTCCCTGTGAGCTAGGTCCCCTCCCTCTCTCTCTCTCTCTCTCCCTCTCTCCCTCTCTCTCTCCCTCTCTCCCTCTCTCTCTCCCTCTCTGTCTCTCTCTTCTCTCTCTCCCTCCCCTCTCTCTCTCTCTCCCTCTCTCTCCCTCTCTCTCTCTCTCCGTCGCTCAGTTAACTTTTCTCCCATCAGCCAACCGTAAGTTTTTAATCATATTGAAATGATTTATTTAAACGTCAGGGACGTGTCACCTCATTTCCTTTCATTTTTCAAATGTTTGTGTTTTTTCTGGATGATAAATTTATCTTCAGACAACCCCAATATGACTAATTAACTCTGAAATATAAGAACCAGATGTTGAGGAGAGGGAAGTTCTTAGAGGGAGCCAAGGAAAAAGGGCCTATCCCTCCTCCCCCTCTCCTCCCTTAATCTATTTCTTTCTGCTTGACTTTCCCTCTCCTTCCCTCTCTCCCCATCTCCTTCCCTCTTTCCTTTCTCCTGTCCCTCTCTCCCCCCTCTCCTTCATCCTCTCCTTCCCTCTCTCCCACTCTCATTCACCCTCTCTCTCCCTCTCTCTCCCCCCTCTCCTTGCCCCTCTCTTTCCCTCTCCTTCTCTCTCTCCTCCTCTCTCTCCCCCTCTCCTCTCCTCCCCTCCCCTCTCTCTCCTCCCCCCCCCTCCTCAGCTCTCCCCAGTTGACTCTTACTTCACCCCGGTCAGTCCAGGGTGGGTGGGCCTCCGAAGTGTGAGCTGTCAGGTACATTTCCAGCATCCATCTCCCGAGCCAGGCCGTAAATCCAGTCTGAAGTTCACCTGATGTTTGCCTCCACCTCTCACCACCCCCCCCCACCTCATCTCCTCTCTCCTTCCTCCTCGGGCACACCGGCCAGCTCCTTCAAGGACGCATTTGAGTCCAGCCCCGGCCTTTTAACGAACGCTCTGAGCCGACGCCCAGACCAAGAAACTAAACACCGAGCTAACAAACACCGAAAGATGATTTCCGAGAAATCACAAAAAAACACTAAAAAACAACCTCCACTGTGCTTTCATACCTGCATGCGCTCTATTTTGGGCCTTAATTCTATTACCTATTTCTTCACAGGATTGATGTCTTTCTCCGTTTTCCGCGGAACCGCGGTGAAATAGTGCGCCGAATTCCCGGAGGATTCCGGGGTCATCTTCTCTCCTCCTGGCAGGAGTTCGAGCGGGAGTGAGAAATCGTCCTTGCAGGAATACCTCGAGAAAGCACGCGGGGGCCCCGCAGCACGGCTCTGCGCTGACACCTTGACAGTTTGCCATGAGTGACGTCTGATCTGTACAAATTTCAGGACTAATAAATCTACCTGTCAGAGCGTCAGACTTGAAAGGGCCGGCGCCCCGCGGCACGGCTTTAACACAACTTGTGTTGATGAAATTCTGTAGGCTGGAGAATTATAGCTGTCAGAAAAACACCCACATCAAACCTGAAGGCTTGGCGTGCTTTCTGGTTTTTTTCCCCCCTTCTCTGCTCTCTCAACACTCACATATTGCACACTCCCTCCCTCCCCTCCTCCCCTCCCTCCTGCCCTCCCTCCCTCCCTCTCTCCCTCCCTCCCTCCTCCCCCTCCCCTCCCGCCTCCCTCTCTCCCTCTCCTTCCAGGCCTCTCTCTTTTCCTCACTCTTGTTCTTTCTCAAGGCTGGAAAATGAAACATAGACTTCTTTCATGGTTTGGTGACTGTTATTGCATCATTCCCGTTTCTTCCCAGCAACCCCTCCGCCCGTCCACCACCGCAGATCGCCCTGCGCTGTCATCCACCCTCCCTCCCTCCAAGGCTGTCATCCACCCTCCCTCCTCCAAGGCTGTCATCCACCCTCCCTCCAAGGCTGTCATCCACCCTCCCTCCAGGCTGTCATCCCCTACCCTCCTCCAAGGCCATCATCCCCTCCCTCCTCCTGGGAAACCGTGGAGGACAGAGAGAACGCTCGGAGCAGAATAAGCGGTGAATGTGACAGGGCGACTATCTTTCTCAGGTTACCTGGCATTGGTCCGCCGGCGTTAGGCGCAGTGATCTGATAGGCTGTGGCCGTGTGTTTCAGAGTCACCTGACGAGGGGCGAGCTTGGGGTGGAGGGGTTGGGACTCCATGGCTTTTCACAAGGAGGGATTCTTTATGTGTGGGATTTCAATACCAAAGGGTTCATAAATCAGCCGTCCCCGCCCTTCAAACACCTCGCCTCGGCGTTCACTCCAGCCCAGGATCCTTGGATTTATTCCTGTTTATCTTCTCTCTCCTGGCCCGGGTTCACATCGCACACACACACAACTCTGTGGAGCTTTCTGTTTGGCCCGTAACTCAACAGAGTTGTTTGGACTCCTCTCAGCCAGTGCTAATTTCATTGTATACTTTCCTAAGGAAGATCCTATTAGCATTCTTCAAAGGGGGCGGTGTGAAAAGTTCATTGGAGTCCATGTGAAGGATGGTGCCCGCCTGGCCTGACCATTTAAATGTCAAAAGATCCCCTTTCAACATATGCTAGGAAGCCCTCCCGGTCGCCCCCGGTGACCAGTCACTCACAGAGTGCGGGGAGGTTGTTCGAGTGACCTGTTTTATCATTCAAACACATAAGAAACACATCGAGGGCCAATCGGGCTGATTTATGGCTCGGAGGGCCAAACCCAACACATCTTCCGTTCCTCACCGAGCTCTTTAACAGCTGCCGGGAGCGGCGGAATAACAAAAGGTCGTCTCCGGCCCCTCCCCTCACGCGGCCCGCGACGCCGCTACATCACCACAAGCGCTCACATCGAGGCTCCGCCCCGCGTCATCTCACATCAACATATCTGATTTTGGGGTCGTCGTGGTGATAAATAACTAAACCGCAAAGCGGCTTTTACCGATCGATCAACCCCTGAACATCAGCCGGCATTTGCACTACACTAGCGCTCCGCGGCGTCAATCCTTCAGCCTGTCACTCGGTCCCCTCGTCTCCATGGGAACCGGGGCGTGACTGACAGGCACTGTGATCTCTCTCACACAGCCTGCTGGAACAGAACAAAGGCCGGGGTACTGTAATTGGTATGATAAAGATGTCTTCTAACCCCTCACCCTAGCATCACTGTCACTCAACATGGGGTCCACCGCGGGTAACACGACACAACGGTTATATCTGATCAATGTGTCGGGCTAACCAGGAACAGCATTTCGTTAGCATAATCTCCCCCCGGTTGGCTAACCAGGAACAGGGCTAATTTAGCATAATCGCTCTGGTTGAGCGACCAGGAACAGGGCTAGCTTAGCATAATCGCTCTGGTTGAGCAGCCAGGAACAGTGCTATCTGAAAGGGATAACAATGGTTGGCTTACCAGGACCAGGAACACACTTCAGAGGGTAACGACTGGTTTACACTGACCTGTTGAAACTGTAACTCCAGGCGTTGCATCTGTCAACCCTTTCCTCACCCGTCCCTCTCCCCTCCCTCACCCCCTCCTCACCCCTCTGACACACACACCTGGTTCTCATTTCTAACATTTCACTTTCAATCTGTGGTGTGGGTAGGATGCCTGTCTGTCTGAACGCGTGGGAGAGAGCGGGAGGAGAGCGAGAGGGAGGAGAACGAGAGGTAAAAGAGAGTGGGAGAAGAAAGAGAGAGGGGTGGGAGAGAGTGGGAGAAGAGAAAGAGAGAGTGGGATGAGAGAGACGGGGGAGAGAGAGTGGGAGGAGAGAGAGAGAGATTACTGTTCGGTACAATTTACAGTGAGCACAGTCGAATCACTTTGAAATGCAGATAGGATGTTAACCCAGCAAGCGAGGAAAACAATCCCATTCCCCATTGTGTTACCAAAGCGAGCTCCACTGCTGACAGTGGCACAAACACAGAGATGCGAACTGAAAGGTTCTAGCATCATCTCAGGCATCCGTCATCGGTCTGTCATTCAGACCTCCTTTCAGAGGCTTGTATGGACTGTTGCTGAGAGTCAAGAGGTGAGATGGAGTGTCCGTTGGTGTCTCCCGCCCTGGTGGATGACCTGATTCTGACCCCTGACCCCCTGTCCTCTCTCAATCACCCTTGTCTCCTCAGACACCTCTCTCCTTCCCTCCCTCCCTCCCTCCCTCTCTCCTTCCCTCCCTCTCTCTCTCTCTGCTGGGTGGCCCTGCAACAGGAGAGCAGGCCAGCCCCCCCCGGTACTCTGAAAGAAGAGAAAGATGGACTCCCACATGGCATGTACAGTCCCCCCCCCCTCTCTCTCTCTCTCTCTCTCTCTCTCTCTCTCTCCTCCCCTCTCTCTCTCTCTCACGCACACACACACATAGAGGACCTCTGTCTGCCCGGCCCTTCATTCGTTATTCATTATTCATCAGGCAGATCAAAGGGCTGCCCCAGGAACTGGAAGGACCCTGTCAAGTAGGAGTCAATCCACAGCTTGACAGGTCGTTGCTCATTCTCAGTTGACACAGGGACACACTTTGAAATTTCGCTTTTCTCATTCCAAAAACCTGGCGGTAGTTTTTTTTCTCTCCTCACAAACGCCGCAAACAGACGCGGGAAAAAGACGCGCGCCCCCAAGACGAAGACGGAGCGAAACTTTCAACCGTCCCGTAAAACATCCACCGAAGACTGTCAGAGTGCGGGGAGGGGGGGGGGCTCACCTTACCGGGCCCCCTGCAGACGGCAGGTTCATGTGAAGGGGTGAGGTGCTTGCATACCCCCTCCCCCACACACACACACTACACACACCACCCCAGGCTGAGGGCTAACCCCTTTCACTGCGTGACAGAGGGCCTGTCCGGCTTCACAGGAGGCATCAATTACCAGCCGGGCCGTCCCGGTGTCACTGCGTTGTAATTAATGTGCTCTCCTCACTGCTCCGCCATGGGGCCTGGCCTCACTGTGAACTCTGCTGGAATTCAGCCCCCACACACACACACACACACATACTTGTTGGCACAGCGCACACCCGTGCGCGCGCACACACTCGCATTAGTCACACACACACACAGATACACACTTCCATTCGTCACACGCAGATACAAAGTTTGAGAAAGGCGCGCACACATGAGCACACACACGGAGAATCACGTGGGTGCGAACGCATGCATGTACTATTTACCACACACACACACACACACACACACACACACACACACACACACACTGCTCCGTGCTGCCAGCGCCTCCGTTCGTCCATCACACAGACAAACAGAAGCACGAGTGCTGTCAGGTCACAGGGTCACCAGATCTACTGAAACTTCTAGACACTTCACTGTGTGTGTGTGTATGTGTGTGTGTGTGTGTGCGTGTGCTTGGCTGCGTGGGTGTTTGTGTGCATGTGGGTCGGTGTGTGTGTCTCCTTTGGCGTTCGAACACAGAACACAATATTGTCAGTAACGACGTATCCTGTTGACTTTGAATCTGTCTTTTTATTTATTTTTCTCTCAGAAGCCGTCCCTTGCAGCGATGAAGCACTTCCCTGAGCCTCACTCTCAGTTCCTGCTCGGTTACCTCTCCTTCACCTCCCCTCCTCCCTCCCTCCCTCCCTCCCTCCCTCCCTCCCTCCCTCCCTCCCTCCCTCCCTCCCTCCCTCCCTCCCTCCCTCCTCCCTCCCTCCCTCCCTCCCCCCTCCCCCCTCCCCCCTCCCCCCTCCCTCCTCCTCCTCCCTCCTCCCCTCCTCCCTCCTCCCTCCCTCCTCCCTCCCCCCCTCCTCCTCCCTCCCCCTCCCTCCTCCCCCCTCCCTCCTCTCCCCTCCTCCTCCCCCCTCCTCCCTCCTCCCTCCTCCCCGCCTCACGCCTGGAGCTGACACTGAGCGTGACCCTGCCTTTATTATTGTAGCGGGGCAGAGACACTCACAGGGCAGGCCCTGTCACCCCTGTGATTAAAGAGTGCATGTTTTCAGTCAAAACCTCAGAGGGGAGTGAGAGAGAAGCCGGGAGAAAGAGAGGGTGAGAGAGAGGGAGCGGAGAGAGAGAGAGAGAGAGAGAGAAGAGAGAGAGGGAGCGGAGAGAGAGAGAGACTGAAAGAGTTGGCGAGAGAGGGGAGAGAGAGAGAGAGAGAGAGAGAGAGAGGGAGCGGAGAGAGAGAGACTGAGAGTTTGGCGAGAGAGAGAGAGAGATAGAGAGAGAGAGAGAGTAGAGAGAGAGAGAGGGAGCGGAGAGAGAGAGACTGAGAGTTGGCGAGAGAGAGAGAGAGAGAGAGAGATAAGGATAGCTTCGGCAGCTTTTTCTGGAGAGATAAAGATGGTAGAACTGTTCAAACGTGGCCCGTCTCCAGTCACTCTGCTCAAAGTGACATTTGGACCACCTCATGTGTGCTGGGAGCGCAAACACCAGTCACCAGGGGGATTGTCCTGTAACCATTTGAAACGATCAAATTAAAGAGAGGTTTGTTGAATTTGAACCCCTGGGGTGAGGGGGAGGGGTGGAGTTCAGAGATGTGATATTTTGACCATTAGACCTCGCGCTGCAAAATATTATTTTTATTAATGCCTACAGGAATGAGCTTCTCCTACAGTACTCCCGAGGATCCAAACAAACAGCTCCATGAAAGTCTCTGGCAAGCAAATAAATAAATAACTAGCGCCGTGCCTCGGTATTTCATTTTACAGTCACCTCCATGAGCTGGGGGCCCTCTGTGTTAAAGAGCCAAGCCAAATACTTGGAAGTTTGCACAGTCATAAATTAACGGCTTGACAGTCAAAAGTGTTCAAACTAATTTGTCAATTCTCCGTTGCCTTTTTCCACCGTTTAAATTCATTACAGTAGTTTTTCTTTTCGTCGTAGTGGGATGCCAGAAAGAGCGAAGGTCATATTTTTACAGTCACTCTGTATTCTGTGGGGTTTGAAGCTAATAGGAAACACCGTCCCCTATGAACAGTGTGAAGTTTGGCCAAACGTGCTACGTACGTACTATCTGTAACCCAATCTATTGATTCAACTGGATCGCATACAAAAACCAAAAGGCAAATATGTCCACACGACTACAATCGACAAAGGTTGTTGTTGTATCGAAACCAGCTCTATGGACAACTTTTACTGTGCTTTTGTTTAGATGTAGCTCCTCTATCAAAGGTGAATGTCCCTCTATCTGATAACAGCTAAGATTCAAGGCTTCCTGTTTGAAGTTTCACATACATTCCCTAAATAACTAGCGGAGTGCTGTGCAGGGTAGAAAGAGGGACATTGTCACACGGTGAACTTGACGCTGTCAAACAAACACCCGTCTTGTGAGGGGAATGATTGAACACCATCTCATCCCAACAATATTCTACATCCTCATTCATATCTTTAAGCACACGCGCCGCACACACACACACACACACACTGACGTTTCGCACACACACACCCAAACACGCTCAGACTGACGGTAACGCCGCACACAAAAGAATACTCTTCCTCCTTCTGTCTCCTCGTCCATCACCACCTCTCAATCCCATCCCTCAGGGACGGGCAACGCACCAGCTCATCTGTTGTCACGCATTGGAAAGGCCAGACAAGCCCCCCCCCTCATCAGGACAGGTTGTCTCAGGGATACCAGATACATGTGTGTGCGGCTTACAGGTAATATAAGGCAACACTCTCACTTTGATCAGAATGAGTCGGATTTGCCGCCGTCTGGTTGGAGGATCTGCTTGTTTCCTGGACAAGCATTCCCCGAATACACACACGCAGTCTCGTCGTCACGGTGCCAAATCCTCTCCCTCCTCACGTACCACTTAGACGCACACACACACACCACGTATGCACACGCACACGTTCTTCAACTCAACGCACAGCTCTCCTTCTCAGCTTTCCCTGAACTTGTGACCCTGGCTGCTACCTCTGGCCCCTCTGCCTGCAGGACGTCTTTACTGCAGACCCCCCCTGGGTGACTGACTGCCGGGAGAGGGGGAAGGGGGGAAGGTGGGTGGGTGGGTAAGGGGGGGTGGGTGGGTAAGTAGCTGAGGGAAGGAACATTATGAGGTCAGACAACAGCAAGCATAAGAGGGTTCAACATCTGTCAAGTCACACAAGTTGACGTGACCCCTTATAAACTACCAGCTCAGGCCTTTGTACCCCCCCTCACCACCACCACCACCCCACACCCGCAGTCATCTGTCTGGCTTGATGTTGGCAGCCATCTTGTACTGGAGCCTAAATGAAAAACAGATATTTCAACAATTCGGAGCTGTTGAAGGAACGTCCGACGCGGGGAGAGAGCGTTCTGTTTCCCTGCCAGACGAGCGCCAGCGGGCTGGGGCGGGGGGGCGGGCGGGTGGGGAGGAGGAGTGATTAAGCGTGTCACTGGTAGGCTCACTGATTGACAGTAACTCCTCCTGACTTCAGCGAGGGGTAAGGGGAGGGGGGGGACGAAGTGGGAAGTGGGGGGGGGCGGAGCGGGGGGGGGGCGCTTGTGTAACACTGGAAGACACAGACAGGTACTGTTCTCTTCGGCGAGCGCGCTTAAAACAAAACGCTGTTGACGTCCCTGTCACCCAACGCTCGTTCCCGAGGCCCTGATGAGATTCCGCTGAGCTCCGGCGCTGGACGCGGACAGGAGCGTTTAAGCCCGGGGAGAACGGCAGGAGAACGGCTGACAGACGGCGTGCCGGGCCGCCCACGGGTTTTCGGGGGGCGGCCCGCTTTTCCATTCGTCTTGCATCTCGTCCCAAAACTTGGTCCGCTTCGCATTCCCGATGGCAGATTAAATGGGAGTGGATTCGGCGGCGGGGATCCGTTTGAAGACGAATCAAAAGGAGCATGTGGGTTCTGAACCCACGCTCTGAGGGAGACATCCATCCAGACATGCCCTCTAGTCACAAGCTGCCTCTCAGATTAAACTGCTGCATATTTCTGTGAATGACACAGACTCCCTGACATGCACTACACACACACACACACACACACACACACTGGCAAGCACACGCATGCAATGACGCTTATTGTACACACACACACACACACACACACACACACAGAACCACTCCTCATGACAAAGTGAGGTTTTCTGGGAAATAGAGAGGAAATGACATGCGGCATATTTTCACAAATCTCCCCCTGTTGGCATGCTCTGCTCTGGCACAAGGCCTGTCAGCACACTGTCTCCTTAGGTTAGCCTTCAGACACACTCCCACCCCCCAAACACACTGGGGCATGTTTGTCCTCAGCACACAGGACAGACGGAGAGAGGGAGAGGGAGGGAGGGAGGGAGGGGGAGGGAGAGAGAGAGAGAGAGGGAGAGGGAGAGAGAGATCGCGAGGGTATAGTGCGTGATCGGGATCTTCTGGCTCTTTCATCGTTCTCGTGTCTCTTTCGCGTTTCTCGTGGCGCGTTTCTCTTTCTCGCTGTAGCGATCGCGTAGCTGCGATGTCGCTGGGACTCTTCATCGCTGGCGCGTTCGAGCTCGAGCGAGAGAGCGAGAGCGAGTTTGAGGATGGGTCACAGTGACGTAGGGTGTACGGAAAGATTGAGAAAGTGGGACAGAGGGAGAGAGAGAGAGAGAGATTCAGGGAGGAAAAATAAGAATGTTAAGTAAGACTTTAACGAACGTCAAATCTCGGGCCATTATCCTGTCTCACAGCTAGTGTAACATAAGCCCAGGCCCTCTGGGCAGCATGCGTCATCGGGAGTTTGGGAGAGTGACTTTGACAAGATGGCCGCCAGCCAAGCCCGAGAGAGCCCGCACATCTACCTGTCCACAGTGCCGACACCTGATTGGTCCTGACGTCTAGCCCCCACCCTTCGTCTAACCATCCGACGGCACACGCTCACAAACACGCCACAATCTGGGCGCTGGCGTCCCTGTCCCGCATCCGCGGAGCGAAACGAATTGTTTTGGCGGAAGAAAAAAAAACACTTGGGTAACTGTTTGGAATCACTCACGGAGAGAAAACTTCTCTGCAGATGAGTGAACGTGTTGAATCTAAAGCGCGTGTGTGTGTGTGTGTGTGTGTGTGTGTGCGGAGGCTTGGTGCTGGGGTCCAGGCTGAACACGGGGATGGGGAGTAGAGCAGAGGTCAGATGCAGCCATGCTGGGTAGTGATGCCCCAGCCAACACCCTGGGATACAATGCTAGGGATCCTGGCAAGGACATTGGTGTCATCTGTGTGTGTGTGTGTGTGCGTGTATGTGTTTCTCATTATGTTGGTATCCCTGAGGGAGACCTGTCTTCCATTCTCTCCCACGGGAACGCTTGTTTTCTCTCCTTCTCTGTCTCTCTTTCTCTCTCTCTTTTCTCTTCATGACCCCGGGTGATTGGCCCATAGCGACGGCCTGTCAAAGCCCCCTCTCCACCCCCTCCTCCCTCATGGCAGGCCGCTGGCGGGGCGGGGCGGGAGGGGAGGGGGGGGTGTTAACGCGTGCTCCCTCAGCAGTAGGGTGAGGTCACACAGATCCCCGTTTCAAAGGCGACGGGGCCGCCATTGAGCCCGGGAATCAACCAGTCAGCTCCGATTATCCGGCCCAGCGCTTCCTGACTAGCGGGGCTGGTGAGGGGCTGGCACAGGGGGGCAGGCCTGCAGAGAGAGAGAGACTGCGGGGGCCTGGAGCACATCCACCCTCCACGTCTCATCCCCGGCACCGTGTCACTGGCAATGAGCACGCGGGGCGAGGGGCTGACTGCTCCAGTTCCCCCGACCCCTCCCCGCCCCCCCCACCCCCCGCCGCCCCCCCTCACGGGGGACTCTGTTTAAGTGATGCCTACCCACCCCATTATTAGTCTCATTATGTGGCCATTTCAGCCTGTCACATACGCTCAACTATGTCTTCGGCTTGATTTGATTTCGTCCGACAGGCTTTTCTTATACTCAGAGAGAGAGGGGGGAGAGAGAGAGAGAGAGAGAGAGAGAGAGAGAGAGGAGAGAGAGAGCGAGAGATAGAGAGAGAGAGACGAGTAGAGCGAGAGAGAGGATGTGAGAGAGGGTAGTGTGGGGGAAAGAGCGACAAAGCAGGAAAGGATCCCTCAGGTTCCTCCTAGTGGGCGGCACAGAGAGTGATTTAGAACATTCATTTAATTTTGACGACGATACGGACATTGTTTGCTCTGGCTCTATGATGCATTTTGGCATTTCTGTCGGGAGGGAGAGGGGTATAAATGGAGGGGCGAGCGACAGGAAAACTGGCAGGCCAAACTGTCTCTGTGGTCGCTGACACATTTTCTAAATACAGTTGAGGAATGACCCTCGTTTCTGGAAACCCAAGGCTTTTCAATTTCTACTGTGTTTGGCAAACCAGCACAGCCCCTTGGATCCCCATAACACCATTAACTTCTCAGTCTGCCATAGTTTTCTTCCCCGCGGCCCGTCCCTGTGACCAGTCCCTCCCTCCTCCGCCATTCTTCATCCTGTCATCGCTGGAAGGATAGTCAGGGATCTCCCCAGGAAGACTCGCTTGGTTGTGAAGGTTAGAGTGCCGTTCAATGACTTTTCTCAGCGCTAAATCAGAGCAAGTAACATATCTCTCAATCTACGACGGCTCATTTGAAAATGCGGCCTCGGGCACTCGCTCCCCAAACACAATAATTCAACTTTTTATTTCTTCTGTTCAGTTCTGTAATTTTGTTATTTGTCAATGTCAGACTTTGGAGGAATTCTTATTGAATGTCTTGCTGGACCGGCCATTTTGTCCAGCTTACTGTTGTTGTTGCCTACTCACTCTTTCCCCTGACACACACACACACACGTACGCCTACACACGTTTGTGCAACGGTCACTCAATCTTTCTATCCTTCCAAACCCAAGAGTTTCCACTTAAACCTGACCCCTCCCATCGCTCCGATACTTCCTGTCAGGTGTCCTCTCTCAGCGTTCAGCGTTCGTCACCTGGAGACATCCTGTCACCTGGGAGACGCAGCTGTAGGAGACGTCCCCGAGGGGTTGTCACCGATACGTCATACTCACACGCATCACAGGCTCGACATGGACACATGGACGTGGCCTCGGGCCAGAACAGCTTCTCATAACTGACCTAATCCTTTTCCCAGGGGTACTCATTCTCCCCCCCTCACTTAGTTTTTTGGGTGTTTATCCTCCTCCTACTAAAACCCTGAATAGTCTCTCTTTCTCTCTCCTTACAGTCCCACATGTGTTTGCAATTCCCATGCAGGATTCTGGATTCAACAACAGCAACATCATCTCAATTCGTCGCAAAAGCATGAAGCATCGTGAGGTTGGATCCAGCTGGAGGGGGGAGCCACCACCCTCCTGGCCCTTCTCAGGGGGTGAGAGATGGAGTGTGTTTGGCGGGTTCGACTCTGTCTCTGGGCAGGGGGCGGGCGGGGGCGGGCGGAGTTTGAGAAAAGAGCTCCACGCCAACCTAATCACATTACGGGTGCCATATTATGTGTCAAGCTGTCACTTTCGATTTGAGGCACGTCGCTGCGCCGCGCGGGCCGGGCCTGTGCCTCGTATTCCTGTTTTGATTGGAGGTGGAGATAGAGGCACGTTGGTGCCGGGCCCAGAGGCAGAGTGGGTTCCGCTGCCCCAGCGCTGATCGTCTGTTTACAATTACTGCTGCTAAGAGCAACAGGAGCGGGTGGGGGGGGGCGGGTGGGGTGGGGGTGAGGGTGTGACGGCGGCAGGCAGCCCCTGTGACCTCCTCATATTGAATCACATGTCCACTCTCGTTCCCGTCTCGCTGCCGAACTGTGTCATGTGTCTAGTCGATCAATCTGTCACACTGTGGAAGCCGTGAGGCGGGGGGGCGCGTGGCTTGGAGTAGACAGGAAATGTGCTTGCAGTCGTCGACAGGGAGAACTGAGGAGATGTGGAGGCATGCATCCGATCGACCATGTGAGGATAAAGACGAGGAACCTGTCATTACTTCATTACAAGGCCATACAGCTCTATTTCCATCTCTCTTTCTCCCTCGTAGTCCTGCTCTCCTTCTCTCTGGTTTAGACCAAAGACAGTTAAACCCTCGTGGCTAAAAAACGGATATTTCCAGCAGGATATCAGCGGTCAGATCATTTCTAATACCTTTTTCTGATCCAAATCTCTGCCAATCAGTGGAAGCGGAACGTTTGTCACTCCCAGAGGCGTCTGCTGGTCCCCACCTGTGCCTACCAGCCCACCAGCCATCCAGCAAGCCAGTCAGCAAGTCAAACAGCCATCCTACCTGTCCAGCCTGCCTGTCCAGCCCCACCAGCAGGCCTGAGAGGCCGGGGGACGTCGGCCCACCAGCACCCTGACTCCTCTCTGTCCTCCTAAGCTGCTCTCGGCCCTGCTGTCATCAGAAAAGGCGTCAAGGTGAAGGACAGCACAGGAGTTGCCGATGCTGATGAGCGGAGGAAGAGCCGGCATGAGAGGAGGAAGAGCCGGCATGAGAGGAGGAAGAGCCGGTATGAGAGGAGGAAGAGCCGGTATGAGCGGAGAAAGAGCCGGTATGAGAGGAGGAAGAGCCGGTATGAGAGGAGGAAGAGCCGGCATGAGAGGAGGAAGAGCCAGTATGAGCGGAGGAAGAGCCGGCATTAGAGGAGGAAGAGCCAGTATGAGCGGAGGAAGAGCCGGTATGAGCGGAGGAAGAGCCGGCTCCCACCCAGAACACATCTCGTCATCTTCCTGATGCATTTCCACGCATTTAATAAGGAAGAACTCAGAATACATCTTGATGTATTCCCCCCCCCCTTATCTAAGGCGGAGATCCCGCGTCTCATTACAGACACATCATAAATCCTCGGGAAGATTATGCACACAGATTAAAGCTGAAAAAGAAAATAGCATTAATCAATCCCACCGCTGTCGTGGCTTAGCGACGAACTCCACTCGTTCTCGCCAGATCAATGATAAACGTATTCTCTGCCGTCTTCTCCTCCTCTCATATTTACATGGACTGCAGGTACAGAGAGAAGCCCAGGCTTCCTGTCCGTCTCTCACGAACACACTCAGCGGTTTCTTGCACAAGTGGAGATTTAATTTTTTACGAGGGAGCCGAAGTTATGGGCTCTAATAAATATGCACACATGTGCTGCTTGTGTTGAGTTATTGGCAGTGGCAGGCCACATTAATATGTCACATTAAAGCAGGCTGCTTGTTGACAGGGCCTATTTGACCCTGTCAGAGCGCACACACTCACACACACTCACACACACACTCACACACACACACTTGGAGGTAAGCTCCAGCAAAAACCTATTTTTCACTGCTTCACCTTCCGCCGAAGTGAAATCTAATTGTGCAGTCAGCACATTTCCTTTCCCAGTTTAATAGCCGGTGCTTCAATCCAGATACGTATACATATCAGTTGGCCAGACTAAACCAGAGGCACCCGAGCAGAGGCCTGTCAATCAAACAACTATTTCACATTGAAGTGGTGTGTCCTTCTTTAGTGAGTCGCCTACTGTCTCCAAAGATGAAAAGAGAACGAGAGAGAGAGCGAGGGGAGAGAGCGAGAACAACAGAGAAACGAAACTGATGCAAAGCGGAGTAAAGGGGAAGAGGGAAAGAAAGAGAGGGAGAGAGTGAAAGAGAGAGAGAGATAAAGAGAGAGAGACATCAAAGCCGCAGTGTTTTCCATACAACAGCAGGAACAAGGCCGAGATCAGACAAGACCTTCTGTAAACAGTGTGCCTGGATCCTGCCAGCAGGAAGTTCCCCTTCAGCGACCCGCTTTGTCTCCCCCCCCCCTCTCCCCCCCCCCTTCACCCTCTCCCCCCTTCTCCACCCTCTCCCCACACACACCCCTATTCTACCAAGGCAGTTCGAAGGCCGGTCCAATCTCAAATCAGTTCCTCGCGTTCCAACAGAGAAACGACCGACTCCTGGCCAGGAAAACTGGTTTCAGAGCGCCACCGACTCTTAGCTGTTCTAGAACTTATATCACGGGCTGGGGGCGGGATTATTATAACTGACCTAGGCCAACTTAATTTGTAACCACCATTTTTCTTTGTAGAAGAAAGCAAAGAGTCTGAATTGAATGTGCTTTTACTTTGGCTTCAGAAGCATCATGGACGTCGAATCTAAAACAGCGGTCGGTGGAGTAGACAAACTGGCTCCAAGCATTGACGCTGTTGTCCTCGGCTGAAATACAAAATAAACTTGAGGGAGCTCTGAGAACAATGCCTGTGTTTCAACAAACCGTCGGCGACAACTCGTGTTTTGATGGCAATGGAGGCTTGCAATGCCAGGACAAGACTTGTGAAGAAACAATGTCTTCCGTCCACCATTGTTATTGTGCTTGAAGTCGGTGCTAGAACTGCGGGTAAAGCGTGTGTAGAAACTTCTGTCGTGATGTGATGATGTGGCTCTCCGGCCTGTAGAAAAGCAAACCAGTTCTTAGAAGGTTTGCAAGTCGAACCAACTGTCAACTGACGCTAGCAACAGCCCAGAAGGTTGGTAGCGGTGGAAAGGGGGCTGAGGTGGGGGCCCTTGCTCCTCTCTCTCCTGAATCACCAAATAAAGGTGATTATCTCCACCCCCTTCCCACTTGACTGCCCTCCCTCTCTCTCTCTCTCCCTCTTCAGTCTCATACAATCCCCTTCATGTATTCATTGGTTACCCCGTGAACTCTCTCGCCCTAACTCGCTCGCTCTCTCTCTCTTTCTCCACAAGGCTTGTTCTCCTTGTGTTTCAGTGGGGAGCAGCTTGCTACTTCTTGAACCTGCTGTTCCTTTGCCCGGTGTGTTCATGTTCTGTTTACAGTCATGCAGCCCCTGAAGAAAAGCACCCCTGAAACCTTTCAGCATACCAGCATTCTCCAGATCGGTCAAGTGTCGTCCGGCCTTAAGTTCTGTTCTTCTTGTGTCTGCGAGCGTGTGTGGTGTGTGTGTGTGTGGTGTGTGTGTGTGTGTGTGTGTGTGTGTGTGTGTGTGTGTGTGTCTGCGCCTGAGTACTTGAGAGGTCTGGTTTCTTCCATTCATTTCAATGGGCTTTAGGAGTCCGCCTTTACAAGCTCTTCCCCCTACATCCACCAGTGATCAAAGCCCGTTCACACAGATACATTTCCCCTCGCAAACAATAGCTCCTCTCAAGGTGCTGTCAGGAACCCTTCTTTGCTTTAATTTCATCTCTTAAACTTTTTCTTAATCCCTGCACCCCCCCCCGTCTTCCTTCTCTCTCCTGCTTTGTGGGAGCTGTCAGCCATGACAGTTTGTTGCCGTGAGGGACTTCTGGGAAGAGAAGGTAGGCGCACTTTTACAAAGAGCCGCCGACTGGCTGCACCTCACTTGCACTGTCACTCAAAAAAGCCGTGCCTCACACACACGCACACACACCCTGTCGGACACACACACACGCACACAGAGAAGCTTTCGTACGTCCGCAACACACACGTGCGCAAACGCGCGGTAAACACGTTGACCTTGTATTTTTCGGGTGTTGTGTGAAAGGTATCGGTGGGAAGGAGAGCAGAGCAGAGCCGCGTGCAGAGCGCAGTTGCAGGGTCCGGGCCCCTCAGATCACAGGGAGGGAGGAAACTCCGAGTGACAGAGCCGCGATGGAGGGGCTGCAGAGCCCGGTACCGACAGGGCCGAGATGACAGACAGGCCCTGACAGACGCTGACACGTCCCTGTCGCCTCGGGGAGACGGGCGAGGAGGAGAGAAACCTGAGGAGCGACGCCTGCAGCCAGAGTTGCAACACACGCCCTCGCACCCTAATCCTCAAGTTCACACAAAGGCGCTTGAGTGACAGGCGGCCGAGAGGAGAGGAGAGTATCATTTAATTTGGTGCGAGGCAGATAGATGAGGGGAGAAGTTTGCCCCGAGGGGGGAAAGGACTGGGGTTTGTGAAACATTAATTACACCTTTGTATCCCTCCCCCCAAACTCCACGCCCCCGTCTGTTTTTATCTGCCTGTTTGAGAGCACGGAGGAAGCCCAAAGCTTGCAAACTATTCTGTCTGTTCTCGTAAAGAGTTTACAGACAGGTCTGGGGGGGGAAAGCATCCTGTTAACGTTCCAACAGGAGCAACCTTTTCTCCACGGAACAAACCGTCTCGCCCTTTCGACCTCCACGACGAGTGAAAACACGGACCTTTCTCGCCGTTTATGCGTCTCGTTTCCCGTCGTCAGGGCTATGAGTCGACAGCGTTAGCCACAAGAGGCTACTCCCCCTCCCAGGGGTCCATCTCTAGCACCGGTGTCAATTCCCCAAATAGGCAGCCAGCTGGGTGCTATAAAATCACCTTAAGTGCTCAATAACCTTCCGCGCCGAAAGTCACAGCTTAAGAAATGTGTGTAGTGACTTTGATGAGCCCAAGGTGCCTCAAGTCTCACCTCCCTTTGAAACTTCGGCAGGCTGACCACTCAGCCCCAAAGAATGAGGATATTAGCTTGTCAATAGGGTGACAAGTTTAACACAATGGGGCATTTGGCCAGGGAGGATATTCCAGGGAAAGCAAAGGGAACGGAGGCCAGTGTTGTTGCAGCCTTGGGTGTAGGGGACTGACTGACTGACAGGAAATAAACAAGTTAGTGTGTAAATTCATTTAAATTAAAGTCCCAACGAAATGAAAACTATGTTGTCCATGTGTAAAAAAAAACTACAACCACAAAGAAAGGAATTGTATTCATACAAACTTCACGATGTGATGATGAGGTCAAAGTCTAGCTGAAATATGTCTTCGGTGCGAACCCGTCCGTGTGGTTTGTGTAGCGAGACAGCCTGTGTTTATACACATTATCTTGTCACCTCTTAAGTTATCATTTGTGATCTGAAGCGATGGTTCTCTGAGGTCTCCCAGACACATTGTCCCCACACATTCCTCTCTTTCTCGGTCTCTCCATCTCTGTTTTCCCGCCCCCCCCCCACCCCACTCCCTCCCTGCCACCAGCGGCATACAACACATTACTGTGAGTGACAACTCCAATCATCACACGGTGTTTGCTCGGCAAGTTCAGATGTGAGTGACTGACACGCAACTCATAGCAAGAGGAGTCAGGAGACAGTGAGAGAGAGAGGGGAGAAGAGAGAGAGAGGGCTGGAGAGAGTAGAGCGAGAGAGAGATAGAGAGATGTTGGGGGGTGGAGACGAGTAGCGGATTGCTTTGGTTTGTTTTCGTAGCTCTCTTCGCTATTTCTCTATCGCTCGTCTTGTCTCTGCTCTCTCGCCTCTCTCTTTCTTTCTGCTCTCTCTCTCTTTTTGCTTTCCCTCTTTCTTCTCTCCTCCCGCTTTCTTTTCTCTGGCTCGTCGTCTCCCGCCCTCCCACTCTCACCTCACACCTATTCTCTCCTTACGACACACCTCCTCCTCCTCCTCTCTTTTCCTTCCATCATCTTTTCCTTTCTCTTCTTGCTCTTCTGCCACTCACTCCTCCACCCACCAATCCTCGGTGATAGCACACCCACCAGGCCTGGCCAATGGGAGCTAATCCCTCCCAGGTTTATCACTAAAGCCTCTTTTCTATTTTGTCTCCCTGCATGTATGCCTTGTCGGCAGATACGATCATCCAGCCGCTGCGAGTCTCAGCGCATCACACATCAGGAGAGCGGGGGCCTCGCCTCCATGACGACGGATATGTCACCGTGACACTCCACCGAGGATAGAGAGAGAGAGAGAGAGCGCGGAGGAGCCCCTCCGCTTCTCTGCGCGCCGCGACGCTCCTTATCTGGAACATTCCGTTAATGATTTCCCGAGACGAGCACCGAGAGGAGTGTTTTCGAGATACTTTGTTCGGAAATCACGGAGAAAAGACCCCCCCCCTCCCAACGCCCCCCCCGCCCCCCCTTCAGAAGTCACACTGTAAAACTCACCCACGCAACCCGACAGCCATGACAGCACGGGCACGAAACTAAACACTGCCATTCACCTGATCGACGGCCCTCGCGAGAGGAAACGTGTCTATTGGCATATCCGGGTCGTTTCCGACCGCGACTTTGATGGTGCCAATTATACATGGACCAATCACAGTGCAGATGGAAGGACAGAGGCGTGCCTGAGGTGAGGCTGGTGACTGGTACCAGTGATGGGACCAGGGGGGGAGATTAACTGTACTGTATGACTAAGGCTCTTGTCACACGGCTTCAGTGGCCAGAGGGATGCTGTTTGTGTAGGAGAGAGAGAGAGAGAGAGAGAGAGAGATAGAGAGAGCAAAGTAGAGCGAGAGAGAGAGCTAGAGAGATAGAGAGAGAGAGAGAGAGAGAGAGAGAGAGCGAGGGGTGAGAGAGGGATGAGAAACAGACAGAGACAGAGGCAGAGGCACAGACAGAAAGAGACGAAAAGAGAAACAGAGCTCCACGTCTTTGTCTTCCCCGGCATTGTAGACAGCGTTTACTCCTCTTCCGAAAACGGATCTGACAAAGAGTCAAATCCCTTTTATAGAGGAGAGAGAAGAGGTTTAGAGTGGGGAAACTTAGGGAGGAGAGATAAAAGGAGGGATGGATGTGAAGGCCCTCTCCTCCTGGGTCTTGGGGGAGGGATAGATGGATAGAAGGATGGGAAGGGGAGCACGCCTGCCTGCCAACGCCTCCAGTGTCTCCAGTCACACTTGAAGCACAACCCCCCCCCCGCCCCCCTTCAATGTTAATATAAGTGACTGTGAGGGTTTGAGTGAGTATTGGATTTGCAATTTGATTCATGACTCGGAACTTTGATCTCCCTGAAAGGCTTCGGGATTTACACAACAATAATTCTTCTCGGCCCCGGCTTAAATAAATGATGTGCCTGTGGCATGTGTCCAGAATAGATTTTAATAGACTGATCAGTGTTGGAGAAGGAGATAGAGAGAGAAGTGGAGAGAGACGGAGAAGGAGAAAAATGGAGGGATTGAGAGAGAGAGAGAGAGAGGCAGAGAAAGAAAGGGGGGAGGGCGGACAGAGAGAACATGAAGACCCATCTGCGTTTGACAAGGGGAGGGAGTGATCCATAAAGAGCTAAGATGGAATCCAGAGAAGCATGACTTCCAGCAGATAATGACAAAAACACCAAGGACACAAAACTCCATCGACGTGGAGAGTAATGGCCAAGGAGGCCTGCGCTCCTCATCATGTCTGGTGTCACGGACAGTGATGAAATCACCCCGACGCACACAAACACACGCACGCACACACACACACACACACACAATACCCCTACGACAGCTGGTTTATAGTAGGAATGTCTCGGGTCACATAGTGTAAGCACAGATAGCCGCAGCATCCATCAGAAGGTCAAAGCTCTCGTAAAAATAACAGAGTACGCGCGGGGAGACGAGCCAGGAGAACAAAGGATCCCCCAGACAAGATGGAGAGCAGACGGCGGGAGACGTACGACGCCAGCGCGGTCCACGAAGACAAGCGGGGGCAACGTCCTTCACGTTTACGATACGTTAAGCACAGCAACACACACACACACCTGCAGTCTGTATCTTTAACTGTCCAGTGTATGCAATTTTTCACATTCACCAACGGGTCTGGCTGAGGAATTCTCCCCCAGCAGGTCTCCTAAAACGGATGACGTTGGCCAGGCCATGGATTTGCTTTTAATAACAGTTAGCACAAACACTGTAAATTTACAGCTGTGAGTGACTGCCTGAAAGGAGCTCCAAATTTGCCAAGGACTATAACTCTTCTCGGTAGTCTCTCTCCCTCACACACATTCTCTCGCTCTTTCTCTCTCTCTCTCTCTCTCTCTCTCTCTCCTCCCCTCACACACATTCTCTCTTACTCTCTCTCTCTCTACCTCACACACGTTCTCTCTCTCTCTCTCTCTCTTTGCAGTGGCAGCTGGTTGTACTCAGTACTGGGTCTAACACGGTACTTTGAAATAGCAATCAATGCCTTTATACTGCAAAGAGGGCCCATAAAAGTGTCATTGGGAAGAATATACGGTGCCATATTTCAACCTTTCTCCTATTTTTAAACATTGAGTTATGGCTGCAGAAATGTGTACCCATTAAAGGTGATATAATGTATTTTCTGCCTTGTTCTGAAACTCATTCATCAAGGCTGATCCCCCAGCCCCCAGCCCCCAACAACCCCCCCCCAACCCCACCCCCCAGCCCAACAATCACCCACAACCAGCCTCCCCCCTCCATCCCCCTTCCTCCCTTCCTTCCCCCTGTTCTTGTAGCCTGTCGTGTGTAATTTATGACACACCGGTAGTGTAACCTTCTGGCAGGCTGGGCTGAAGCAGCTCTCTCTCTCTCTCCTCCCTCATTCCTGGTAACTCAATAACCCTCTTTTTGAGAGCCAGATTCGACCGAGGCATCTCCTGCTTACAGTGCACCAGGACAGGAGGAAAGGAAATCAAAATGAAAGCAACTCTATGAAATGTAAGGATGACGATCGAGATGGAGGGGAAAGGGACACGAGGGGAATAATGGAACATCATGCTCCTTCGACAATCAATAAGAGCAGCATTGACTGCTCAGCACTGCTGTTGTTTGTGCGGTCTTCCGTGAAGCTCTTAGTGAGGGTGTGTTGTGGATGCTTTATGGGCCCCACCCCACCTCCCCTGTCCTCTCCCCACCTCCCCTCTCCCCACCTCCCTTCTCCCCCCTCTCCTCTCCCCACCTCCCCTCTCCCCACCGTCCCTTCTCCCCCTCTCCTCTCCCCACCTCACCTCTCCCCACCTCCCCTCTCCCACCCTCCCCTTTCCCAACCTCCCCTCTCCTCTCCCCACCTCTCCCACCTCCCCTCTCCCCCACCTCTCCCCCACCTCCCCTCTCCTCACCCCACCTCCCCTCTCCCCACCTCTCCCCTCCTCTCCTCTCCCCACCTCTCCTATCCTGCTCTCCCCACTTCTCCTCTCCCCACCTCTCCTCTCCCCCTCCTCTCTCCCCCTCTCCTCTCCCCCACCTCTCCTCTCCCCTCCCTCTCTCCCCCTCTCCTCTCCCCACCTCTCCTATCCTGCTCTCCCCTACTCTGCAGAGCGAGGATTAATTGCCAGGCTACAGCAGTAGCCAGGGTCAGCAGGAGATATATTTCACAAGTGTCAGGCTTGGCCCACAGCCCTTATAACACAGAGTTCGAAATGAGAATGCACGCTTGGATGACAAACGGCCACATGTGACTTTGCTAGGGCACACGTGAGTGTGCAGGAGAGAAGTGTGATATATGGCACTGCTTCACTTTCATGTATTCTTCAGCGCGTGTGAGTTACTGCTCAGACTAGAGAGCTATGTCATCGCGTGGAGCTGGGGGGAAAATAATACTTTGTCAACAGCTGTGTTCTGCTTCAATGTGTTTACCATGGTGGTATTTATTTTTTCAAACCATGGTTTCTGTAAAATGATCATCATTTGTTTGTGGCAAAAATGAAACGGGGAAGCCAGTGTTTATGGCCACCGTTTGTTGTTATCGTCAACACTACCTAGGAACGGTTCACACCTTTGCATAACGCGTAAATTAATGTTTTATCACATCGTAGCACACTGTAGAAAGGTCGTTTACAACTGCCACTGCAGCCCACCTATCCTTGCTCTCCCCTCCCCCTGTTCTGCTCTCCTCTGATCAATCGATCAACACGGAGAAGAATACAGCATGCGTTTTCCTTTATTGACTCCGTGCCGGGATTTCCCTAACGCCGACCTGACCTTAGGTTGGCAAGCGCACGCTGGGAGATTAATGGGGTGGGCGGGTTAGTGCAATAACCGTTTGTTTGATGTGACAAGACTGATAGGCGTTGATTTACTTACACATTGATAGGCTTTTAATTGAGCGGCTCCGATCGTCACATCAAAGCAACCGGTATCGGCAAACCCTTTTCACTACATGTCGCGATGATTGACAGGTAACAATGTGCCTGGATAACTTTTCCATCCGAAACCACGATGCTGCTTCGTCACAACGCGGAGTTCTGTCCAACAGTCCGGTGTCTGCAGGCTTCTTTGTGGCCCTTCCTTCTGTCTGGTAGGATACTTCAACTTGCACAACTTAAGCAAGTTGTAGGATAATATGCTGCTGGTGAAAATATTAGGCATCTCTTGATTTTTGTCCCCCAAATAGGCCTACTAGCCTATATAGGTCTGATGGAATTTAATATTTTACAGATTTCACTTCAAAGTTACAGCGTTTGTACAACACTGGTTAAGTGATTTCATGTGACTACTACATGAATAGTCAAATGTTAATAGCCTCCAGTTCGTGTTCTCTACGGTTCGGCCTTTAAAGTTTCGAGCGCCCATCTCCCCACCCCACCCCACCACACACACACTTTGGTTTTATTTGAGCGATTAAAGGCGATGTGACCTGGCTTGAAAAAGACACCGAGAATGTGAGTATAAGAGGAAGCATAAGTCAGTTTAACAAGCGTGTGGAATGCGAAGGAGATTTCATTTGCACTGAGTGTTCCTGCTTTAACCCTGCCACGGGACCAAGCTATGAGTGCCGCAATTCAACCTCTATCAAATGCCCTCTATGGACCAATGGGGGGAAAAAAAACACCTTTTGATGTCGGCTGAAATTTCACTCAACAATGTAGGACAATCTGATTCGCGGCAGACATGGTCTGGCAGTCACTCGGCGCTCTCAGGGTGTTCCCCAGATAACTTCTCCATGCGAAGCACAATAGCTGCTTTTGTTTCCTAACCCTAACGGGAAAATAATTCGAGATTGCACGCGCGTAGGTGTGTAGCCTATGTGTGCGTCTGGACCTGCGTTGGTTCAGGTGTAACTACCGGTATGTTTATGAGAGTAATGACGATCCCGTTTGACGCAGGAAATAACAGTGTCAGTCTATTAGCTTGGGAAACCCATTATCCCAGAGCGATTATCATCCAGACAGGTAGACGACAGTCAGGCAGAGTGGATAAGAGAGTTAGCGAGACAGGCCAAGCTGACAAAAGAGAGACAATCCTCCAAAACTAGAAAGATAAGCATGCCAGCCACAGCGATAGTGCTCACACAATCAGCCAGGTAGATTATATTGTATGAAAATATGTAAATAAACTAAATATCCACTTCTGGGATGTGTGTGTGTTTCAGAGAGAGAGAGGGAAGGATAGAGTGAGCAAGCAGTGAAAAGAGGGCTATAGAGATTTCTACATGAAATGTACATAGTACTGCTTGGGAATGTTTCAGTGGAGGAAATCCTGGTTTCAACCATTTGGCCTGTATGGAATGTTGCCTACAAGGCTCCTTTTAAGTGCTCGCGTCTTGCCATGTCCGCTACACCCTATGAAACTGTCTAATTTGTATTTTTTTCGACATTTTATTATTGCTGGAGAACACACAAGGCTATAGCAGAGACGCTGCCTCGGGGGCCAGCATGCTCATTCCACACACTCCATAAGTCAGTCGCAGATAATTAAATAGGAGCTATTTACATTCATCTTCTCCCTCCTCTGCTGCTCTGGCTAGTTTATCATTTCCCTCGCTGTGCTTACAGGAATATACCCAGTCACAGGTCCTCATGACTTCTCCCATACGACCGTAGGTGAAAAAGATGTGTAATATGCGTAAGGCGTTGGTCTAGAAACTAAGAACACTCTATATGTGAACTCACACCCAACTCACTCAAAGTCTTATTAAATGCTCACGACCGTATTTCACCAGGAAGTAAACATCCCCTACAGTCAGTCAGTGTCACCGAACCCTTTCCACTCAGAAGCCCCAGAAAAGACAAATGACCAGATCGAAGTCATCCGTTCACCCCGTGTGAAACAGTTACATATTTACACTCCAGTAATAAAAAGAAAGAAGCTGTAGTCTTTCAACATGGCTATGAATTAGGCCCTGGCACGAAGTCATCCATTACGGGTTTGAGTGGGTCTATAAATCAGAGGCTTAGGGGCGTGTGGGGTCCGGGCAGGGGTAGCCAGGCACCCCCACCCTGGGTCTGTGTTTGTCTGGCTGCTGCTGCAGTGAAGACCTGGGCTTTGATATGGGCCTTGGAAAGGCAAATGCCACACACACACACGCACCACACAAACACACACCTACCTACACACACACCCCTACAGCTCGGCTTTGATATGGGCCACGGAGGGGAGGATACCCCCGGGGCTGCGGGGAGTAGTGCTGCTGAGCGGCATCTTAACGGGGGAAACCTGCCCCTTAAATACCCACAACAGGAAACGGCCATCAGTCATCAACACGCCAAAACAGCTGTTAGCAGCCGACTTCAAGGCGAGACTTGAAAGAAGCTGCTCCCTGTTGTTTGAGCCCTCCCTTGTCCCATTCTCTCGTTCTTTGTGTCTTTTTTTTTCTCTCTCTCGCCTTCTTTTTCGCCCTCCTACAGTCTCCTTTTAACTCTTTTACCAGCCCCTCCCACGCCGCGACTCGGCCTTTCAAGCTTCTTCAGAGGAGCGAGGCTGGTTAGTTGTCAACACGGCACGACATATTGTGTCGAAAGTTTATCCAGTGGAGGACACGCCGTGAAAAGTATTTTCATGTGCGACATGTGACGTTGCTTCTCTTGTCCCACAGTGGAGACGGAATCCAAACAAAACACGCACATTCAATAGAAGAGCCCCTGCGACACTCGGCTCAACCCCTCGGGGGGACATTAGCATTCACGTGTGGGATGTTTCGCAGGTTAGTCAGGCGTTAGTGGCAGTGTGTGGGTGATAAATGACAGCCGAGCCTCATCGTGACAAGGCAAACATTGGACGCTGTGCTGGGAGAGGGAGGTGGGGGGGGGGAGTGGATTCAGCCACCCACTCACCGGGTCCCACTCCTCTCTGGGCTGAGGAGTCATGCCACCTGGAGCCTTTAAGGCAGGGGGGCTCTCATCCAGGTGATAAGACAGGGCACTGTTACAGGCTGTGTCCAGTTCTCACACCCAAGTAGAGGAGTCTGGGTGATTCGCTGTGGTGTGCATAACTCTGGGAGCCTTTTATTGTTTGGGGAATGTTTGCGGTTAACTCGTACAACAGGTCTATGTAAACTGGAGTTGATCCATGGTGAAACCTGCTGAACGTTGGCAGTGAGAAATATGGGGATTATGTTTCTTCATCTGGCAATGTAAGTAAACAGTTCCTTCTGATAAGACAGTGTAGTCTTTGTTTTATCGTTGAGTCACTTCTATTTCCTGTTATTGCTGTCATCCTGGCAGGCCCAGGTGGAGTTATGCCTTTTATGACATTATCCAGGGGAACATGACACATTTATCATCTGGCCCTTCTAACAAGACATGACAGGAAATGATGCGCCTGTCTTTGTGTTTTTATGACACCAGATTAGAGTGATCAAGCTAGGCAAGATGCAGATCCCCAGACAATAAGCAAAGTATGCAAAGCATCAAAGTTTCTTTTTGTCTGACTGTAATAGCATCTGTCAGGCCTAATTTTAATTCATGGTGTTATTATATTAACTGAGTTACCTAATTGGTGATTCGGCCAGCACTAATGCAATGAAGTCATTAACATTCCGTGGTAGTTATCAAACATGGATGTTTGGGTTTTTTGAAAATAAAATCACTTATTTACAAGAAGAATAAAAGAAAAGACCTCTTCACCAAATATTATTGCCCTGTTATGAATTATCAATTGCGGCGTTCCTTTTAAATGTATTAAAGCTATTTTAAAAGGCACTTATCGTAAAAAAATATACGTTCATACATCATAACAACAGTTTACACTGCCAGAGACGGGAAGAGAGAACATTTGACAAACCGCGCCCCTAAAAACGACACCGCCCCCCTCATTACGGATGCGCACACTCCCTATTGGACAGCGGATACTTGCTTTGAAATTCCTCCTACTCAGATCTTCAGAATGTGAAATGATCATAGTACCGACTGTTGTGTGAAGACAGAGAGAAAGACAGTGGGACGGTTAAGCGTACGGAGCAACCCGGTCGTATCATCTGTGGAGATATTCTTTACTGGGGTTTATTTTATGTCTTAGTAACTGACCGCGATGATCTTCCTCGTATATTTCTTTTGGAACTCTGGCTTAAAGAATATCTAAGGAGACAGAGGTGATTGGAAAAAACGGAGGATTGAGTCAAGGGACCATGACATTTTAGAGAATTAATCTTCTTTTGAGACAGCAAGCTTCTATATCCGGAGCAAGCGCACTGCCGCTGTTACTTTTGGATTAATACAAATCGGGTTCTTTATGCAACCTGCTTGCTGAATTGTTTTCCCAACAGTTTGCTGATAAATGAATTTCGAGTCGCATCCGCTGGTTCCCTGCCCTCCCCCGAACTCTGCGCCGCCCCGATCCAGATGAACGGTTCTCCCGGTGGATCTGAAGCGCAATTACACAGTCAGTCTCCCGAGCGCACCGTCAACGGCAGAGGTAGTTCACTACCGACAGAAACAAAAAGCCCGTTAGTTGCTATTCCTTCTCCCTCGGATCCATTTCGCCAGGCTAAGAGGTTGCCAATACGGATTCTAAAAATGTTGACCGCACACAGCAGCCACTTGCTACACCCGGAGTATCTTCAGCCCTTGACGTCCGCACCAGTCAGTATCGAGGTAAGCGAAGCACATCTTTAATACCGACTGATATAGAGTTGTAACTACTAGTCTGTAGGGTGTCTTCACCGTAACATTTACCGTTAATGTGCTGAGATTACTTAAAGTGCACAAACAATTGGACACCGCAATATGCAGACAAGTTAGTGTCATGTGTATGCGTCAACAATATTTCGTAAAGCTGCGCCAAGCTATTTTCTTATAAGTTTTCGAACAGCAGTGCGTAGTTTAGGCTACATTCAGACATCGGTCATTTTTGGTGACGTGATAGTCCGCTGAATTTTACCTTTCTACCCGTCTATGTAGTTAGGAGAGTGTTCTACAAGGGTATGTTCATTACGGAAGAATTCCATCAAAAAACTGGTGCGCAGTTGGACGGTGGCACCACTCAAGCCAGTCCGATGACAGACATTCATGAATTAATTCCCGTGTATTACACTTTACATGGACTCGGGTTTTATTTGTAAATGATTCCTGCTACGTATTTAAAGTTTAGATTTAACCTCTGATTTCCAACCTTTGGAAGACTAGCAGACTGTTTTATGTCATGTACTCTGTCTATAATCATCATGTACTGTACTGTGTGGATTATTCATTAAGTGTCTCTGTCTCCCCTCTCAGTTGGATGCTAAGAAGAGTCCTCTGGCTCTGCTGGCTCAGACCTGCTCCCAGATAGGCAAGCCAGACCCCCCCTCTTCCTCCAAGCTGGGCTCCATCTCCTCAGGCAGCCAGTCGGACAAGGAGCCCTCCAGTCGCTCCTCCTCCTCAGGCCTCAAGACCGGAGACCACCACCAGGATGACAAGTCCAGCTTCAAGCCTTACTCCAAGATCGGAGGGGAGTGCCGTAAGGACGGGCTCGCGACCAAGGCCTCCTCAGATAAGGCCGGCTTCAGAGTAGCCAACGGAGGGTCTGGAGGGGCGGGTTCGTGTCCGTCCTACCCCCCGCACCCTGCCAGCTCCCCCAGCTCCTCTCCCCTGCACAGCCAGAGCCAGGCCCACAGACAGAGCCCCTCCACGCAGCCTCCTACCCCGCACTCCCAGGCCCTGCACACGGACAGCAAGGCTGTGAGCTCGGACCAGGCCGGCTCCGACAGATGCAGCCCGGGGAAGAAGGAGTCAGAGCACGGCAAGGCCGCCCTGGACGGGGCCCAGCTCGCTAACTCCAGTCACGTGCGGGCTAGCGCTAACTCTAGCAACGCTAGCTCAGCTTGCAGCCCACGGCCGGACAGCAAACCCGACCCCCAGCCTGGCCTGGGCTCCGGACACATCGCCCCCGTCTCCCCCTTCAAACCAGGACACTCCGTCTTCCCACTTCCCCCAGCCGCTATGGGCTACCATGGGTCCATAGTGGGGGCCTATGCAGGCTACCCTTCTCAGTTTGTTCCAGGGCTGGATCATACCAAGTCTGGCCTGGGGGGGTTGGGGATGCAAGGAAAGCACCCCGGCTCCAGCCCCTCCTCCCCATCCCTCATGCAGGGGCTATGCAGGGACCCGTACTGTCTGACCTACCCCAATGGCCACCACCTAGGGGGCAGCAACTGCTCCACCTGTGTCCACGACCCCTCCTCTCTCAAGTCAGGCTTCCCGCTGGTCTACCCCTCGCACCCCCTCCACGGCCTCCACCCCAGCACCATGGCCTCCGTGACGCCCACCCTGTCCCACCCTCTCTACACCTACGGCTTCATGTTACACAACGAGCCCATGCAGCACGCCTGCAACTGGGTGTCGGTGGGAGGGCCGTGTGACAAGCGCTTCTCCTCGTCCGAGGAGCTGCTGGCCCACCTGCGTACCCACACGGCCCTGTCCGGGATGGTGGACAGCAAGCTCCTCTCCGCCTACCCCTCCTCCGCCGCCTCCTGCCACCTCCACCTGCCCCCCCCCCAGCAGCCCCGGGGCTCTGCCCAGCTCCTTCTCCCTGAGAGGGTCCCCCGGGCTGGGCCTGGCCCGCTACCACCCCTACAGCAAGGCCCACATGCCTGGAGGCCCAGGGATGCAAATGCACTCCATGCCCGCCTCCTCCGCCTACTACTCCCCCTACGCCCTCTACAGCCAGAGACTAGGCTCCGCCTCATCGCTGGGCTACCAATGAAGTCCTGGCACCCAGACCTGGCTCCGCCCCCCCCTGCCCCCTGGCCTACCAATGATGTCCAAGCACAGAGAGACGCGTTACCAGGCAACGGACTGGACCTCAGATATGCACAGTGGATGGACCAGGTGACCTCTGGAGGGGGTCCTTGCCAGCACAGGTCACCCCAGCGCCACGGGCCTCAGGAAGCCATGACAGAGACCCAGGGGTGAGGGAGGGACCAGAGACGCTCATATGAAGGAGCCTGGGAACAGAAGCTTGAATTTGATTTGAATTGTGGAATGAGAATGGTTTTGATTTGCGTTTTTTTCTTTTATTTTTCTCCTTCTTTCCTCTCCACCCCCTGGACTGAAAGTGTGTATTTATTTTTCACTCGAGCGCTTGGCTTTTAATTTAGGGGGGAGGGATATTTTCAAATAAATTGTTCATAAGTATTCTAATTGAAAATAATTATTTTAATTATAGTATAATAATGCCTATCTTACACTCTTTAAATAAAGTTTTGCACCACGGCAAAGATGAACTGTGAAGTTTTTCTAAGGACCATTTTCTTTTACGTCATCTCTTTCCATCTGCTGACGCCCCACCGCTGTTCACACTCAAATGGAATACCCCATATTTCGGACCACAAGCGTTTTCATGAACAGTGCCGTTTATTTTCTATTTGTACATATTCAAAGATGTAATATTTTTTCAAGCATTACCAGGTTAGCAAGTTGGGGCTTGCTGGCTGAAATTTAAAAGGAATAACTGACAAAATGAACGCTTAGTGGTGGCAGTGCTATCCGACCCACTGGGAAAAGTCTTATTTTGTCTAATAAATGATACTTGATTGCATTTGAAGTTGTTTTCTTTTATTAAATGTCTATTTAGCATCATGAGCTAACATCACATGACTCACTCTTAGCTCCTGTATCCTTCAGATGGGTTTCAGTAGTTCAGAGCCTCACATGCAGTTCAGAGGGCTGAGGGGCCTGGAGAGACCAGGAAAGGTCATTGTTTGGAAGTTCTCTCGTTGCTAAGGACTAGCATCCTTCCTGGCTATTCCAACCCCCATCCCCCATGGCTCCTCCTGGTTGTTGTTGCTTTTAATTGCTGATGCATCGTGGGTTCGAATGGGCTGCCTCAGCAGTGTGGAGGCTTGTCTCCCGCGGGCCCCTGGGTCGGTTGGTACTACTTTTAATGACCTGGGGGAGGCCGACCCTGGCCTGGGCTGACTCCCCCCCCCCTCGTCTGATGGATCGCCCCGGAACACAAAGGCCAGGCCTGACAATGGGAGGCTGTTAACAGAGAAATATTCTTCAATGCCTTGACAACTCCCCAAGGAGCCTTACCTCTCTAGCATCACTCACATGAAGGGAGGTCGCTGGGTAATGCTGTTTTGCAGTTTGTCTTAGGTCAGCTTTCTCTCCGTGTTAAAGCTTTTGGATGCTAATATACAGGCGTGCGATGGGGTAAAGCTAGCCAGATACGGTCTTTTCAGTTGCTCGATAATGATTTATTTCCCCCCCAGTAAATCTGTCTGAGAGGAGGTGTGTAGAAGGCACAGAGCAAAGAGGGGGCCCGCTCTTTGGGGGTGACCTTTGAACCCGACTCCCAGAATCCCCTGCTCTCTCGCTTCATTAACGCTCCAGACTGGAGAGATTCAGGCACAGGTGTCACCTGACAGGACCATTAACAGGATGGACGACCCTGCCACACCGAGGCCGGCCATACCAGACCAGCAAGGTCATGGAGCTCTGCACGCCTCCCAGGGCTTCTCCTCGGGAGGCCTGGCCTTGATCTGTTTCCCCCCCCCCAGAGTGGAACCACAACTCCAGGCCGCGTGGGTGGATCTGGTTTTTGCCAGTTGTTTTCTTTGTCTGTTTTCATGGAGTTTGCAGCGGTCAAACAGACTATATAAACTCAGGCAGGAATAGTTTCGAGGTAAGAGGTGATGTGTATGATCCAGGTTATAATATGTTGTTGAATTCATAAAAGAAGAATAACTGGGTTATCTCCTAGTTGACGTTGCCCCCTATGGATGAGTCGATGAATTGCCCCGTGAAATGTCTTCTCTTTGGCATGTAACATATGGTAACTGTTTACCCATACCTCTGGGTACATGTACAAATAGCCTGTGTTCATTCAGGTAGCCCGTGCAATATCAGCTGGCCCCAGTCTTCAAGCGAAATGTTATCAAAGAGCTAGCTGTGAGCAGAGTGAAAACAGGACCGCCAGTACTAGAGGTCAAACAGAGGGGAACACTTTCAATCTTGTCCAGAGGGAGGAATTAATTCCGCTGTCGCCCATTTACACTCGTTCATCAAACGCCTCACTATTTTTTCCCCCCCCATCCCCCTTCGCTCATCAATCTCACCACCCATCTATCTTTCTCCCCTCTCACTCTTCCAGCTGAGTCAACACCCAGACACTCAATTTCTGTCGCCTCTGTCTCACTGAGTGAGGAGGGGCGGCGGGGCGACTGAGGGGAGGGAGATAGTGTCAGCTGAGGTGGAGGGGTTGGAAGGAAGGGGAGGGTGTGGTGGAGAGATGAGATTGGGAGCGGGAGGAGGGCCAGGGCACAATCATTTTTTTAAAACCCCCCTCACTGCTGTCCACGCAGGAGGGTAGCACCTGGGAGATTGATCTCCGTGTCTGTCCCCTCCTGTCCCTTGTCCTGGTTCTGTGTCCCCCCCCTCCCTCTCTGTGTGGGGCTGGGAGTGCCGCTGCATGTCCTGGGCAGACAGGCGACAGGGCCGGTGATTAATGATGACAGGGTGTGGAGCTGCTCCTCAATTAGACGCCAGGTCCACACATTGGCTCGCCACACTGACAGCTAGGACAGGGAGAGGGAGTGGGCAGGGGAGAGCGGGGCATTTTCTCTCTCTCTCTCTCTCTCTCTTTTCTTTCTATTGCTTTCTTTCTGTCTCTCCTTTTCTATTTTCTTTTTCTCTTCTCCTTCTTTATCTATCTATCTATCTATCTCTCTATCCCTCTCTCTCTCTCTCTCTCTCTCTCTCTCTCTCTCTCTGTGTGGCACTTATACTCAAACAGAACTGGCGTCTCAGTACTCAGTATGACTACCACATATTTGTTAAACAGCTGCATGGCACAATGCAGGGGCCTTTCTGACCAGCCACAGCAAAGAAACCTAGATGGTGAAGCGTCATTCGTCATGGCTTTTAGAAATCACAGAGCTAACCCTGCTCATTTCAACATCAAATACCAAGGCTTTCATTTCCCAATGCCTGAAGGATTCCAACTCCTCTCTCCTACCCGCAAATCCACTGAAACCTTTAGCCTACCCCTAACTTTTGATACTGAACCACCATTTATCCGCTGACCTTGTTGTGTGTGTGTTTAGGTTTCAGTGCCGTGTGTTGAAAAAGCTGTACAGTTTGTGCCGTTAATAAACGCACACCAGCGACCGCGCAATGAACGTCGCAATTATGGCGCACCGCTAATAA
Organism: Mallotus villosus; assembly: GCA_903064625.1. NCBI lineage: Eukaryota > Metazoa > Chordata > Actinopteri > Osmeriformes > Salangidae > Mallotus > Mallotus villosus. The sequence goes on from CAEFZP010000719.1 coordinate 39,534, forward strand.
CGCCCATGATTCTGCTGCTCCAGCTGGAATACATTTGTTTGCACGCTGGGAGAGCGCGGCAGGGATGTCAAGAGCACGGTGCTCACAGACGAACGTGCCTTGGCACAGAATGAGTGGCGGCTCTGCTGTTTGCCATCAGTGCCCTGGTTGACAACAAGGTTTCTTGTCCTCCGCATTGGGAGGTTCTGTGGTCTTAATGCACTCCGTCAGAGTCAGCTACAGTACTCTCTCTCTCTGCTGTCTCTCCAGAATGGGCAGTGAAACCCAAACGGGACTCTTGAATATGGAGCTGGCCCAGAGTGCTATGGCTCTGGAATTATAATTGGCATGTAATTGTATCATGATGTACTAGATTAATACAGCGTATGAACTGATTTAGCATTAATTCTGTTATCCATCCAGAACATAGTCCCAGTAGAATTAGGGAAATATTAATGAGATTCCCCTAACTAAGAGGTTGACTTAATGAGACTGACTGAACGGATGATTGATTGATTGACTGAACAGTTCCGCCAGACTTGTGCTATGTACCTCAGTGTGTCATGTTCACTCATCTGTGGAGTATATGTATTCAGGGGATTGCATTGTCGGCTTTCAACTACTCAAACAAAGACATAATTCCAGGTGTCAACACTCTGTCACTACCACCGCCCCGCCCCACCCTCCACCCACACACACACACACACACACACACACACAGTCTCCTTTTACACACACACATACATACATTCTTAACCCCACGCTCATAGCTCACATGTCTCCCATATGCAATGACAGCTCTCTGCGCTAGATTCCCTCGACACAGCTGCTCCAAGCTGACACTGTGGCCCGATTCCATCACAGTTGCTTTAATGACCTGCTTTGAGGCCTCCGAGTTTAACTTGTGGGTTGAGAGTCTCGCAAGCCTCTGCGATTCCCGTTGCGTTCAAACATTCGATGCGTGCTTCGTCTTTAGCATTGTATGCCCGTGCACGACTCACGCTCATTTAATGTCGCAAGACTGCGATGGCATGTGCACACACACACACGAGTTGGGAGAGTCGTTGCGGTTAGCTGAGTGAGGGAGTAAAAAAAAACTATTTTTTTCCAGAGGAGCCATGATTATTTTAACTTTTTTTTTCTGTGCTCCTTTTAGAAGCTAAGAGACCCCTCCCTCCTGCTCAGTGGTAAGTTAACCCAGCTGTCTGCCATGTTGCTCCGGGCGGAAAATAGGGGAGGGGACAGGAGGGGTGGGCCCAGGGAGGCATGGAAGGGGAAACAGGGCTGATTATCCAAATACAGTCATTAAAGGGGAAATGTGTTTTTCAAACTGTCAAGATGATTAATGGGGGAGAGCAAATCCTCGCAAATGCTCTTGTTTAGTCTAACTGGCAGACACGATCCTGCCCATTGATTTATGGCAGGCCTGGTGTGTGAGGCCACAGTGAGGGTGGGGGAGTGAGGTGGGGGGGTAGAGGGGGTGTGTAGGTGGGGGTGTGGGGGGGGGCAGGAGAGAGGGAAGCTATGAGGAAGGAAGGAGGGATTTGAAGAGCTCTGTTGGGCACAGGCAGTGGGTAGTGAGTTAAAGAAATGTGTTGTAGGTGTGTGTGTGTGTGTAGGTGTAGGTGTGGTGTGGGTGTGTGTAGGTGTGTGTGTGTGTAGGTGTGTGTGTGTGTGTGTGGGTGAACAAACAACACTGACAAACTTTTGCCCCTCTGGTCTCCGAAAGTGAGGGGGAGTTTTCCACTGTGGAGTTGATATTTCGTGGACTTCGTTACATAAGTGCAATGTTGTGATTTATGTCTCATAAATCACACGACCGATAAATCACCCGAGCTGACAGGAAGTCATTTGGCATTCGGCACATGCACTTGCCAACATCACTCAATAACTACGACCCCTTCAAAAGAGAAATAAACCATATTCAATGTAAGATCTCATTTAGGATGTCAGTGTATATTAAGACGATCCGTTGCCAATGCAGCTGAGTGTATTTGAAGTACACTTACTACAGCCCTGTATGGAAATGACTAAGACCATTATAATGAAATACGTCCAAGACAGCTATTATCTCATCACGATTCATCATAGGGGAGGCTCCAGTTTACTGTCCCGTGTCAAGGCCTCTCCAAGTAGGGCCAGATAGATGGCTAGCAGCTGTTAGCCTTAAAGCCTCTTCCTTCAACGGATGCATTAGGCCTATCTATCTGCAGTTTTCTCATTCTTCCACAGGCCCTCCGCGCAATCCACTGTTCTTTTCCCACACCCCCACGGAACCGAGAGAACACGCCAGCACACACCGAGCCCACCCCGACACATTCACACAGCCATTTAGCCGATTACCCTTTCCCCCGCCCCCCCCCACCCCCTAACACACACACACACACACACATACACTGGTTCTTCTCATAAATCCTAACATGAACCAAAAGCAGGCGGACGTCCATGAGGAAGACGTTAAATGGAGATTTCTGCAACGAGCGGAAGATTAATGTGCTGCAGGAGGGAAGGCGAGCGCTTGTGTAACTCTGGACCTGGACTGGGAACACTCCCGCGGCCTCGGAGCTGGCGCAGAAAGGAGAGGAGGACAGCCCGGCTCCTCAAACACAAACAGTAACGATAATAAACGACGGCGGAAAGGAGGAGAGCGACGGGGAAACGTTAACATCCATTTGAAGTCTGAAATAAATATGCTACGGCTAATGTGCTTCTGCCCCCTATGCGCTTGTGTCAGGTGTCTGAGGCATGGAGATGTTCCTACAGCTGGCCGACATCTTGGGAAGAGAGATGAGGGAGGGAGAGGAATGGCAGGGGAGGACAGGCAGGAAGTGAGGGAGAGACAGGAAGTGAGGGACAGAGAAGAGAGGGGCGTGCGAGGTAGATCAGACTGGACTGTGTCTTGTGAGTCGAGTCTAGCCTAGTTTTGAGGCATGGTGTCCTCACCTTGTGTGTGCCAGAGCCTGCTTGTCTGTAGACGTGTGCGTATGTGAGAGAGAGAGAGAGCGTGTGTAAGTGAGTGTGTGTAGGTGTGTATGTGTGTTTGGCCCAGCTGTGAGCTCACCGACATTGCCCCTGGCCTTGTGGTGTGTGTGTGTGTGTGCCACAGCTCTGTGATTAATCACCCACAGGCCTTGGTTCTCCTGCTTCCTTCCTCTCAGACCGTGTCACACACACCATCACGCGTCACACACACACCATCACGCTCACACAGACACATCAGGAGTCACACTAGGGAGGCAGACTGACACTGGACCAACCCCCACTGGACCAACAGCCTGAGTACAAGCAGCCACTGCAAACACACACACACACACACACACACACATATCTCCGGAGGGCCCTACTGACCAACTCCTGCCCATATGACAACCCTGTTCGCGTGGGTACTTACACATTGTTAGGGTTGGTGTGTGTGTGTGTCAGTCTGTCTGTCACTGCTATGCGGTGTCTATGTGAGCGAGGGAGAGAGCAGAGAGCAGGGTTTGCATGTGCGCCGGTTCCCAGCCTGTCAGTGGGCTGTCAGTCTGTGATTTATGGCTGCGAGACTCGGAGCAGTCTCGTCTGCCAGCTCAGTATTGTTACAACTGACAGCTAATGAGGCCAGACGTGCTTTCAAGCACAGCACTTAACAGAGGCCTCCGTCTTCAGGAGTAACAGGCTCCTTTTCCTCCTATCACTCTCCCCTCCCCGCCCCCGTTTGTTTCTTCTTCTGTGGTGGTAGGGCAGAGAGGGCTTCCAGCCACGCGAGCCCATGGACGGAGAGAGAAGAAGGCAAGCAGAGAGAGCTGCATTGGAGAGATGGTCTCCAACAGTCCCACTCATCTCTCTCTCTCTCTCTGTCTCATGCGGGCTGTTATAGCAGAAGTGATCCAGTGAATCAGTCGATACTGAGTCGGCTGGTTTATATGCATGTGTTTAACGAACGAATCTGCTTCATGTCAATGACAAAATAGAAACACCAATTAAAACTCGGATGTCTTCAACCCAGTTCTGTACTGTATCCTCTGCCACACAATCTGAGTTAAGCCTTGAATAGCATGACAGGTTAATGGGTTCTGTGAACATATACCTGAACTCTGGACCCAGAGCTGCAGTGCTCTCTACCTTCACCACCCGCGCTGTGTGAACCTCCTTTTATAATCACTACCAGAGTCTCTGGCAGCAGAGTCCATGCTCTCCCTCCCTCCCTCAACCCACCCTGTCCCTTTATCCTCCTTGTGTCTCTCTCTCTCTCTCCTCTCTCTCTCTCTCTCTCTCTCTCTCTCTCTCCCTATTCCTACCCCCCTCTCTCTATTGTCTACTCTCCAAACTACTTCTCTTCCTCCTTCCCTCTCTCCCCTCCCTCCACCTTCCCTGTCTCCCATCTCTTGTTTATCCTCCATCTCTCCCATCCTCCCTCCCTCCCCCCCTCCCTTTTTCTCCCGCAATACCCCTCCTCTTCCCTCCCTTTCTCTCTCCCCTCCCAACTCCCTTTATCCCTCCACTCCCTCGCACTCTCAACCCCCTCCCTTCCCCCCTCCCTCCCCTGGTTCCTTGTCAGTCGTGATTAATGGCACCAGGGCCCTGCCGCGGCTTACGTTGCCACTTCCAGCGATGTTCCCTTGATACTTAATGAACTCTGACAAACTTCTTTTCCCTTGCTCTGTTGTTCCTTTTTTTCTTCGCCTCCTCCTCTTTAAAATGCACAACACAGATATGCCACTGAAGCACCTAGGGGTAAGGTCTGGCCTTTCATACTTCTCAAGCCACCGAGGTTTAAAAATAAAACATTTTTTCTGCCATTCCTTGTACGTGTCATGACCCCCGACAGGGCAAACCAGGCAGTTTGTTAAAGGATCGTTACTGGTGTGTCAAAACAGCCTCCGGTCAACTCTCTGTCTTATGAATTTAATTAGTTGCCCACATCTGCAGCATTTTTTGCGGTGCATCAGAATCCATCAACGTACTGTCAGTTTCTTTTCAAATTACATTCAGACAGTGAAGTTCGATATCAGATTAATGAACCGAAGGATTTGTGAGTTTTACAGCGGTGTTTAAAAGTCATTCTTGAGACAGCAAAGGGACAGTAGGCTACCAGCAATGTACTTGACTGAGAAGGTCCAGAGACCAATCAATACAAGTCTTTTGTCGCCATCTGCTGGTAGCAATCGACTGTAAAACCAGAGAATGTATAATCTAACCATTGAGCGTATACGTCACAGATGACGTTTTACGTAAACGCGGAAGAAAGTCTGAAAGCAGGTGTTAGTGTATAATTTCTCCGTGTATGAACACTTGGATTGATCATACAGGTAATACAGGGTCTGTTAGAACACGTATTGTTTGTTCACAAGTAGCAATGCGAGTGATACATGTTATTGATAGTTTTAGCCAGCACTTCTAACGAGCTACGTTTGTTACCCTCCACTTAGGTACCGTAGGACTGATTTGCAAAAAGGAAGCTAGTTAGCTTACATGCTAGCGTCCCTTAGATGAGCCTCTTGTCTTGTGATTAAACGTTGCGTCTACTGGGTTCTTACAAACACAGTGAAGATGAGACTATCAACATACTTAGTTTTTATAAATATGACTCGTTCAAATAATACGGTTACTATAGCTAGTTACAAATAGCTGACAGTGAATGAATTGGACAATTCACATTTTGCGTTAGGCTACAAGGTCCACGACCTCTGGCTATTATTAGCCGTATATGTACGCTTTGTTTCTTCTGTGTACTACGCTACTGGTTTGTGCCATTGCCTATGACGATGCGAAGCAATGATTGTATCTTCGCAAAGGGTTGAGTCTTCCCCTTGGAGAAGTTACTCTTGACGCCTGCCCCAATCCTCTTAGAATGCGACAAGGTCAGCTCTTGCTGATGCCTTAGCTAAGCTCATCCGAGGAGTTTAACTGGCTTGTAAGATGCCAACTCGTGTCTCACACATCTGTCGCGACCAACGTTTACGTTAGTTTAGAGACTCGGTTGTACTCGTTTGTAATCAAATGTCTCGGCAGGGTATGCAATTTCAAATATCATGCGTTAGTGGCGATCACCGTTGTAATGATTGTGTTGTCCACTTCCTAGGATGGCACAATGGGGTGCCATTGCCTCAATTATCTTAGCTATTGGAGGCGCAGCTCTCTTCTCCTCCGTGCACAAAATAGAAGAGGGGCACACTGGAGTTTATTACAGGTAACTTGGCTTATCCTTCATTTCTACGGATGGCATTGATACTGGATTGATGTGTACTTTAATCTGTGTGTGTGTGTGTGGTGTGTGCGTCTGTGTGTGTCACAGAGGAGGAGCTCTCCTGACCACCACCAGCAGCCCAGGCTTCCACCTAATGCTTCCCTTCATAACCAGCTTTAAGTCTGTCCAGGTAACACTGAACAACCCCAAGCTACTGTACCTGCGTCCTGGTAACACTGAACACCCATACTGTGTGTCTCTGTACAGGTTAAGATGTTAAACACATGTTTTTTGACCCTAACCCTTGATTGTGAAGAGTTTACATTTTGAACCCTTTGCCTTGTAGACCACCTTGCAGACAGACGAAGTGAAGAATGTACCATGTGGTACAAGGTAAGAATTTTCCAACTTTTTACGGATTCTCTCACCTTATCTTCAACTCATTTACAATAGGTGTTCAGGGTTTCCCACAGAAAATGTGGTAGTTAAGGTGTAGGGTGAGGTTGCTGACGGACCGGGGGGGGGGAAGGGAGACTGCCGTTGGATTGAAAGGGAGAAACGACACGTCGGATATACATATTTTTTCACAATGTAGTTAAGGCGGCAGGCGTGTGTTGCTTAGGCGACCGCCTTAACTGCAAAGTGCTGCGGGAAACCCTGTTGCTGATAGTCCTGTGACGATAGCCCACCTATGTACACATGCCCTAATGTTGTTTTTTTTCCCCACCCAGCGGAGGAGTAATGATCTACTTCGACAGGATCGAGGTCGTAAACTTCTTGGTACCTGCGGCAGGTAAACAAACCTGATCAAACAAACCAAACAAACAGGGTCTTCTCATATACATGAGTTGATGTGTCTGACTGAATTGACCACCTCTTGATGAAGCTGGATCCCTCCAGAAACCCTTCCAACATGACACGTTGAGTCAATCACGAATGAATCAAGAACAAAACTTATTAACTCTCGATTTACAATGATAGATCGCTCACTCGATTCCCTGTGTGGCCTAACTGGGTGTCTGCATCCTCCCTCACAGTGTTTGATATCGTGAAGAACTTCACTGCAGACTATGACAAGGCCCTAATCTTCAACAAGGTCCACCATGAGCTCAACCAGTTCTGCAGCGTGCACTCTCTGCAGGAGGTCTACATCGGCCTGTTTGGTAAGATCCAGCTCCGCCTGATACCCCTCTCTGTGAACTGACTCACTCTCTGTGAACTGACTCACTCTCTGTTTGTGTTCACCTCCCCCCACACGTTAAATCCTTTCTCTCTTCGCCCTTATGTCCCTTTCTCTCCTCCCCTCCCCCTCTCTCATGTTCGCTCCCTCCCCCCCTCCCCTCTCTCATGTTCTCTCCCTCCCCCCTCCTCCCCTCCCCCCCTCCCCTCTCTCATGTTCTCTCCCTCCTCCCCCTCCCCCCCCTCCCCTCTCTCATGTTCTCTCCCTCCTCCCCTCCCCCCCCTCCCCTCTCTCATGTTCTCTCCCTCCTCCCCTCCCCCCCCTCCCCTCTCTCATTTCTCTCCCTCCTCCCCTCCCCCCCTCCCCTCCCCCCCTCCCCTCTCTCATGTTCTCTCCCTCCTCCCCTCCCCCCCCTCCCCTCTCTCATGTTTCTCTCCCTCCTCCCCTCCCCCCCTCCCCTCTCTCATTTTCTCTCCTCCTCCCCTCCCTCTCTCTCTCTCCTCCCCTCCTCCCCTCTCTCATGTTCTCCTCCCTCCTCCCCTCCCCTCTCTCATGTTCTCTCTCATCCCTCCTCCCCTCCCCTCTCCTGTTCTCTCCCTCCTCCCCTCCCCTCTCTCATTTCTCGTCCCTCCTCCCCTCCCCTCTCTCATTTCTCTCTCCCTCCTCCCCTCCCCTCTCTCATGTTTCTCCGTCCATCCCTCCTCCCCTCCCCTCTCTCATGTTTCTCTCTCCCTCCTCCCCTCCCCTCTCTCATGTTCTCTCTCTCTCCCTCCTCCCCTCCCCCCCCTCGCCCTCTCTCATTTTCTCATCCCTCCTCCCCTCCCCTCTCTCATTTTCTCTCCCTTCTCCTCCCCTCCCCTCTCTCCTCCTCTCCCTCCTCCCCTCCCCTCTCTCATTTTCTCTCCCTCCTCCCCTCCCCTCTCTCCCCTCCCCTCTCTCATGTTCTCTCCCTTCTCCTCCCCTCCCCTCTCTCCTTTTCTCTCATCCCTCCTCCCCTCCCCTCTCTCATGTTTCTCTCTCCCTTCTCCTCCCCTCCCCTCTCTCATGTTCTCTCCCTCCTCCCCTCCCCTCTCTCATGTCCTCAGATCAGATTGATGAGAACCTGAAGCTGACCCTCCAGGAGGACCTGAACAACATGGCTCCCTGGTCTCATCATCCAGGTGAGACCTGGGAATGAGTTTGGTGGTGGTCGTCATGGTAGTAGCTGCATTGCAGTAGTAATAGTAGTTGTACTTATATAATGTAATAGCAGTAGTAGTTGATGTACTGTAGGACAGTAGTTGTAATAGTACTACCAATAGCAGTAATAGTACATTTCATTTACATTTAGTCATTTAGCAGACGCTCTTATCCAGAGTGACGTACAGTAAGTACAGGGACATTCCCCCTGAGGCAAGTAGGGTGAAGTGCCTTGCCCAAGGACACAACGTAATTTGGCACGGCCAGGAATCGGACCACAACCTTCTGATTAATAGCTCGACTCCCTAACCGCTCAGCCATGTGACCCTCCTAGTAGCTGTATTGTAATATTAGTTGAAGTATTAGTAACAGCAGTAGTAGCTGTACTCTAGTAATAGGAGTGGAAGTGGTGGTGATGGTTGATTACGAGCGTGCCAAGAGGAACCAAGCAGATGGTTAAAAAACGTTTCAGCTTAATGATATCTGACGCCGGAACATTCTGTCTTGCAGTAAAAAAGAAAGGGACAACTTATTCCCCCTCCTCACATTTTCTCTTCAGTTCAGTTTTATTGGTCCAGTGGAGCCATACAGACGTGTGTTATAAATCCCAGAGAACAAACGAACGACACAGCAGCTCCCTTTAGTGTTGCCAGGAACTAATAATAGCTTGTTGGTATTCAAGACACACTGTAGATAAGTTTCTTGGAGAGTTTTGTATCGTGCTGAAATCATAATCTGTCTCAATGCTTTTTTTCATCTCCAAATCTCCCTTTAATACCAATTTAATGATAACCCCCCCCTCCCCTAATCTCTGCTTTTGATGATAAATCCATCTCTGATTTGTATTTTTAGGCCGTCCGTGTGACGAAACCCAACATTCCTGAGAGTATTCGCCGGAACTACGAGCTCATGTGAGTCACAGTGCAGCAGAACACAGAACACTCCTGGCTTCCCTGCAGCGTTCTGGGTTCCATTATGTTGGTTACTTAGAAGGGACCTCCGAGGCAGAGGCTCTTCGTGGGAAAGTGAAGGATTTACTGTTCCATGTTTATTCAAGTCTATCTGGAGGCGAGAGCCTTTGGTAATACTGTTTGTACGAGCCACGTAGACAGTCTCTTACGAAAGAAGTGTTTAACCTTTATTTTAAACTTCCAGCTAAGAATACTTCTGAGGCGTTTTTCATGAGGAGGGAGAGTCAGATGGCTGAGCGGTTAGGGAATGGGGCTATTAATCAGAAGGTTCCTGGTTCGATTCCTGGCCGTGCAAAATTATGTTGTCCTTGGGCAAGGCACTGCACCCTACTTGCCTCAGGGGGAATGTCCCTGTACTTACTGTCTCTCACTCTGGATAAGAGCGTCTGCTAAATGACTACATGTAATGAGGAGGCGCGTGTTTGTGTTCCGTAGGGAGAGTGAGAAGACCAAGCTGTTGATTTCTGCACAGACTCAGAAGGTTGTGGAGAAAGAGGCCGAGACGGAGCGGAAGAGGGCCGTTATTGGTGAGCTGGTTTTTAACGACGGCTTTAACAGGCGTTCCATCACAGGGACCCCCTCCTCGTTTCTTTTCAATTGATAGGGCAGTTATGTAAGAGACTCTGGGCTTGAACGCTTCTCCCTCCCCTCTTCCTGCAGAGGCTGAGAAGGTGGCCCAGGTGGCAGAGATCAAGTTCTCACAGAAAGTCATGGAGAAGGAAACGGAGAAGAGGATCTCTGAAATTGACGGTACGTGTGCCCTCGGTGTCAAATAACCGTTTCCAACGGTTCCTTCTCCAGGGAACCATCTTCCTCAGTGTGGGAGACAACTACTGCGGTGGAGTGCATAAAAGCCTAGATATGACCCCCATGGCCTTCGCTCCTCCCCTCGCCAGTTTTTTACTACTTCGAGAACCGGCCAAAAATGTCCCAAATCTCTACGGACCTCTACGTCGGTCCCTCTTGTCAGATTGACTGTTTTGGTCTCAGTTGTATTGGGCTACTGATGCTCTTTAACTCTGTGTGACCTTTGACCTCTGGTTCACAGACAGCGCCTTCCTGGCCAGGATGAGAGGGAGGGCTGACGCGGACTTCTACACTGCGCAGAGGCTGGCTGAAGCCAACAAGGTAAGAGCGTTTACACACACACACACAAGTTCATTCAGGCACACGTATTATACGTACACACACTCACACACTACCCTTCAGCTGACCCACAACATCAGGGCAACAGCCTGATTGGCTGATCTGCCCCTCTGGAGAAAGAGCCAACTTTTTTTCGGGGCTTTTTTCATGTTGGAGTAAAAGCCCCTCAAATGTCTGTGCACGTCCCTGACCCCAATCATTAACCACCCCCCATCCCTCCCCCTCCAGCTGAAGCTAACTCCAGAGTATCTGCAACTGATGAAATTCAAGTCCATCGCAGCCAACAGCAAGATCTACTTTGGGAACGAGATTCCCCAGATGTTTGTAGACTCTGGAGGCTCTTCCATCAAGGACTCGGCTGCGGTGGACGTTCTGGCGGAGCAGATCCTGGACTTTGACTAGAGGGGGGGGACAGACAGAGGGACAGACTTCCAAGGCTGAGAAGGCTGGAGAGAACCCCCAGACAGCGACACCATCCTTGGGATGCGGCCTGACAGACACCCCCCCCTCGAGTCCCGGAAGCTCCGCTCCTCAGAGTGTTGGGAAGAACCAGTGTTGCTGAAACCAAGGAGATATGAATGTAGTCTGCTGTGGTCTTCTGTAGGCTGAGAAGTTTAATGTTGAATTGTTGTTTATTTTTTTCTTCTTTGTATTTGTATTTTATATTTGATTTCTTGCACAAGAATAATTTAGATACTGGATGGTATTGACCACGTAAGCAAGTGTGTGACGTATGTTTTGTCAAAGCAATCTAACTAGGTAGCATTTTGTGTTTCTTTTTTAATTTTACATCGGACCCTAATCTGTCATACAGCCCATTAATCTTAGAGATGTATTTTTGAACTAAAATATACTTTTGAATATCCAGCTAACTAATCTTTTGGTAGGTAGCTTCCTAAATTCACTCCTCTCCATGACAACCAGGGACTGGTGTCGTGTACCATGTGCTCATTCTGATTTCCTAAAAGCATGGTTGCTGGGTGGCTACCACAGCACGGCTTCGCTGCGTAACAGTGAAGACGACTTGAATGATCAAATCAGCATTCAACAATACGGAATTATTTAGCGATGAGGAAATGGCGTCATTGAGTGGAATGAGAGAGAACTGATAAATGCACTGTAGGAACCCATGTTCTGCCTAAAGGCAGTCCAGTTCCCCAACTCTTATGATGAGATGAATAGAACAGTTCTATGGGGGTCTCTATGCCAACTCCAGCTGTATGCTCGGGTGGAACTAATTAAGCTGAAAGTGCAGTCGGCCTGGTTTTAACTGATGTTTAAAGTTACTGTCAAAGTTTGCATAATCAATGACTGCATTTACAGGAGACTGGAGTTTGATTGTTGTCTTACTGTCACATGGACATAGAACTGTAATGTTTCCATGGAAAACCAAGGACCAAACTAAAGTTAACTGTCAAGTGCTGCTCATTCCTGAAGAGACAAATCTCTTCTATGGTCTTATGATGATGGTGCATGCTAAACTGAGATAGTTGACCTCTGTTTTGTTTTGCAAATAAACGTATTTGGTTGAATTACAATTGCTTAAAACTGTATTTTATGGCTTTGTAACTGCCATATTTCCCTCTGGAAAAAAATGTTTGGTGTGTGTTTTCCCTTATTAGGTTGTGTAATTGGGCAAATGGTCAGGGTGGCTGGGTTTTGGAAATACAACTGTGGAATATTTAGACTTAGTTCTTTCATTTATAGGCTGATGTGCTTCATTAATTGTTCCATTCAAGTGTCACATTTTTGTCCGTGGCACATTGATTGGGGTTTTATGTTCTTTGTTATCTTGCAGTTATCACTAATTGGTCCTAAGGCTGAGTCGCTTCCATGTTAGTCTCCGTTATAATCACTCAGGTTGACTTGAAAGGAAACTATTTTTGCACTCGGAATTTAATCGTGAATGCGCAACCTTTTGTCATTTGAAATAAAGTAATTTGTGCTTTCTCTTCTGGTGGTACTTTGATTTGGTGAAAGGCATACCGCGTGATTTTAGGATTAATGTAAAATAAAGAGGTTCTGTTCAATGATGTTGTCATCATTAAACATTTTACTTGGTTCTAAAACATCAGCTGTCGGCCAATTGCCCCATGGCAACACCAAATATACGTATCTCTTTGATACTGTTAAGGTTAATAAATGACACGTTGAAGCCTGCTTATAGCGCTGCATTCTTTTGTATGTCTGAAATTCGTGTGCCATTCCGCCTTAAGTGGATATACCGCAATCTGTTTTTACGCGTTGAAGACTTTTACGTCTGCTGAATCATAACAGCTCCCCCTGAGCGCTGCTTATTTACGGGAAACTTTCTTCTGCAGAGACCCTCCCACCGACCACCCATTGTATAAAGCAGCGTTTACAGCGTGGACAGATAACAATTGTTATTTACGTTTTTATACTCTGAAATAAACGTTTTATTAAAGAGAACTTCAAGGTGCAAATAGTTTCGTGGGTTTGACCAGCGTTATCTTCATCTGCAATTTTACAATTAAGAGACCATGGTTGGTGCTACTGTCATGAATATAACGTTTGAACATGGACGTTCAGATTATTTGACGGAGTACTCCAGTCTCCAGCCACTTTGGGATAACCTGAGAGGACAACAGAAGATACTCCTCTCTCCTTACCTACCCGCTGTCTTCGCTTTCCTCGTGCACCTACTTCTCTGCGCACCCTTCCTGGCACTTGAGATACTGGGATGCTTCTGGTCGCGGGTCAATTCATACAAACTCACAAAGACTTCTGAACCGCAAAACCTGCGTCGATGGTGGCATTGTTTTTTGAGGATACTACTGAAATATGTTTTAACTGTCATTCCTGCAACTGCGCTCTTTCAAAGTTTGAGGACTCCAGTGTGTCCCGAGCTCGCGCCAACCTGCTATCAATTTATCTTCGAAGTTGTTGTGAGCTTACTGTTGTTTGACATGCTATTCTTTGCATGGCATTACACCATGCACCGGTGAGTTTTTAAACTGGCAAAGTTGGCTCGATTGATGTTTTACATTTTAGTGGCTTATCTATCTGTAGGGTAACCCTACAGGGTTTCATTCTAATCAAATGGTTTGAAACGGTGAAACGGGGTGGGATATAATAAATATATATGATTGATTATTATATTGATGCTTGAAAACAAACATCTTGATTCGAAACCTCAATATCTAAATATCTAGCCAATAGTGCACAATATAGTCAGTATTTAACAGGATATACAGTATTGTATTGGAAGAGTCGGATAATTTCACACAACATCGCTATTACTGTAGTTCTAAACCCAAAATATATATACTTCAAAAAACAAAATCCAAACATGTATGGTAGCACTCAGAGGGACAGTGCCTGAACCTGTTTTCTGGTCCCCTAGAGTACCCTGTCTGTATCGATGGGTCCACTATGCTCACCACCAGAACCGTACACCCTTTGCCCTGGCTGCCCAGGACTCCAGCCCAGCCGAGCTCCTCTCCCTGCTCATCCTGGCCCTGGTCAGTGCTCACCTGGTGGGCTGCCACCCACTCAGCGAGGCCCTGTTCCACCTCCTCAACACCTGGCTGGCCGTGGAGGACCACTGTGACTATGACCTTCCCTGGGCCTTCCACAAGCTGCTACCCTGCATGGGGGGGGGCACCCTTCCACCAGACCCACCACCACAAGTACAGGGGAAACTACGCCCCCTATTTCGTACACTGGGATTGGCTGTGTGGGACCTGGATCACCTAGCCTATCACTGGGATTGGCTGTGTGGGACCTGGATCACCTAGCCTATCACTGGGATTGGCTGTGTGGGACCTGGATCACCTAGCCTGGAAACAGACCCGTCTATGGGTCAGTTATGTGCATCTATGTGCTCTATCAGATGGGTCTGGACACCCATTCAAACATGCCTTCGGCATGAAAAGTGCAGAGCCAATCAAAAAACATTTATTTGATATGGGGCAGGTTGAACTGGATGACTGTACAGTGAGGCATTTCAACCACCAAGATGGCAATTTGTTGCTCTGATTGGTCATATATATCAAATTATATTAACTGCACCCAGAGACATTTTGCCCTGCGCCCCTTGACAACACCCCTTGATTAAAAAAAGGAACTGAGAGGATCGCAGCTCTAAAATGACACTTTGTTCTGTGGCGTGTTTGGAAACGCCGGGGTCAAACAGGGTCAGGGTCAAACACACATTGAACACATGCAGCATTTGATCTGAACGGCGCTTATGATGGTCAGCTGAACTGTTGTTTGTCTATTGCATCTATCTAACACAACTACTGGCTCACCTCACCGACGGATGCTTTTGGTTTAGTGGCACCATGTCAACAGGAGCTCCTCTCTGGCTCCACCAATCCTTGCCAAGATACTTGAGCACCTGGGAATTTTCCCCAAGTACCTAATCTCATAATCTCATAATAGTTTATTACCCACACTTACTGCAATTGTTGGTACATGTATGCATGTTTGGGAGAGAGATGAAGATATGTCTAACAAATAGCACTGTGACAGCGGATGTCTCTTGTTTCCTTTTAAAGTTGAAGGCTTAACTAGCAGTGACTGGGATTTTGAGACAGTTTCTTTGTCTGGGAACACGCAGTGTCATCGACCACTGGGCTGTTTTCACGGGGCCAAACTCAAACCAGATGTTTTAGAAGTCTTGACGAATTCCAGGAGTTGGTATTATTCTGCCCTAACCTCAAACTCATGCTTTGGTCGTGTATTGAGATTTAAAGTCCAATCATCTGAGTGATTGTGAGAAGTCAATGATGAGAAAGAGTTTCGGGCAACCTTCCATGCACATCCTCCTGGGGCCGTATGAGTTCCACTTGGGCTCCAGACCAGAGGAGCGTTGGTCGCTGTCAGCATAAATCACACAGATGTTTGGTGTTTCGAAGAGAAAGATCGAAGAGGTGAAAGTTGCTCAAGCCGGCTATACTTCATGTGACTACCATGGCAGCTGTGTGTAACACAGACTCACACACCACCAACCCCGGCTCGGTTACACAGACTGTTTACGTCCAATTGTTTGAACGTAACATTTCATTTAATCCTTTGATTCAGTTATGGTACAGCCTTTTTGTTACATTTGTACTTGTTATAACTTGTGTGTAGGGGTGTACATTTCAGGAGGAATCATGTCAACTTGTGAGATGGGTGTATTTTGTCCTGTTGTCCTTAAAAATAATGAACAACCGTTTCAGCTTATGTTTGTGGTCAAGGTCACTTTCGTCTCACTCTCTTCTGCAGCAGTTATTCCTCTCTACGTCAAGACAATCACTCAAGTTCATGTTTTCTGCCGCATGCAACAGCTGAATTCCATTATGGGCTTCGTACAATGATTTCTGCGATCGACTCCCACTCAAATTCCCCCCCAAAACCTTGTGGGATCCTTAAAACAACGTTTTGGTGCTGAATGGAGATCATTGTTTAGTCTTTGATGTGTTTACCATATGAGTGGCCTTTGAGAAGCGCTTCGATTGCCAAGCAACATGCAACATCGTCAACCGAGACTCTATTGCAGTGGTTCTTAACCCTGTCCTCAGAGAACCCCTGTCCTGCAGGTTTGAGATGTTTCCCTTCTCCTCCAACACACCTGATTCAAATACATGGGTCGTTATGTAGCTCTGAAGAAGCCTGGTAACGAACATGCATTTGAATCAGGTATGTGGGAGCCAAGAAAAACCAAAAGCATGCAGGACAGATGTTAGAACAGGACAGGGTTTTTAAGAACCACTGCTCCATTGTGTACTGACTCCAGAGAATCCTTGATGCACCACTAGAGGTCATCGCTGAGTCACATCTTTCAGACCTCTATAACTATACTCTCTCTCTCTCTATCTCATACACACACAGAAAGTTCCCCATTCACGATCAAGCTAAAGTGTCCATTGTCCATTGAGCTAATTACCGTTTGTGTGACAGCACATATAAATGTATATACCCCATGTTCATACTGTCATAACATAGGCTACTGACACAGGGTAGTTCAGTAGCGTGTGTGTGTCCGCCACCACAGGTTGTGAATGAGCCGTGCGCGGCACGCAGCATGATGTTTATTCCTACCCAGGTGCGGCCTCCCAAACGACTCTGGAGAACTCCGACACACGTAGCTTCGCCACGTAGCTCGGACACAAGAGTGGCCTCAGCACAACATCCTCCGGTCCCTTGTCTCGGGCTCACATGCACGCCCGTTATCTCTGGGAATCGGCGCAGGACGAGCTGAATAGAGGCAGCACCCTCCGTCGTACGCCTATCCTCCCATGTCCTTATTACAGGCAATTAGGAGGCTTCCGCCCATGTAAATACTTTATCTGCGATATGCATCTTCATCTCTTTTATCCGTTCTTCTCCAGAGGTCGTTTCCCCAGAAACAGAGAAGGGATGATCTGGACGCTCGTTAACAGCCCACGTAGGCCTACATGCTGTTGCACACTTAAAGTGCAACGGCTGCTATTGTTTAGCCTAATGCACGTTAGCAAATTGCTCCCAGATTGTGCATGAAACCACCCATGCCTATACACAAACAGATCTGGATAATGAAGGGGCGCGGGCCTCGTGTTTTATTGCAGATTTATATAACCCTAGCATAGGCCTATGTGAGGAGTAGGAGAGATATGTTGTTATGCATTCATAAGTTATCAGTGTTATAAAGACTTCCCATTTCAACATATTTCATAAATCCCAGCCAGGGGCTGACAGTGGCCAGACCTGTATTTCTTCAGTCGTTCTATAAATATTCAATTAGCGATCCTACATGCTAATCCTGGTATGCTAGCTTGTTGACATCTCGTCGGCCTAATTGGCCGGGGTCCTTGCCCTCTGCTCAACAGCCATTTTTAGATGACCTGCACTTTCATCTGACATGAGAAGTCAGTTCTTGCTTCCCGCTGTGCTTGTTTTCCAAACGTCTCAGTGCAATTTTTACTAGTGTGACATTGCCAAATTCTAGCGGCTTTATTGGCTTAGACCGGACTGCATGATATAAGCTACTGTAGTTTCTGTAGGCGTACAATAGTGTGACGAGTCTTTTCAGGAAAGCCATGCAGTCACAACATTCCTCGTAACCTACCATTTCAAGTAACCCACGAACACAATACTTGAAATGAAAGTATTTTTTAGTAGTTTGAAGTAAGGACGCTCCTCCTATTGCTCAGGAAAGCAAAGCACCGCGGTTTCCTCCCCCTCCTTTCCTTCGTAACACCCCTCGGTGTGTTGACATTGTGGACACAAGCCCCCTCAGAGAAGGGCGTGCCAACACAGACTGGCATGCGCTCGACCCTCCACCAGACATCATGCCAGTGTACAGTACACGATATCTGGTTTCTCTAGGAGTTGCAGCCAGGTCACCCATATTTTCTACTGTGCAAGTTCAGTAAAACTACAAGCAAGCCCGTGAACACACGACAACACACATAGCTTTCTCGTTTAGAGCGTAGTCGTTTATTTACTGTACATGCCCTTGGTCTGCGTCGGTACATTCTCCGTGAAAAAGGTCAGCCAGACAGAGGCACGTTCTTAAAAACACAGATAGCACCGGAAGCGCGTTTTCAGAGGGGCGTCTCTGCCCCTCGCAAAGCAAACATAGCCCTGCAGCGAAACTCTTGTTTTCCACAGCCCCGCATGTGTCTGTGGATCGTCATGGTGTGTGTCCATAAGTCAGACCCATATATTGTGTTAATTAGCCGGGCTTCCAGTCTGTTTCCCATGGTTCTATGTTTGCCTGATGTGTGTAAACCACTGCCTGTGTGCTGATACTGCAGCCGTCCTGTCACCATCATGCATAACGCTGCCTGCCCCTTCCAAGCATAATTGAGAGCGAAAGTTCTCGTCTGTCTAGTGCTTGAGAAGAGCGAACCGCAGACACAGATGGTTCCGTCTATGTGAATTCATGTGTGAGAAAAAAAATATTTATGGTAGGCCTACACGCAGATGAGTGATCGTGAAGGCAAGCTGTCTAAATGCCCATGGTTTTTCTTGCTAGGCCAAACTCAACGACACAGAGGGTAGAATGGACGTCAATCACCTCGGGATCAATGGGACTATGTCGACAACGCGTGTATATCCTCGTTATACCATTGTACATATTCATCTATTTACCATAGTAAAAATCAATAAATTAGTAAATAAATAGTTTTAAAATAAGTTGAGCAGCAGAGGTCTGTCTGTGTTACATAGTTAAAAAAACAAAGGAACAGGCGCCCACAGTGTGTCTCTCATGTCAACACTCATGTCTCATGTCCACACTTATGTCTCATGTCAGGGAGACTCTGAATGACGACACACACAGTCTCTCCTCTTAAACACGCTTCCGCCTCGAGAGCCGTCCAAACAGAGAGCTTGACTCTGCGATCCAAAGATGAGAAAAGGAGAGACGTAGAAAGAGAGAGTGGTGCGGGGAGGAACGGAGGTACTGTCGGACAGAGAGTTCATTCAGCCAGTTTGGTCAGGAATCTGGACAGCTCTCTTCCCTATACCCCCCGGTCTAAGCCCGCCCCCGACCCCCCCCCTCCACTGTCCCCCCCCCCTCCCAGCACCCCCAGGCTTCGGGGAAGGGCGTCCACTCCTCCAGACCTGAGTGGCAGCACACATGCTTCTCGGCTCCAACACCTTCTTATCGCCGCAGAGAGAGAGGGGGAGCGGAGGACAGCGGGAGAGCGGCTCGCATGGCATGTGACCGCGGCTGAAGTGGGAAGGGGCGGAGAGGAGGAGAGAGATAACCCCTGAGGGGGGGGTTAGGGTGGGGGGGGGCTCAAAGCCAGGAGATCCAATCGGCACGCTGGCCGCCCTTAGGAGGCCTGGTTGTGAGGCAGCCCAAATGAAGAAGCAGATAGCCGGGCGCTGCGTGCTCAGGGCTCAGCGCTGGAGGTCTGGGAGGTGACGGAGGAGGAGGAGGACAGGAGGGGAGGAAGACGCGAGTCTGAGGATCAGTGTTGAAGTAGGAGAGCCCGCACTCCCACAAGGTCCAGACAGGCCTGTCAGCTCCCAACACTCAGCAGAGTCAGAGCTCCTTTTCTCCCGTGAAACAAAGAGAAAACGGGCTAGCACAGATTGTACAAAGGGGATATTACAAACTAAACTTGAACGCATTGTCAATCTCCGTCCCTTAGTTCCATGTCCCACAGCCACATCTCCTACCATCCGTTCCTTCCAGAAGTTCCTCTCACCAGATTCAGGTCGCGGCGGCTCTACAAAGTCTTCAGACGAAAGATAAAACAGCCCCATCTCTCCTCCGCTCGTCCTTCCCTTCACGTCTCCGTCCCAATGAGTCCTTCCCTCATCCCACAGGAAGACGCCCGCGACGGCCTTCTCCCCCTCTCCACGGACGTGGGGGGCGTGGCCTATCTGCAGCCGCACTCCGCCACCACCATCCCGTCGTACTTGTACTTGTAGGTGACCACACCGGTGTCGTCCAGGTAGAGGAGGGAGATGGGCTCCAGCTTGGTGGGCACGCAGCACGCCCTCGCCACCTTCTGAGGGCTCTTCATGCTGACCAGCGTCTGCACGATGGCGTGCTTGGTGGGCGTGACGTGCTTGGTGAGCGGGTAGGTGCACACGCCGCTGCACTCGAACGCGTCGTAGCCGGCCGGTGCCAGGATCCAGCTGTCCCAGCCGATGTCCTTGAAGTCGACGTAGAGCGGCTGCTTCTTGCACTGGTTGCCCTTGGCGTTGCGGCGGATCCTGGAGGCCGTGTCGTAGATGAGGTTGGAGCGCATCTGGATGAGGGACTCCTCGTCGTCCTCGTCGTCCTCGTCGTCCTCGTCGTCCCGCGGCCGGCCCAGCTCCCCCCACAGCCCGTTGAGGCCCAGGTCCTCCTGGAACACGGCCTCCGACGTCTCCTGGCCGATCATCTCGTTCAGCTCGCGCTTGTCCTCGCGGTGGTCTCCGCTCTGGTCGTCGGAGAAGACGATCATGAGGGGTTTGTGTTTGTCCTCGGGGCTGGATTCGATCTCCATGTTTCCTCTGGGCATCCGCCCTCCTCCTCCGCCTCCCCCCTCGGATGCGGGGCGACCCGCATCCTCAGACCCCAGGCTGGCGATGTGGACCTCCAGCCTGTGGGTGGTGCCGTACTCGGACCTGCGCCAGCGCTGGGCGGCGGCGGTCAGGTCGAACGCCTCCCAGCCGTTGTCTGTCTCGTAGACCTGCCGCGAGGCCAACTCCACGAGCGCCGCCCTATCTCCTGTTCCTCCTCCTGCTCCTCCTCCTGTTCCTCCTCCTCCTCCTCCTCCTGCTCCTCCATCCCCCCCGGCGGGCCTCGCCCTCTCCGGTCTTGTTGTCGTCTGCGTCCCGCTGTTCCACCTCGTAGACCGTGACCTTGCGGTCCACGCCGTCGTAGAGGTCACGGTCGGTCTGGACCAGTGTGTAGAGGCGCAGCTGGGCGGCCGTGATGCGTTCGTGGTGGGGGACGGAGATGTTGAAGAGGAGAGGGTGGACCCTCACGCCCTGGGCTCCGACGCTGCAGGGAGACGAGGCTGCAGGAGAGACAGGAACACTGTGATCTAACGCTAGAGATCCAACATCCATACATACATGTTTTACTGTTTACCTCAATACAAGTAATAAAGTGCTTTTGTGTTTTGATGTATACCAGCTGAAATATAAAATATTTCCAATGTCTGGAATGATTTTCTAATATTTCCAGTATTTTCTTGCAGTAGAAATGTTAAAATAATTAATAGCATTAAGCATGCACAAGAAGAATATTATTCTCACATTTAACTCATTATTTGGATACGTTTCGATTGAATTCCATATAAAAACCTCATTGCATTCACGTCAGCAACGGTCTATTTCACAGTGAACCAGTTTCCTACCTTCGTTTTTGAAGCTGCGTATGATGTTGGCGGTGGGCATGGCTGTGCGATCGTTTGCAAAGCGGTTGTACAGCTCCATCATGTACTCAGGGGGCTCCACGCGGGCAGAGCCGGGGCCCAGAGCTGGGGGCCCCAGACCGGACAGGTTGAAGGTGCTTAAGAACTGTCCCCTCAGGTTCTCTAGGAGGCTCTGCGGGTCAGCGTTACTGTCCTGCTCCAGGAGAGAGGGGTCCAGCACACCACCATGCCCATCCCCCAGTCCCGGGGCCGGGCGATGCCTCTCAGGGGTGAGGGAGATGGGGCTCCCCTGGCCAGAGAGGGGCCCCCCCAGGAGGAGAACCAGGAGGGGGAGCAGGGGTGTGAGGGTCTGGGTGAAAGACAACCCGGAGACCCTAAAGTCTGCCATGGAGAGGGCTGTATATCCACGAGGACCCGGTGACGCAGTCTAATCTAATCTCGCAAATCCTTAATCCAAAAGGTTGGAGACGAACGTGTCGATGATCCGCCGGTTGTTGGTGGTTGACCCCGGGTGTGCCGCTGCTGGCTCCTGGAGCTGGAGGAGCGATCAGGAGATCAGGAGGTCCGTGTTCCTCTCACTGTGTGTGGTGGCTCCTCACTCAGATGATCTGCTCCCGGTCCGATTCTTACGACCTTTATCCTCAAACACACCTTTTGATGTCGGTTTTCTCAACAGTTGGTGTTCCGGATGAAGGGTTGGTTGTGGCGTTGCTTCACCCGACATTGCATAGGCATCTCTTAGGTAGCTTCTCTCTGTGTCTCCCTCTCCCTTGCATTCTCTCTCGCTCTCCTTCTCTCTCTCTCTCTCTCTCTCTCTGTCCCTTATCTATGATATGGTAGCCTCTGCATTTCTCAGGGCTTGTGTTGTCCCTGTGTGTATGTGTGTGTGTGTGTGTGGTGTGTGTGTGTCGTTATCTCACAACTTCCTTAATGAGGACTTTGTAAACATTGTCCCGTAGCTTCTTCCTTGTGGAAGCAATATTTTGTTTGGGTGGGAAC
This sequence comes from Mallotus villosus, assembly GCA_903064625.1. Classification (NCBI taxonomy): domain Eukaryota; kingdom Metazoa; phylum Chordata; class Actinopteri; order Osmeriformes; family Salangidae; genus Mallotus; species Mallotus villosus. Next base: position 61,971 of record CAEFZP010000719.1, read on the forward strand.
CACGGCGATGGTCTTCTTCTTCTTCTGTTTATTTGTTTGGTAAATGGTGGAAGTGAACAGACAGGAGTCCGCTCCATTGAACATTTCTGTTTGACAAAATATGTAAAAGGTCTGCTGATCTTCAATATGTCTGTGTGATTGTGTCTGGCCAGAGGAAATGGAAATGTAATGAGGTGTGAGACCCAATCAGAAGGACTTGGAGATATCAGGGCTGGCTGGCTCTCTGTAAAACACTCAGAACAACTTATGAAGAGGACAAACCCAATTCCCAATGCCTCGTTTTTCACAAATAAGCTTATAAGAATTGACAGTTTGAGAGCTCAGAGACAGAGTGTGATGAGAGAAAAACACAGACGAACACAGATCTTTGTCGTGTGTACAATGATCCACAGTAGCAACAATATTCTCATTATCCCCACCACCACCACCACCACCGCCACCACACCCTTACATCACTTGTCCTCTCTGAAGTGCCCTCCACCAAAGTGGACTTCCTCTTTTGGTAGGCCTACTGTAAGCTGCGGCCGCACACGTCAGGGAGGGTCAGCAACGGGTTATCTGGAACCCCCAGAGGCTCCAGGCTGGCTCAGAGGACCCCAGGATGACGACACAGGACGTGCATCTCCCCAGGCTGCCCCCGTACCTCCCAGGGCTCTGGAGACCGGGCGGCTTCCGGATGCCACGCTCCGACACGGCCGGCAGAGAGGCAGAGAGGCAGGGCGGAAGAGCTGCGGGCCGCTGAGCCCCCCGAAAAGGCATTCCTGTCAGATTACATTGGACAGCAGAGAGTCAGAGGTGACAGAGATGGAACCCGAATGAGTCAGGAGGGAATTCCTCTTCGGTGATCAACAACCTTCTCCTCCGCTCTCACCTCATCTGTCTGGGGGGCGGGCCCTCCTGTTCACCCTCACTCGTGAGCAGGATCACCGCTCCCGGAGAATGAAGCGATGGATTCGACTCGTAAACATCCCATCGTCACCATATCCTGACCCCCGCCAGTGCCAGCGTCGTTTCAATGTGTTGACGTCAATTTCGAAATCTCTCCTGTCTGTTTCAAACCTGGCATTCTGCTTTCCAGTTCTCCCGCCCGTGACCCGTGTTGATGAACTGCTGATACAGACGACCAGAGCTGTGGGAAGTGACCAAGCCTTCCTTCCTCTGCCAATCAGCCGTCAGACTGACAGTTGACAGACACGCTGTTATCTCCCTGCTTTGCCTTACGCAACGCTTCTGCGCTTTAAACCCCCTTCCCACCTTCCAACTCGGCCGTAGAAGCGCCTGATAGCGCCGTGGCTCTCTCTATCTCGGCGGCGCTTTTCCCCCCTCTTTACTCGCTCCCCACTTTTTCTCCCGCTTAGCATGCGAGCCCATGCGGGGAACGTCCTGACACAAAGGAACATTCCCACCGCATTCTCTCCTGCCCCCAACCTACACGCGATCTGTTTTGACCCACTATCAGGGCCGTGACCCTGTCACGGGAAGGAATTCTCTCATCCTGGAACTTCCTCCATCTCCGCTCTCTCGTTTCTGTTTTCTCTCTCTTTTCTCTTTCTCTTCCTCTGTCTCCTCTCCCGGTTTCTCTCTGTCCTTTTGGTTCTTTCTGAAGTGTTTCAAAGGAGGAGTGCCAGCCAATCGAGAGTTATTTGTTTCATTGAATTACTTTATTTCACACAATAATATTGACCACGGTAAACGAGCGAATCGGCATGCCATTCCAAAACAGAAACTGCTCATCACAGTGCAACTGTTCTAAACAAATTGAAATATTTCTATCTACGCTTGCTCCATAGAGCAATGACCTGAGCTCAGCAGTAACATATGCATGGTTACCAACTCTTCATCAAATGTCAAACCAAACACATCCATCTTTTCTCTCTCTTTCACTCGTACAATACTTCCTTTGATCCACAACAGCAATGAGACAGGCAATTCATCAAAAGCTGAAGCTTACAATAGTACCACCAGGTGATCAACAGTGGCCGACTTTACGAATCTCTCGTCTAACAAACACATCGACTGGCAACCCCACCTCCAGACCCCTGGATCTGATTTTGAAAGAGGGTATGAGCGTTGATGAGGAGACGCGTCGTGAAGAGGTCATCAGGGCTCCCTCTGGGACGGCTGGGGCTCTATGGGGCTCTATGTGGGAGCTTGTGGTTCTCCGGCCCGTAGTCTCCTGACCTCTCTGTCCAGCTCCAGGGTGCGTCTCTGGGCCTCTTCCCGGCCGCCCTCCGCGCTCCTCACACGGAGCTCCAGGGCGGCTGCTCGCTGGCGCTCGGCCTCCAGGGCGGTCTGGAGCTCCGCCACGGTGGCGCTCAGCTCCGCGTTCTTCCTCTGAAGGCTGCAGGACGGGAGAGAGAGAGAGGGGGCAGGGGTGAGGAGTGTGTTAGGCTTTGTCTGGATGAGGTGTGTGTGTGTGTGTGTGTACTGTGTGACAATGTAAGGTTATGTATTCCTTTTACAGACACTTTCACATACAGGTGGGGATTGGACTGGGACTTCTTGATCTACAGTCGTATGCTCTACCACTGAGCTGTACACACCCCTAGCTAACACCTGTCCACTGTTTGCTGATGGCACCAACCTGTTGAGTTGTTCTGTGTTGTTCTGGCTGTCTGTCTGGTGGTCAACATTGCTGTCTGTCCTGGGCATTAACACTGGTACTGACAGGAGAGCGGGCCTTTGCTGTCGGGGCGAAGCTTGGGCATCACTGCTCACTTGGAAGGCGTCGTCGTGGGCAACCATGACCTCACTTCCTTTCCCGGCTTCGGTTCTGTCGCCCTCTTCTTTGGGGAGTCCTGCACGTCTGATCCCCCCCAAACAGGGAGCCCCTTTGGAGGTCCAGGATCTTAAAGATGTCCTCTGAGAGGGTCTTCTCCCCCTTCTCCTCACACACCTCCTGGATCTTGCTCCAGCGGTTCAGGGCCTCTGTCCTCCGGGGCACCCCAGCCAAGGGGCAGTTGAAGCTGGGGAGGGTCTGGGTGCGCTTGCGGGGGCTCCCAGACCAGGGGTCCGTACCGGAAGGGGGCAGGGGCTGGAGGGTGTCTGGAGGAGAGGTTGGGAAGCCCTGCTGGTCCTCCGGGGGGGGCGAGTCCTCCTCCTCCTCCTCCGGGGACTCAGATTCACACTGGTGGGGCGAGAGGGAACACAGTACTTCCTGTCTTTAACATCTGAAATGGTCTTAAATGGATTCCTCGACTGGACTCATTGAATGGAGCGCCGCAGCAATGCATTGTGGGACGTGTAGTGCAGTGGTTGTTACCTCGGCAGCCTCCCAGCCTACGAAGCTGCGGGGAGCAGTGTTCTTGCTGGGGTTCTTCTTGCGGGGCGGAACCACGTCTTTGGAGGGAGGAAACAGAGCTTCGTGCTGACGGATCATCACAGTCATCAGCTTCTGGATCTGGGGAGTGCCTGGGACCAATGGGAAGCACACGTTCACAGGTCATGTGATTGGCAGATGCTTTCATCCAAAGGTGACAAGCGAGGGGTACGTACAGAAAGCTTAGTTACTCCACAGAAGTGCAGGGTTTTAATAGGATTTCAGTGGTTGGTGCCAAGCAACAGTCTATACTTTACCCAGACACATTGCAACAAGTGAATTGGAATGAAGGGCTTGTGCAAACTTGTGGACACATTGCTAAACACATGCTGTGAACCATACCATGGCTGCTTGGTGTATTTTGTGGAGATTATGACATACTTTGGGATCAGGTGTGATATGCTGTGGTCATTCTAAAACATGATACTGCAGGCAGGACTCACAGAAGATCCAACAAGCAACTGTGAAGCAGGCAGGAGTTCCCTTACGTAACGTTGACATGTTAAAGCCACATGCAAGTAGTGCATATGTGGTAAGCCAAGCAGAAGTGTGTTCTGCTTATAGTATGTCAGTGGTCAGAGTCAAAAAACGGCCTGTATTTAGCAGGCACGGTGCAAAGTAACCCCATCTCCGCTATGTGGTCCGGTGAATGATTTGATGTGGACAGTACTAACCTTTCATCATGGTGATAGGATCCTCCACCTGAGGCTTCAGGAGGTTGATCCCAATAACCGTGGCCAGGTTCTCCACGCTCATCTTGTTCACCTTGGAGTTCAGCTGCACCTCGTACAGAAACCTGCCCGGCGACAACAAGCACAAGTTGACAGCCGTCCAGAAGTTCAACCTGTGCAACTGAAGACATGAGGACACTGCTGGCGATGTGTGGGCGAGCGTGTAGGTGAGCTGGAGGGACATGACTGTGTGACTGTGACAGGAGGGCTGAGGCTCACCTGCAGATGTAGCTGAGAAGGTTGTAATTCACTCTGGGAAGGAGTGAGATCTGCCTCTCCAGCTTATCGCGACCCTAAACAGACAACCGATTAAAAACGATCGTTTTAGTTTTTTCAATTCTTTATCGTCTTTAATTTGTTTAAGATGTGTCGAAGTGTTATCTAGAACATTCATGGTTATTCACTGCGCCTATTTTTGGTTTGGGACCGTGTGGTGGGTTCTTACTGTTGCACTGTTTGGATCTACAAAACGACTGCTATCCAGGAAGTCTTGGTACTGGGTCCACGGCACCACAGGCTCAGGGCAGCTCTCTCAGGTACAGCTTGAATAACGACGCCACCGTGTGGACGTCTGTGTCACTGCAGGCCACAGAGACAGAGAGGACACAAACATATTCTTCAATCTGTTGATTAATCCCACAAGCGCAGGTTAGAAAATGTGTCACTATCTTGTTTGTACTCTTGGTTTTCACCTTTATCTTAACATTTAAACCGTCTTTAGAAACGTGATTATAATAAGGGAAGGGGTATAGATGGCCTTGTGGACAAAGCACTTGACGGTAGATCAAGAGTTTACAGGATAAAATGTTCATCCGGACTGTGTGGATAAAAGTGTCTGCTTGGTGAACACGTTGCTAAAAATGGAAGGGTGTGAGGATGTTTCGTGTGTGTCAGTGTTGAGAAACTGCACCCCTCCTCTGTGTCAGGATGAACAGGATGTGGGCACAGCTGCAAAGAGAGAACTGAAGAGCAAGCGAAGCACCCTCCTCTCTGCTATCATCCCTCCATCTCTCTCTCGTCTCTCTCTGAGCCCCTGCCGCAGCAAAAAAAACGCTGACGTCTTTTGCGTCGGCGAGCCCGTTCTCTGAGCGCCCGTCTGGGGGGAGGGGGGTAGGGGAGGGAAAGAGAGTCACCTGGGGAAGCTGGGCCTCTCTCCTGCGTCGAAGGCGTCTCTGAACTGTTTGACGGAGTTGTCCTGTCCGGGAAGCCGGAAGATTCCCTCCTCGCTCAGGCCGTGCTCTCTGATGTACTCGGCGCACTTCTGCACCAGGATGGGCACCATGTGAGGGCCGAATCTCTTCTCGTACGCCAGCGTGTCGCCCAGACTCTTCCCAAACACTGGCCAGGAGGAGAGACGGGCAGGCAGGGAGACAGAGGGGTGTGTGAGACACGTGGGGCAGAGAGGACCACACTGAGTGGTCTGTGGTGAGACCTGAAAGCCTCGCAAACCGACCAATGACGACGAGGGAAGTAAACACTCTCAGTCCAGACGTGACAAAACCTGCCACTGCACATAGAACATGCCAATGAATTAACAAACGGTCTGAAGCCTTATGCGACGCACGTCCAGACTTGCCCCCCCGCTAATCTATCCCTTCGGTACTCTGTCTAATATTCGACGTGTGAGATACCTCCACTAGTTGGTACTCCGATGACCCGTCGCAGAGATCGGACCCACTCCTCCATCTCCGTCTGGGAGGTTGCCATGAGAACGTACGGACAGCGCTCGCGATCCCCACTGCTGCCTGCCACACAGAGAACGACACACAGGCACATTTACATGTCGTCTGTTTTACATGGTCCATGCCCTCTGAAACCGAAGGTATGTTAACCGAAAGAGAGAAAGAGAACTAGAGAGAGAGCGTTTAAAAAGGAGATGAGAAGGGAGAGGGATGAGAGACGAGAGAGAGGGATAGAGAGAGAGGACAAAGAAAGAGGATGAGAGGGCGTGATGGAGAGAGGGAGGAAGAGAAGGAGACATGTACTCACGTGGTATTATCTCAAACAGGAACTTTCCAGGGTCGTCAGAGTTCAGCGGGAGCTCGTTGACTTTACTGAACCTCAGCTGGATCACTCCCTGAACACACATCCAGGACACGTCACGTCAAACATCCCAGAACACACATGCAGGATACATGCGCCATCACATCACACACACACACCACACATCATTACACTCACAGGGAACATAAGAAGATATTCACCACATATCACTACTTCTACCTCCACTGGCACTACCCCCAGGGCTTACCACCAACAACCTCTGGCCCTACCACAAACCCCAGGCCTACCACAGCCAAGCCCAGGCCCCACCATCACCCCTCTCACCTGGACTGGGCTCTCCTTGTCGTCCTTCTGGTAGGTCAAGGTGCTCCCCCTCAGGACAAAGTAGCGCTGCTGCCAGTTCTTCACGATGGACCTCTGCTGTTTCTTCAGCCAGCCGGCCTTCACAGGCCTCTCCAGGGTGCCACTGGAGCCGGCCGAGGCCGACCCAGGGCTGCTCTCCCCGGGCATCACGCTCTTTGACCGCGCTGGTCCACCACGGGTGGAGGAAAGAGGACAGCAAGGAGTTAGTCACACGGTCTAGGTTTGAATGTTTCTCAAACCAGATGTCCTCGAGGCCCCCCTTTCCGTCGCCTCTTCCTGTTCGGTTCATTCGAATATCAGATGTCTGTAATTCACCGTGCACCGTCTGAAACCTGCTGAGTGCAGCTCGTTTCGCCGCGTTAGCAAACGAGAGAGTGAGACGGCGTGATAAAGAGAGAGAGAGATAGAGAGGAAAAAGGAGGGCTATTGTATGGAGTTCTTTGCGTGGTGACCCTGATAGGAAACTGGTTGACCTGACACGTTTCCTGTTGAAGCAGCTAAAAGATCGAGGCTGTGATTGTTCCGTTGAGGGAAGGCAGTGACATGGTATGAAAGCCGTGTAATACAACCGAGACTACCAAGCATATAAGGGTAATCAAGCCCAGCTGTGTGGACATCGTTAACTTGATGATTGTCTTCATTTAGTAGCCCACAGTACTGTATGTAAGAATAAAAAGCTGCCAATTCAACATGTTTGGTTGTCAGTATTGAAGGAGGTACAAGAAGATCATGGGGGAGGGTAGGGGGGGGGGAGGGGGGGAGGGGGGGAGGGGGGGAGGGGGGGAGGGGGGGAGGGAGTCAGAGGTGTACGTGTTCCAGTTTGTGATGGAAGAAGAAAGCGAGGGACGGGGTGAGAGCCGGGTGGTAGCCGGAGATGGAGGGATTGCGAGGGGGTCTGCGTTCGCTCACTCCTTCTGAAATTCACCGTAACCTTCAAGGCTAGATGAAAGTGAGGAAGAGAAGAAGATGGCTTCTGGTTTCGTAAACAGGAAGTGTTTGCATCATCGCTGGCGCACACCAACACTTTGAAGGCCCCCACCTAGAACTCAGGGTCTTTGGTCTATTTTAATGGCATCCTCCCTCGACGAAGGGAACGTCAAACACGTTTGGAAGAGGTTCGGGGCCACACACTGTGATGAAAGACACCACACCCAGCGAGAGGATGAACACACACATTTTTCTGAGGAAGCTGATTTGTCATGAGAGCAAGTATACAGGCCCGAAAGTCCCTCAAGAATTCTCAGGGACCTGGAGCATCAGTCTGAAGTGGCTGACTTCAGATCAGGCTGTTTTGCTCTACTTCAGGTTCAATCCTGTCTCCTCAAAGACCAGTTAACGAACATGTGACAAAACATAACGCACGCCTGACAAGATATTCAAACCAGTCGGCAACCGTAGTGCCAGATGTAGTTTTGAGCTGATTTCATGTGGCCTCCATGTAAAGTAATTGTACAGTTTGCATTGATAATAACTAGTCATCGTCACACAGGTTTACATCGAAGGATGTAGGAAGGAAATGTCTTTACTGGCCCCCTGGTAAAGAGGAGTGGTCACATATGTTCCACTGGCCTACATACGCATGCATGATGCACACACACACGCACACATGCATGCATGTACGCACACACTCGCAAACACACACACACGCCCGCACACACACACGCACGCACAGACACAGGGCTGCACAGTCACATCCAGCCCTCGGGTATTTCATCAACTTCCTGTTCTGAACCATAGGCCTTTCCTCAGAGCCGAACCGCACCTCTCCCTCATGCCCGTGATGGTGTGCATGGCTGGGGGAACGACAGCAGCGCGGTCGAGGACGAGACGGGCATGCTGTTACATGAGGAGAAACGTCAAGCTGGACAGTGGGCCCACTAAGCTGAGAGAGATGCACCCTCCTTATGTCACACACACCTCGTGTCGCAACGTTACGTAACATCTCCAGGCAGCTCGTTGGTAGCTTCTGTTTTTCTCACAGTAAGATCAGACAAAAGTGGATATAGATGCCACAGTCTTCCTGTGATGAAATGAGGACATTCGAGTCTTTATCGACAGATGCAAAACAGAATACCGTTGAGGAGGAACAGACCTTGAGACCGGTACACACACCTGGACAGTGTTACATTTACAGTTAGTCATTTAGCAGACGCTCTTATCCAGAGCGACTTACAGTAACAGTACAGGGACATTCACCCCGAGGCAAGTAGGGTGAAGTGCCTTGCCCTAAGGACACAACGTTGTCACGGCCAGGGAATCGAACAGCAACCTTCTGATTACTAGTCCCGATTCCCTAACCGCTCAGCCACCTGACTCCCACAGTGTTACAACATGGCACACACACAATACACACCTCCTCAACCCCAAAGAAAAGCCCTGTCACACACACACACCCTCATCCACACCAGCGTACCCCATGCATGTGATCTTACGTGGAGACAGATTCATCATCCATGCTGCCGCACTATCACTGGAGCAGATTTGAGTTCAGGTTTGTGGATTGACTTACTGATTCTGGTCGTGTCAGCTTTGAAGGTGCTGAAGTCCCAGTGTTTTATCTTCAGTGACATTATCCTTGCTTCATAGAAAAAGGCTCGTATTTCCCCCATACACACACACACACATACATACACACACTCTCTTTCTCTCTCTCTCTCACACACACACACACTCTCTCATCTGTACTTCACCTCTCCGGCTCGTCAGACTCAAACCTTTTTCTGTATCTCATTTCCTACTTCCTGTGTGCTACTCATTCTTCTTCTTTTTTTCTCAACCCCCTTTTTAGACGTGTCCTTTCATGTTGTATTCTCTTCCCTGTGAGGCAGGTACTTACTGAGGCTGTCTAGTATGTGACCCTCTGCCTCCAACCTCCTTTCAGCTAAGACTTAGAGACAGACACCATTTAGAGTTATTTAGAGTATTCACCAGTGTCTGTGAGCATTTGCTCTTTTTCAAATCCCTGGCTTTTGTTTCTGGGTAGCTGAATTCGAGCTCTGGCCACAAATGCAGTTCCTGACAAGTTCACAATTCTAAATGAGGGTTTCTGAAAATGTGTCTTATGTTGATAAATATCTTGTCTGGACTATAATAGAAGAAGGAACTGTCGGTCACATGAGGGAAGGGGTGAACACCTATCAACACAGACCAACATCTCCCTATTTCCTCTTTATTGTCAACATATGAACCAGTCAAAGGCAAAGCACATTTCAGCATTATCAAAAAACATAAACATTTCCTAAACAAACACATCTGAACACAAACCATTTCACAATTGGATAATAAAGAATATCATTGTATATACATTAAAGAACATCAACTCTAGATAGGGTTATCTCAGAATAAAAGCAAACGGTTAGATCTATGGAGGGAGTGTATGTGTGACAGCCAAACATAACAGCCAAACATCTCCCATACATTCTATCTATATCTATTCCAAGGTGTCCAAGAATGTTAAAAGCCATCTTCAGGTGATTAAAAAAATAGATTTTTTGTCAATTTAGCTGAGGAAAAATTGCACGGAGGCAGCCACTGAAATACCACGAGTCTACTGGGAAGTGAAAAGTACTCCAAATCCTTTATTAACGGAATTGATCCGCTTGTCTATTATCTCTCCCTTCGTGGGTTCTTGGAACCTGGGGGGGAAACGGAATGTATCGAAGCGCAGCACAGGGACAGAGACAGACCTGTCTGCCCTCACTGCAGCACTGGCAGAGGTTCAGCTGAACAGACCTCAGGGCCCTCCGTCACACGACAGCTCAGCGCCCCCTGGTGGCTGTCTGTGGCACTGGTTCAGCTGAACAGACCATAGGGCCCTCCGTCACACGACAGCTCAGCGCCCCCTGGTGGCTGTCTGCGGCACTGGCAGAGGCGTGCAACAGCCTCACAGATCATGGTGTTGCTGTCTGCCACTGCACAGACCCCCTTCAGGGCACAGTCTAACACACCTGGCTGATGAGGCCTGAAATATGACTTCTATCAGGGCTCCCTTGTCCACTCTCGAGACTGGATTATGTTTGTTGTTGACGTGGGGCTGCTACAGATCGCACACAATAGCTTCCAGCTCACACAGACATCAGCCTATCAGAGAGCACTAAACCAGACGAACCAGGGACCACAGTCCCCTATCAGAGAGCACTAAACCAGACGAACCAGGGACCACAGTCCCCTATCAGAGAGCACTAAACTAGACGAACCGGGGACCATGGCGATAACAGAAATGACACGCCTCTCCTCTGTTTTAACACCTCTAAGTCTTCTATAGCCGGAATAGCTTAACACCATCCAAAATAATCAGTGAGAATTTGTGAACAAGCAAAAAAAACTAAAAGGGACAACAGTCTTCTAAACAATAAGCATATAGTATATGTGATCATTTCTGACCCTACAGAAGAATCGTAAATCCTGGCACAATATAGAATAATACAAATATATTAAAACAGTAACAAAACACATCAGGTGAGGTACGCCTTCATGGCTTTTCAGGGTGATTGTGGAAGCTTAGACTGGAGCGTGGTCTGCAGGGGGAACACATGGCTCTGTGACCTCGAACATGACAGGGCAGGACAACACAGACGTGAGCACAACCTGTGGTACTGCGGAGAGAAACGAGCCGCGTGATTGGTCCTCCCGTGAGTTTAAGAGAAACGAGCCGTGTGATTGGTCCTCCTGTGAGGTTAACCCGTGTTCTTTCCCTATCCTCTCTCCTCCATGGTGAGGATGACATGCTGACGTATTGCTTGATTCTATCCTAAAGCCACAAGTTTCACCGCCTAAAAACAAAAAAACTATAGCTTTAGTTCATCCACTGTGAGAGTTATTAAACCACGTTCACTTTGTTCCCCCCCACACTCTTTAAATAGTGAACGTGAGTTACCAGTGACATTCTACAAGCTACAATCCAGGGGGAAACAAACTTTGAACATGTGACATGAAAGTATGGGATGCGATTGGGCGACAGGATGAGGAGAGGGATGACATCAGCGGTTCATAGGTCAGACCCCACCCCAGCCACATCTGAGTAATGAAACACTCATCCCAATTTATCTGCGGGCACTCCCTGTTAACGCAATAGCTAAATAAGAACATTAACATATATTCACACCCACACACAGTGCACTTATATCAACGATAGATCTGTATTACAGTCTGGTTTACATGTATATCAAGATCGAACATGGCAAATTCAGAATAACAAGTGTACAGATTATGGAAGTATCTTAAACAGGTGCAGACCTGGCAGTGAATTATTTTAGCTTACTGAACAAACTTCTGTGAGGAGTCTTAGACTAAGACACACTGCTGAGTCTAGCCGGGCCACAGTAAAACCATTCTGTCGTTTCTGTAACTCTATAACACGTAGGGAGGCTGTGTGCTTCCTATCACACACAGTCTGGCAGTACTTAAGTCACTGGTAACCATTTTTAATCGTTAAAACTATAGATAGACAAGTGTCAGTCGTTTGAGCTTTTCTTATGAGAACCTCCACAGATCTACGGACCTCCGTGAACAATAATGGACCTTGAACACATGGTCATATAGTGACAGTTTGAGACAAAGTCGGCGACACGGTCACACTGCGAAACGCGGACTTAGCTCGCAGCGGGCGGGGGAAACCGCGCCGCTTGTGAACGCTGCTCTCCCATCAGTAACCTGTGTGACATGGCGTGAGTAACACCTCGCTCTCTACGGGAAACACTCTCTTTTTTCCTTGACCTGGATTGTGTCACTCCCTAATGACATATTCAATAATCCTGACAAATCCCTCATCGTCCGTTCCCAATTTAGCCTGTCCACCCCCCCCCCTCCCCTCCCCCCCCAAACCCCCCCACCCACCCACCCCCTCACGGCTCCAGGGAGGTCTGGCTGGATGCGGAAAGCCCTGAAACGACGCCGAAGAACGAAAACACCAACAGGAGACACACAGGAGCAACACTGACAAACAGAAACAAGGGCATGGAGCGACTGTGCGTGCCCAGAACAGCTGGGACTAGACAGCCCTCTGTCTCCCATGGGGGGTAAAACGGACACGAGGGATGAAATGACGAGACATCAATGTAAAAACACAACCACAGATATATAAATACAATGACGGCGGAAGCAAAACGTAACATAAGCAACGGACACGGTGTCGGCATGTTCGAGCAGTGCATTAAAACACGAAATATAAAATAGGATACGCGCCCTCGAATATTCACACGCACACACACGTCGGAGGTACAGGGTATCCTGTGTACGCACAGAAATGTCAAGCGGAATCACTTTAGGTACTATGGTTGACATGAGAGACGAAAACCCCAGACAGTCACTTACAGACAACCTGAAACACTGACAAAATATAACACACACACACACACACTCTCGCATTCGTACACAACACGGAATGACCCAAGGCTTTAGTAGATCTTTTTTTTGTTTGTTTTTCCTGGTTTGTATTCTTGCTTTCCTCCCATTGGAGCAGCAGGCGTCTGTGGGTGTGGCTCTAGGCAGCCTCCTCGCCGACCTGCAGCAGGCCCCTCTCCGTCAGGTGGGTCTTCAGGGAGTTGAAGATGACGAGCTGCTGGTCCAGACGCAACGCCAGCAGCTGCTGGACCACCTTGGCGGGGTTGGGGCCCCTGGGCGGAGGAGGAGGAGGAGGGAAGTGTGAGAGACGCACGTTGACTGCACATCCATTCACGGTGGAGTCGGATGCCCATGTCAACGCAAACATACACTCGCGACTCTCGCTCCCGTTCTCAAACACACACCGGACGCACACCTACCCACCAAACCAGCTAACTAAACTCAACTCATCCCCTCCACAGCTTACCTGATGAAGCTGGCGATGTACACGTTGACGAAGGTGGCCATGAGGTACTGGCAGTCGAAGCGGTCCATGATGCCGCCGTGACCAGGGATCGTGTCGGCAAAGTCCTGGAAGAACAGCGGACACAGGGGCCAGGGTCAGAGCACGGAGAGGGGGGGGAGAACAGGGTGACAGGGGCCAGAGTCAGAGCACAGAGAGGGGGGGGGGAACAGGGTGACAGGGGCCAGGGTCAGAGCACAGAGAGAACAGGGTGACAGGGGCCAGGGTCAGAGCACAGAGAGGGGGGGGGAGAACAGGGGGTGGGCAGGAGACTACAGAAAGGTCCGACACGGACACACACACACACACGTCAACCTCCTCACACACACACGCACCTTGATCTTAAAGGCCCTCTTGAAGCCACTGGCAAAGAAGCCGCCAAAGGGTCCCATGATGGAGGCGAAGGCAGAGAGGGCGATGCTGTGGATCTGGAAGGGGTACAGACGAACCGTGGTCTGCAATGGAGGGGAGAAAGAGAGAGGGGAGGGAAGAGAGGGGAAGGAGAGAAATGTTGAGTTCTTCAAGTGCCTACCCAGACCCAAGCCACAAGCACACTTCCAGCCGACCAGAACCTCTAGAGAGGTCTCAAACAAGCAGCCCAGCCCAAGATCCAGGGCCAGACGATCCCAGCAGGGCCAGGAGAGTGTCTCACCCAGCCGGTGAGAGACTCCAGCATGGCGGGCAGCCCGTAGTCTTGCAGCACGAACAGCTCTGAGGGCTCGCAGTCCACCGTGAAGCGGTTCGAGTCGTTGTTGAACTCCACCGGACACACAAAGTACTGGTAGCCAGCCATCACGTAGGACAGCTGGAGACGGAGAGGGGGAAGGGTTAGGGTGAGAGAGGGGGGAGGGTTAGGGTGCGAGAGGGGGGTGGAAGGAGAGGGACGGAAAGTGATTATATAGACTGGTAGATGGATTGGCGGTGTTGGTGGGTTGTGGATGTTTTCCGCGTCGTCTCACCAGGATGCCAAACACCACAGTGGCGAAGAACCCTCCGATGAAGCCTTCCCACGTCTTCTTAGGAGACAGCTAGAGAAAAGCACAACGCCACACGCGCACAACGTTACTCACAACCTGAACCTGGGGGGGGAAACTCACACAGATAGTGTATCGTCACGGCGCAGGGAGGGCTCTGTGGCCGCGGGTCCGACCTTGATGAGGGGGGTGCGTCCGAAGAAGAAGCCGAACATGTAGGCCATGATGTCATTACAGATCACACAGGAGATGGGCACTATGAACCTGGAGAAAGGGGACGAGAGAAGGGAGGAGAGAGAGAAGGAGAGACGGTGAGGGGCTGAAACACAAATAGAGACTGAGATACTGAGGCAGACAGAAGCAGAGAGAGAGAGAGAGAGAGAGAGAGAGAGAGAGAGAGAAAGCAGAGACAGAAAAGCAGTGAAAAAGAGAGAAGTAGAGAGAAGAAACAGAGACTAACTCTTACCAGATCATGCCCTCAAACAGGTTGTGGATGATGAGGTGAGACTGGGTCACCACAATCAGCAGAGTCACATGAGTCCAGCCAAACTGAGAGAGAGATAAACACGATAAATATGTCTATAAACACAGCTTGATTAAATAAAAACAGTGTCCTTTTTCTGGAGTGTCCAGCGGTTCCTGCAGCGTGAGGCGCTCAGCCAGCCGCGCTCGCCCTGACAGGGAAGACGTGGGGCTGATGTACCGCTCCTAACGGGGTGCGTTCCCCAGCCAAGCCTCTGTCATGTTTAGAAGCAGGACCCAAGCCAGGCCCAGGGCCCAGCCAGCAGTAGCAGAAGCTGAGGCAGTAATGAGGGTTCTGGCCCAGGCCTCTGCTGGGGGAGTGTGGGGAGGGGGGAGGGGGGTCTCTGGTTATTATGCAGCATGCCGGAGGGAAGAGCAGAAGACTCACCATGTAGAACTGCAGACGATAGTGTTTCTTCACCAGGCTCAGCACAAACATGCAGAACCCTGCAGACACACACACACACACACACACACACACACACACACACACACACACAGGTTATTAATGACTCCCTCACAGACACACACGTAGATTATCCCAGCTACCTTTCTCCCAAGTGTACACATACAGTACATAACTCATAAAAGACACAAATAAATGAAAGCGGGTGCAACTCTTCATTTCCTAATCCCTGTTGATAGCTAAAGCCCGGACTAACTGAGCTTTGCCAGAAACAGTGAGAATCAGTCGACAACAAATTAAGAAACACTTCAATCAATGCAATTCCATCAGCCTGCGTCCATTAGACTAGGATCCAATTAAGGTACTGGAGACCAGAGTGCCTCTTCTCTCCCCTGGGCCGTCATCAGTCTGTGTCCTCCTCACCCTGCTGCGGTAAGGGCTCAGCACACGCCAGGGCCCGGGACTTGTTTTTAATACAACTTCACTCTGCCAGACTCAGCTCTTTTCCTTTGTTTATGTCTCTGGGCCGATGGCAGTCTGCCTGCAGCACACTGTCCTGCCCCAGGACGCCCTGACAAGATCGGAAGCACACTTCCTGGTCCAACAGGAGGGAGGGAGGGAGGAACCAGCCCTAATTTGCTTTTCACCTTGAAGGGAGAAGTGTGTGAGGCAGAGGGGTGTGTGGGGGAGAGAGAGGAGCGTGTGCGAGGGGAAGGGAGGGAGGTGTGTGTGGGAGAGAGAGAGGGACGTGTGTGTGAGGCAGAGGAGCGTGCGTGAGAGAGAGAGAGAGAGAGAGAGAGAGAGAGAGAGAGAGAGAGAGAGAGAGGAGAGAGAGGGACGTGTGACATTGCTGAAAGACTCCCAGGCCTCTCTCCGTCACCACATCCCGTGTGGTATAAACCGTCCCACAGCAGATGTCACCAAGTCGTGCTGCTCAGCTAACGCCAGAGCTGCCCTTGGGTCCAGAAGGGCTGAGCTGGTATACAGGACGGAAAACCACAGGCTAAACCCTTGGGGTCCGTGGTGGTAGGCCACAGTTGGAGCCACACAGCGAGTGTCACTACGCACACCCACAGGAGGTGTCACTTCCGCCATCCGGAGGACACATTCTTTCTATGAACGTTTGGCGGCGGCGCTAACTAGCGGCGTGGCAGAGCGCCTGACCTGTGAGGTAGAGGGCGAAGGAGATGAAGCGGTGGTATTTGCTGAGGATGCGTAGAGGCTCCTCCCTCTGCACCAGTGTGAAGAAGTAGTCGGTCACCGTCTCACCATAGAAGAAGTAGTTGACGCACAACAGGAAGTACCTGGGGGGAAGTCGGGGGAGGTTTCAGAAGCACACACACACACCTTCACCACAGCAACTGCAAGCTAAGCAACGCAGGCTGACGGTTGCACTCTGCATGCTGGAAAACCCTGGTGTTTAGTCCCTACGGTCCTCTCATTGGTTCAGAGAGAAAAAGTAGGTTTCCCACACCAGATTTTCGAGACTCACTGCATAGCGACCACTGAGCTAGCACTACAATGGCTACAGACGACCTACAGACTTGTTTCATTTGTACGAAATACGGTATAGCTATCATTTATCACGGCTTAATTTCTATCACAACAGCAAGTTGCTAGTACCCACAACCACCCAACTAACCTCAGCCAGTCTGGAATGGAATCAAATACACAAGATCATTATCGTCATCGCAGTCAATGACACATACTGGAATGTGTGTGTGTGTGTGAGTGTGTGGCCTCACCAGCTCAACGTTCTGAACCAGGGAAGGTGATAAGAGTGGTACACGCTGTAGCCGATGGTGATGATCTCTTGGAAGCACTTTATCTGCACGCACAGCACCTGAAAAACACACGCATCTGTTACGACACACACGGCCCCTGAACGCAACTCACACGCCCGTAAAAACACGACCCGGGAGGGGAGGGCTCACGTACTATCATCATGAGGACAATGGGGCCCATGTAGATGATAAAGAAGAAGAACGAGATCATGGCCAAAGTCAGTATCCCTCGAACCCACCAGTTCTTCCATCTGTGGAAACACACACACACACGCTTAAAATAAGCAGTGACGTAAGGCATAAAGAAATAGCTGATAGCTCGTCAGTTACCGTGACGACAGTCCGGACAGGGCCTTGTTGAGGACCTCGGGGGTGTCGTCAGTGGACACAGGCCCCTCTGGGACCCCCGGGTCGGGCTTGGTCTCTCCGTCGGAGCCCCCGTCCTTCTCAGAGCCCTGCAGGGAAGGAAAGGGAGGAGGGTGAGCAGACACTACATGCTAGCTTCAGATGTTCAGACGCTGCATGCTAGCTTCAGATGTTCAGACGCTGCATGCTAGCTTCAGATGTTCAGACGCTACACGCTAGCTTCAGATGTTCAGACGCTGCATGCTAGCTTCAGATGTTCAGACGCTGCACGCTAGCTTCAGATGTTCAGACGCTGCATGCTAGCTTCAGATGTTCAGACGCTACATGCTAGCTTCAGATGTTCAGACGCTACATGCTAGCTTCAGATGTTTAGACGCTACACGCTAGCTTCAGATGTTCAGACACTACATGCTAGCTTCAGATGTTCAGACGCTGCATGCTAGCTTCAGATGTTCAGACGCTACATGCTAGCTTCAGATGTTCAGACGCTGCACGCTAGCTTCAGATGTTCAGACGCTGCATGCTAGCTTCAGATGTTCAGACGCTACATGCTAGCAACAAGGTTTAGTTAATTTATTGTTCTATTTTTGGATGAGCCTGAACAGCATGAACCTGTCCATCTTGATGACCCAAACTGCTTCTCCATGGCAACAGCCACTGAAGTGTGTCATTACTCATTACCAGACGACAGACATGTGGAGGAACACACTCTCTCGCTCTCTCTCTCTCCCCCCTATGGCCTGGCCTCTAGGGATAACTACCACCCTATGATCCTCACAGGATGGAACTATGTATCACACACACACACACACACACACGGGCTGACAGACAGAGAGCGGCTATCACATCAATAGACGCTCCAGGCTGAGGGGTTTCCATGGAGACCACATCCCGTCACTCAGGATGCCAGAGCTAAAAATACCCCCTTCTTTCACATCAACAACACCCGTGTTCCTCCAGCGACCCCAGTTCATGCTTCCTGTAGAGAACGAAGTAGCACTGCCCTCCGTGTTAGTCACTAACAATACCCTCATCTAGCCATGACCGCCCACGCTCACCTTGGGTCATTTAGTATTCTATACTCTTATCGTATTCTGTGTTCTGAACCCTTGTTTGGCCTTCAGTAAGATACAACATTTACATGTAGTCATTTAGCAGACACTAAAACACAGCGACTTACAGTAAGTACAGGGACATTACCCCAAGGCAAGTAGGGTGAAGTGCGTTGCCCGAGGACACAACATCATTTTGCACAGCCGGGAATCAAACCAGCTACCTTCAGATAACAAACCCGATTCCCAAACCGCTCAGCCATCTGACCACAAGCACTGACACAACATCGGACATAACAGAATAAAAGAGATTTACTTTGGGTTTACACTAGCTAGGCTATGGATCTCCTAATTTGTAACAAAGCTTTAGATTAGCTATGGAAAGACTGAAAGAGAGGTGAGTGGACACAGTCTGCTTCCTGTCTTAACTCCAGTCTGCAACAGTGTTTCTACACTGACTGAACCATACAACAGGAAGCTGCAATAATGCAGATCAATAAACTGAATCTGACCAGTCGAGGCCTGACAGGCAGAGGCAGGAGCAACCACAGGCTGATGAACCGAAGTATAATGGATGCATTGCTGCTTATTTTAAGCAGAGACACGTGAAGCCATGAATTAGAGAGACGTTCAGCAGCATTACTCCAAAGTTAATCTAATGAAGATGCACAGAAGGCCCAGTTGTATGGGGAGAGCCCAAGCAGATGTACACATCTCTGCCTGTGTTCGTAATAACTATAATCACTTTAAGCGTTCCTCTATTCTTGCAACCGCATAGTTGGGCTTTAAACTGAGAGACTGGATGGGTATAACTCACAGGTGGTGCATTTGAGAGCTGATTAAGAGGTTGCAGGTTCAAATATCGCCATGTACGTCATCTTGGATAGGATTCTACTAACTTCACAGGGTCCTAATACACTTGACTGACGGTCATGTTTGTGGTATACACATACCAACACATCTGATCTCAACCATTCAAATTAGAAGTCAAATTCACCACGCCCCTTTTTCTAATGTAGGGAGCAACATCATTTGGTACCACATGATTCAAAATATTTATCGGTTTACATTAGGCACTGACAAACTACCGTTGTGGTTTTAGGTTTGTGTTATACGTGAGAAATTTGTGTTGATGTTTTAACTGATGTTAAAAGCTAGATGGTAGCTAGCTACCGTTAAACTGGACTGGACACAGTCTATTTGCTGAGTGTAATACGCTAGCTCCTTGGGACGTTGGCATGTTGTGTTGGCCTAAATGGATGCATTGATTGTTGAGGCATGATCTCAATCAATTGTGTCATTAACGAACGATTATCATTGCGAAGATCCTTTGTTATTGTATGCAAGATAAAACCTGACATACATTCGACCGCAGATTGTGTAATTTCCAGGAACTAGACTGACCCGTTAGAAGTCAATGAAGGCTCTCATACCTTGTCATCAGACTCTTGCTGTTGTAGCTCGGTTTCTGCCTTTCCACGATGCCGTAGGTCTGTCATTTCAACAGCAAATGTCCGATGTTTTTGAAGCAATAAGCTAGCTATGTTATAATATTTTAGTTGACTAGCGACAACAAGTCCTTAGATGCCCTGTTTCGATACCAGATTCTCTCTGCCTCTTGCGTTGCACGTCAGTCCATCTCATTGCTCCTCCCCCTTCTATAAACAGTATGTTCAAAAACGTTGCAAAGTTCAACGATGTATCGCAGTTTGCATCGTTTTAACGAATTGGTTTGAATTGACGTGAGAACGGGAAAATCCTAAACGTTGTATGTTTCAATGTTGGGATTTAGTAACAGCTGTCAGTACCAATGAAATAGTCTCTATGGTTTAAAAAAAAGCCCTGGGCCACTGCTGTATTATAATTTTTTGTGACTCTTCAATGGAATTGTAATTCTTTTCTTTAACACAGTGTGGCAGTAAAGGGCTGCAAATATTCAGAAGCCTGGCCTATTGTGTACGTGTTTGTGTAAGTGAGTCTGTGTGTAATGTATGTGTGTGGATGTGCGTGCGTGTGCGTGTGCGTGTTGAGAAGATGCGGTTCAGCCCTGTGGCGTGACAGGGGGAGCAGTATAAATACTTAATAGCCTCCCACTGAGTTGGCGTGAGGAGAGGAAACGGTTGCAGACCAAAAAAAACAACTGCTTTAGTAAAGTCTTCTTTGGATTATGCGTGCCCACTTTATAACAAAAAGGTTCAAGCCAATCTAATTCAAACCTCGGGAATCTTACTATAAACCAGATATTCTGATGTTTTTTTGCAAACAATGTGTTTTAGTTTTATTAAATGTGTCCTTTTGATTTATGTGTAAATCCTCAGAGAGTAATTTGGCCATATCGGCATGTACTGATGGTTTCCTGTGATTCATGAGTCATGAAAGACCCCCAAGGCACACAGACAGATTAATCAACCCATGTAGCGTGTGCAGCAGTCAATCCTGCTCCAGAGGAGCCCCACATCTACATCACATCCCCTGCTGGATTAATCAACGACGACCACTTTTAAGAGGTGCAGGCCCTTCCATCTTTCACCTTGCCACAAGCATAAAACATAAGTCTATAACCTTACTGCTTCTCGTGAAAATCGTATGAGGCACATTTGTATTTCAGTGCTACACGTTTCACATTTACCCGACGACAATATGACGGAATGTGCGATACAGTCTTTTCCGATCAGAGAATGGGTTCCTGGGGAGACACTCTGCGGAGTGTGACTGAGGTGCGTGGAGGTGCTTTAGTCAGGCTGCATCATCACGGTGTCCTCAACTTTGCTCTGTCATGCCAGGGAGGAATGCGCATGTAGGCCCTGCCGTGTACTACTGTGTCAGACTCGTAAAAATGTGGGCCGCTGGAGCTGCTCCACAACTGCAGGGCTCTGGGACATCTGCAATGCAGGAGGCTATATTTAGCAGTGGAGGAAGGGTGCCAGGGCAACAGACAGGGAGAGAAGGGGAGAGGGAGAGAGAGAGAGAGAGAGAGAGAGAGAGAGAGAGAGAGAGAGAGAGAGAGAGAGAGAGAGAGAGAGAGAGAGGGAGGAGAGGAGAGAGAGAGAGAGAGGAGCAAGGGGTAAGAAAGGAAACAATGAATGAAATCTAATCTCAGCATAGACTCTAACTCAAACTGGACTTAGTAATGATCCGTTTTTGGAAACTAGATGGTCATTTGATCAGTTCTGATAGGTGATTTCATATCATGTCGAGTTCAGTGCAAGTTTCAGGTCTAATGGTCATTAGAAGAGATAAGGAGGTGAGGGCTGTTGGCTGAGGTTCATATTGATTACCTTCTTCTCGGGCAGGCCCAGGAAAGGCAAATGAGAAGGAGATCAGTTTAATTATGCATCCACAGAACAACAAATCTGTTGAGGGAAGATCTTCCCGCCAATCACCAGACAGATCAAGGACAGGCCTGCCACCAAGTCTTACGGCTGCTGGATGGATCACATTTCTGTACTTTCAATAAATCTGTCCACTCACAGACGTCCTCTGCTCTGGGGTTGCTGTGGCTTGGCCGTGATCAGTTCCAGGACCCTGGACTCTGCACACCTCCGGCTCAGCCAACACATAACTCTCTCCATGTCACTGACGGAGGACGTGGCATCATTCATCCCGTGTCTCGCATACAGATGGGGCCTGGCAACACTCAGACACAAACACACTTTCATGCTTACGCAAGCACACACACGCCAGTCCACACACCGCACGCACATACACACACACACCCACATACAGTACATTGTATTTCATCCCTCTGTATGTTGTGTTTGATAGATGGAATGCAGGGACGGTATAAATCACAACTGGGTTGCATTCCTCTGCTCACTTGAGCCTTTCGTCCAGAACCCGAGCCAAGAATGTGTCTTTCCGGGCTTTTCTACTTGTGTGGGTATCTATTGGAGTGCTGAGGGAGGCTTTTGGTCACCGTGCTGCTGATTCTCTTTCGGGTCCAGACGGGGTGGTGATGAAGTCCTGGCTGTTGACAGCTGCAGCGGTGGGCTACTTGGCAGCCGTCATCCATCTCAGGCGTGCTCATCCCTCATCTGACAGCAGAGGGGGCAGAGTGGAAGAGCGACGCATCCGGAGGAGACCCACCGCGGCCTCTTCTGAACGGCGGCCCTCGTTCAGTCTGCAGGACTCTCGCCTGCGGACTTTACATCTGAATGACGATGGTTTTGGTTTGGTTTCCTGAGAGAAATGTTCTTGTTTGTGTGTATGATGAGTGCAGTAGTCCAACCAGCCCACAAAACAGCGACGTCAGTACGATGCCTTCAGAGTGTGATTTGTCACGATGCTGAATCGTGTTTTGGAAGGCTTGCTAATGGCAGAATGGGATGGGTTCAAGGCCAACAGATTGATTACCCCCCTGTGAGCCATTTCCCCTCCCTCTGTCATGTTTACTAATCGTAAGATGTAAACCCATCCACAGGACAGTCATGTGGAGTAATAGTGGTTATTTACAGGCTAAAGGCATAGTGTGAAACAGCAGAAAAGGAAGTAAAAAATGTCAATGATTCCTAGAAATATCGAATGTTGTATTATATTTTGTGTTTGGGATGTTCTTTTTACTTTGCAAAGAAACAGTTGAGGACACAGGAAACCATTGTGAGTGTTTGGTTAATAAATGGCTTTATTTGGCTTTGGGAGGAATATCACTGCATGAGAGCGGCATACAGTCACAGTAGTATAGCAGGTCTGTAAGTTGTCAGCACTCCAGAAACACCTCGGAAAAACGTGAAATGCAAGTGAGAACTTTTTTATAGTTTTTGAACATGATTAAGGCAATTTTTTTCAACACCCAACAAGCATATCTATCCTATCCCCAGTTTTCAAGCACCCCGAATCAGGCCATGCAGTCAAAACCCGTTGATTGATTTATTTCTCAGATCAAATAAAGGAGCAAGTACATTCTAAATAGGGCATATAATCATCCACAGTGTTCTACAAGTCTCTGATGTCATTCAACATGCCATCTACCTGACTGTATTGTAAGTTTACAAAGCGTGTGAAAAAACAAGACATTTTACTACAGGATCCTAAAGTTCATTGGCCAAATGCTTAGGAAAAATGTCTTGTATTCTCTCCGTACATTTGTGAACTTGACAATATTGCCGCATCATATCACAGTGCAATACACAGCGTCTCTCCGTGTCACTTCCTGTCACTTCCCTCCTTTCACACAACAATATCTCTGCAGCAGTGCTGCAGTGACCCCCCCCACCCCCCCCCCGCCCCACTACACCATCCCAGACTAAGGGGTGGGAAGGGGGGCGTTCCAATGCCTTTCATCTCGGACTGCAGAACACGAGCGGTGGGCTTGGGGCTGGGGGCGGGGAGGGGCAGGGGACGGGGGCGGGGGGCAGGGGGTGATAATAGCCCTTATTCGCGGCGCCGGTGCACCATGTGACCGTGACCCCAGTGGCGTTGGCTCCGGCTGGCTGCCAGGTGCTGTCAGTGTGGAGGGCTGTCTCTGTCACACCCAGGTGCTGTCTCTCTCCTTGCAGCCTCTCCCCTGTCTGCCACAGAGCCCACTCAGGGCAAGCCAGCAGACCAAACAGCCACTGCACCATCTCCAGACAACACAACCAGAGCACTGGTTAGCAGAACCAACTCCACTCACTCTAATCTAGACAGAGGGAAAAGGGACTAAGCTACACTTGGAGGGAATCGTATCACTGAGAAACCAGAGGCGTTAAATGTTAGTGAAAAATCAATCAATCAAGAGGAGATATTCATACTCTGAACAAGAATTGTACAATGTAATAAATAGCAGCATCTTTAAACTCTACATATGCCATTCGCCAAGGTGCACTCCTTACAGCCTCTGCAAAATGCACTTGTACTCTGCCACCACTGGCCTTTCCTCAAAAAAGGTTTAACTTTTCATATATATATATATATTCTAAATTAAAATAGTTATTCTTTTTTTTCTTTTTTTTGCCGTGCTATGACATTCGCAGTGACAGAGAGAGGGGGAGGATGAAGGCTAAACGTCGACTGAGGATGAGACGGAATGGAAAAGAGGAGTGGACGAATGGAGAGAACGCGTGAGGGAAGATGAAAGAGAGAAAAACGAGTGAATGCAATCGCCATTCCTCAGAGAGATACGTGTCATTTGATCTGCAGCCGGGGCAATAAGTCACTGTTCCCGTCGCATGCTAACATCCACGAGTCGGTCAAAGAGCTACATGCTACACTTCATCCTCTGATACAGAACTTTCCCAACTTTTGAGGTAAAAATCGAATAGCACCGTGAACGTCGGACCGGTGGAGTTGCTGTCCTCCAGACCGGTGCATAGCGTAGAAATCTGTGCTAGCAGATCTTGCGCTGGAGTTATTCCCTTTTACACTTGCAATTGCTCTTAAAACCTCATAGGCCTACTACATGTTGTATTGCTAATGGCACATTAAGACAGGTGCATTCTGGGTGCTTCCATCTCACCGGGAGATCACCCAGCCTTGAGGCATCAACCCTCCAGACTGGTGAGCTGCCTGGGGACACACCTTCTCTCTGGGTCTGTGGTGAACTTCATCTAACGGGGTGAGACCCCACGATGAGGCCCCGCCCCCGTGATGGTGAATCCCATTCTAATGGAAACCACCCCGAGGCAACAGAGGAGGAGGTACGTCTGGGAGGGATCTGGAGTGTGCGACTGACCGGGAGAGCTTGTGTGTGTGTGTGTGTGTGGGGTGTGTGTGCGTGCCTGTGTACGAATGTTTCTATGTGTGTGTGTCTCTTGTAATGTGTGCATTTCCTGGTGACAAGGTGACAGAGATGAGGTGACGGAGAAGGGGGAACCATATGAATGAGTGAATGCATGGACTGTGATGGAGCGACAGGTACAATCAGCTGTTTAGCTCTTGGTGCCCTTGCCGGTGGCGGCAGACTTCTTCTTATCATCCTTCTCTTTCTCCTTCTGCTCGTCGTCCTCCTCGTCCTCTTCCTCCTCCTCGTCTCCCTCGCCCTCTTCCTGGTCGTTTCCCTCCTCTCCCTCTCCCTCTCCCTCATCCTCGTTCTCCTCTTCGTCCTTCTCCTCTTCCTCCTCGTCCTCTTCCTGCTCGGGCTTGGCCCCGCTCCTCCTGTACGGCAGGGAGGAGCCTAGGGCGTAGGAGCGCCCGGAGGAGTAGGAGTAGCCAGAGTAGCCAGAGTGCTGGATGGCTCCGCTCACGGAGGTCAGGCGGCACTCTTCACCTTCCAGGAGCTTCCTGTGTGGGTGCAGAGGGAGTTTGAGAGAGAGGGAGAGAGAGAGAGAGAGAGAGAGAGAGAGAGAGAGAGAGAGAGAGGGAGAGCGGTGAGAGAAGAGAGAGATGAGATTCGTAGAAGGGAGAGAGAGAGTGATGGGAGAGAGGATGAGAGAGAGGGATGGGAGAGTGAGACATGGGAAAGAGCAAGACAAAGGATGATGAACATGGTTACCACTTTATAATGATGACTAAATAACATGGTAGAACTAAGAAAAGCATATTATTTAAAGACATACAGTGGCAAATCAGTAAACAGTGGTCAATGTTTTGAGTGCCAGAGACGTTTGACACACACACCACTTTCCAAAGGGGCTCTGTGATAGTGTACTCCCACAGGGAAAGTGGCTTTGCGGTCTAAACGGTTAGACATGGGTCAATTCTATGCTTAAGGAGTCGTCTGACTCTGAGCTGGTGGAGACTGACCTGTAAGCTGCTATCTCAATGTCCAGGGCCATCTTCACATTCAGCAGGTCCTGATACTCACGCAGGTGACGGGACATCTCACCCTTGGTGCTACGCAGGGCAGACTCCAGCTGCTGGATGGTCTCCTGCACACACACACACACACACACACAGAAACATACATGGTTACTAAAAGAGCACTTTATTATTAACATTTCAGAAAACATGTCCACCCACACAAAGTCTATGGAAATCTTTGACTTGCACTTGTTGCACCAATGCCTCAATCCCTCCACCCTCCACCCTACCTGAACCTGATCCTCCACCCCCACCCTCACCTCTCCACCCCCCACCTCTCCGCCCGGTCCTCCCCCTCTACCTGCATCTCTCCCATCTCGTTGCTGTGGCGATCCTCCATGTCGGCCATCTGCCTCTCCAGGGCCTCGTTGTGGCCCCTCAGGCCCTTCGATCTCCAGGGTGCGGGCCTGCACCTGCCTGCGGTACTCGCTCAGATCATCCTTGGCCTGCTTCAGGTTGTCCGTGTTGCGGGCGGCGGCCTCGCTCACGCTGGCGAACTTGGAGTGGTACCACTCTTCGGCCTGGTTCATGTTCTTGGCGGAGAGGACTTCGTACTGGGCACGGATGTCCTTCAGGGCCACAGCCAGGTCTGGTTTGCCCATGTCCATCTCAACAGATACCTGCTACCAGACACAAGCAGGAGTGGAGGAATACAGGATCATTCTGTTGTGAAGGGTTCATCATTTGCATGATTTGGTCAACAATAACAATGTTTGACATTAGTCCAAATGTCGTGACCTGTGGAGTTCCAAAACTTTTCACAAAATGTGTGTGTTTTAGTAATAATCGATCAGCTGTACAGTACTATATACAGTATAGGTCTGCTATTATCTGTTCTGCAATATATACAGTCTGCAGTGAAGGGGCGGCTCTGTGCTTGAGTGGGTGTTAGGTAGCCAGTCAGGTAGAATGCTGAGCTCATCAGTTCACTGCTGACACTCTGGCTTCTGTGTGCTAGAGTAAGCTCTGCTGCCTGTCCATCGCTGACATGGCCCTTATACATCTTACTGGCCAAAAGACACCCGGGAGAATTTGTATCATCACTCTGTAAGATCCAATTAAAAGGAGTAAAAAGATTGATTGGTTGAAAATTGCCAAGTGTTGTTGAAGTGAAACTACACAAGTGGCAGTTGTTATATGAGAAAAGGTTATCCTTATGGTAACTGATGATTAATGAGTTCCATTACTTCTTTGCAAAAGAGGAACAGGACAGGGAAACCTCTCTGTGTTTACATATAGCATTGTGTATATGCTAAGTTTAAACAAAAGTTTATAAAAGTTCGTTTTAGACCTAAATAGCTGTGTTGCTATACAAGAAGACTGATGCTTGGCTCCCACTGGGTCTTCTTTCAAATAGAACTAATGTTTCAAATACTGATTTAAAATGATAAATAGCATAATGAAACAAAGTTTATAGTGAAGTTGATATGATGTGTGCACAGACTTGACTGCTAAAATTGTTATTGCTACAAGGTCAGTGTGCCTGAATGCAGAGTTCACCCGCATCTACCGCATCCTAATAGGACCACACCTAGATTCTGCGCTACTGTTTCACCGCATAGTCTGGGGAGAGCTTGGACACCCCGCAATCACCCAATCTCTATCTCTCTCTCTCACTTTCCCTCTCTCTCTTTCACTCTTTTACACAGTCTCGCTCTCTGTCTTCCCAATCGACCTCTGTCTTACTGTCTTTCTTTATCTCTCTTTAATTATTGTTTTTATTGATTTCATGTAAAGCACCTTGAGCTACAATTCTTGTATGAAATGTGCTATATAAATAAAGTCTTACTTACTTACTAATTATCTCTTTCACATAGGCTACCATATGCACAGGATAAGGATTCGGCATTCAAAGTCGGCATTTTCTTTGCAGTCACAGAACACTAGTTCTCCAACATCTTTCTTGGTCAGAGTTTGTTTCCATAGAAACTACTTGCTCGGGACTGCAGGTTTTTTTGGCAAGACCAGTTTCATGCAGCAGAACTGCAGTGTCGTAAATTTTCGAGAACTGTCACTAATCGCAGTGCGCACTCACTTATTTGCCCTGGACAGCGCATGTGCTGAATATTTTAATTGGCCCGATACTGGTAGGCTATACAGACTGATATAAATAAATATTTTTTATGAACTTCCCCGATTGTCACATTGTTTAGTCTTGTTTCATAAATATTGACATATATACAGTATGTGGGCTTATAGTACAGGATGAAACTATCTGAACTCTCAATAAACATGCAACAGTTTCCATTTGAGTTAACACCTCAATTGTATGTGCAGTTAATGTGTGAGTGTTATATTGGATGCGTGCGCGAGGGTCTTTACCTGGGAAGCCTGCAGGGACGTCTGCATCTCGTGCAGCTCCTCGTCGTGAACTTTCCTGAGGAAGGCAATCTCATCTAAGAGAGATTCAACTTTCTTCTCCAGTTCCAGCCTTGACATCGTGGCATCGTCCACGTCCTTGCGGTAGTTCTTCAGGGTGTGCTCGGCTTCCTCGCGGAGCTTAGTGTCGTCATCTAGCTTCTCCCTCATGCGTTCCAGGGTCTCGTTCATCTGCACGCAGTCCAGGTGCATCTGGCTCTTCTCGTGGGTCAGTTCTTCAACGCGCGCCCGCAGCTCACGGATCTCTTGCTCGTACAGGTCATGGAGACGAGAGGGCTCGTTGTGGCGCTGACGCAGCAAGGAAACTTCAGCCTCGAGCACTTTGTTCTGCTGCTCGAGGTTGTGCACCTTCTCGATGAAGGAGACGAAGCGATCGTTCAAGCCTTGCATCTGCTCTTTCTCGTTGGTGCGGATGATTTTCATCTCGTTGGTAACGGCCGTGGACTGCGTCAGGTCCATGGAGTCGGGCATGGAGGAGAAGTTGCGCCCGGCTCCCACCTTCCGGTAGTTGGAGGATGAGGTGGCATAGTTGCGGTGAGGGCCGGCACGGAATCCCGTAGCGAGACGAGAGGGGCTGCTGCCCACAGACATGCGGCCCGAGGACCGGGGAGCATCCCCAAAGATCTTCCGATAGGAGCTGCCGGAAAACTGGTCACTGGAATAACTCATGCTGAAGGTGGAGTCCGTTCTCGCCGCCCCGTGAGAGTGTGTATGTGTGGAAGTGGGAGAGAGTGTTAGAGAGAAAGAGCGAAAGAGAGGAAGAGAAAGTGAGATGCAAGTGAAGGCTAAGACAGGTGCCTTTATAGCTCAGGACCTCGAGCGTCATTTGACGCAGGGGTGGTAGGGAAGGGGAAACCTGCAAGCTCGTGCAAAAAAAGATATACTCTGGGGAGCACGAGCTCACTCATGCAACTCCTCTTTTGCCTTGTAGTCCTGACACCTTTACATTAAACGAAATCCTATCCATGCACACATGAATATCTTAATAGGCTTAAGATATAAGGATGACTTGGCAGGGCATTACATTAGGAAATATTGAATTAATCAAATGATAAATAAGCAACACATGTATAGCATGTGATTAAACCAGAAGTATAGCTACCAGTTAAAATGTAACCTTACATTTCTTAATGCGCATATTTTAACCTTTAAGTAGCCTATATGCAAAGGTTTATTTTATTAACTTTAACGAAACTATGACATAGCTATGACCTATACGCTATAGAACAGGAATTGGTGTAATTTATGGATAATATTTCATAGGATGCACTTTTTATGCCATGTAATGTTAGTGGACTAAACACTGTCATTGCAGTTGTTCTTTGCTGTCCCAGCAGAATGGCACGAGATCGATGTATGTAGATGTGTGCGCCAGCGAGCGTGCCTGTGAGGTGATACTGCAGAGCCCTCACGCCCAGACACTGCATTATCGGAATACGGGATGAGACACACTGGTCGACTTGTGACTTGCCTCATTTACAGCCTCATAATCGAAATCTAAATGCAAAACTAAATGTTTGGTAACTGTTTTCAAACCAGATCATGTTTATGCCAATTTAACTCGACCAAATGTATTGTACATCATCATTATATTGCCTCCTAGTCTACTGGTACTTTCGTTATTTGGCATATGTAGCTGTGAAGACCAAACCGGCCGAGGGAAGGTTACCGCGTGGAGACAGTCTGCCGCTGGCCATGGTCCTGAATGCGCTACGGGACGGCGACCACGCCCCTGCAAAGGATACAACACCCACGCGCTAGGGAGAATGTCAGGTGACTGCAGGTTTTCAAGGTTCAATCAACGCTACAAATCAGTGCAAGCATTTGCATTTCCAGACAAATAGCTCTAGTTGTATTAAATGTGTTGTTTGTTTGTTGGTTTCGTAGCCAGTTGAAACTGGGTGACTTGACCAAACGATCAGTTCATCAAATTAGGTAAGTCTGTGTATCATGTTCAGTAACACTCATTTCACAACATTTAACAATGGAATTAATGTATAGCCTTTGCTGATTACACAATAATAATGCAAACTATTGTCAAGGCAAGTGAGTTGTGAGTCTCCATAAGTATTCTAATTTCTGATCATTCAATTCTGAAACGGTCCAGACTCAAGACATTTGTTACCGTAAATCATTTCTGACATTGTAAATGGATTTCCTCAGGGGAGACGGCAAGTCCATCGGATGTTTTGCATGTCCTAGATCATCCACTAGAGGGCGTAAAGTGATCAGTAATGCTCGGCAAGTCAAGAAAGCGAGGGCGAAGAAGGCAGAGAGAGGGCGGGGTAGAGAGAAAGAGAAAACAAAAACAAGCAATCAATAGGAAAACTCTCCCACACGAAGTCCCTGATCCACCACAGAGCTAACCTTTCCACAGCCCCTGCTGTTCTGTCTGCAGGGTTCAGCTCTGAAGTGTTAAGGCTCAGATTCTGTCATAGGATACTGTATGTCCTATAATGAACGCCATCGTCAAGCGCTTCAAACTCATTTACACCGACAACCTGGAAAATCCCTCATGGATAGCTTGTGTATATGTTTGACAACACATTTCTTTTCAGTAGGCTATACACATACATCACACGCGCAGACACAGGGTCTCAAACTGTTCACCTGAGCCAGCATTTCGACTGTGTTTGAGTTTAATGTTCTGCGGCTAAAGGCCTTATTGAGAGAGAGGATCGCAGTGACTCAGCAGGAACGAACAAGGTAACTGAAGAGCTACAGATAACTATTATCAGCACATGGTCTGCAGGGAACAAACCGAGCAGATTGGACGCTTTGTTGTTGTGCTGGAGAAGAGGTGAATATCAATTTGATATTGTGCCCGTTTCTGTGTGACGCTATCGAAGGTATGAAATGCAATGCTAAAATTGTCGGAATTGATTAAATGCAGATCCATTTTAGTTTGGGCATGCCATTGTTTTTCATATAGTTCTTTTGTAGAAACTCAAAGTAGGCTTTTTGCTTCCACAGTCAAAAACATAGGCTACATGGGCTTTCAGCCAGCTCTTCAGAAACTCCAGTTCCCAAGTGCTTTGATTTGCCAGGTGGTCCTCACACACACACACACACAACACACACACAGCTTCAGACGTATATATTGTGCATCATTGGCCGCAGTGTGTGTTTGTCATCTCTTCAGTCTTAGATGGACTGATCTTGTCTGATGTGCACTCTTCACTCCCTTCCCCCGAGAACTGTCAGTTGACCTGCTCCATCTGTCAACACACTCACACACACACACACACACACACACAGCGCCATGTTCTGGCCGCCATCTTGGCTCTCAGCTGCGGAAGACAGTGATCAGGATCTCCTACTGTCAGTCAAAAAGGTCCTTAGATTCCTGTTTAATCCCCCTAGGGCCCCAGCCCTTCCAGGAACACCATAGCGTTCTCCCACTTTGTCAATATTGTGTTGTTGTTTGTTACAGGTATAGAAGGCTTACGGGATTGGACATCTGTCCATGTTTAGGCTTCGGGATCAGGAACAGTTGAATCCAACAACGGGGGGGAAGAGAGATTTGAAATGATAAATACAATGTGCCTTTTCAGAGAGGAGAAGCCATTAGGACAGATATCTTTGCTCAGCATCGATGCACTACAAAGCTCTTGACTGAGCGGCTGTATGTGTATGAAGGCATGTCCTTTCTGATCTGACAGGACTGAGGTGGGGGAGGGTGTTTCTAGGGAGCATGGAAAGCCTCTTCACTGGCCGCTCATGGAACTAAAAGCCTGCCTGGTGTATTTCTCCTTAGGCCATGGTGTGACTGTGTGTGTGCGTGTGATCACACGTTGGCTTGTCCAGGCAGACGTATCCCCGGCTAAGGTCACACGGAGATGGGTTTGCGGGGCTGGGATGAGTTGTTGGATTTGCCTAATCTGACAGCCAGGATGGGTGGAGCAGGGTCAAAGACACAGACACAAATGTATACACGCATCCACTCCCCATCAGATAAGATGTCCGAGTAGACAGTTCAATAAAATCTGCATTGCAGTAGACGTCCAAGGTCAGCTACACAGATTAGGGGAGAACAGAAGCACTGGGAGCCACCTCAAGCCATCATCCTTGAATGGTTTTTATTGTCTTGTGTTTTATGCGATTCTGAATTTGTGTATGTATATTTGAGAGATATAGAGCATGTGGTTGATTGAGAGTGTGTGATGTGTGTGTTTGAGTAAGAGTGAGTGTGTGTGTCTTCGTGAAGGGTTAGGTTTGTTAATAATAAAGTCACAACTCTCATCACATGTACACTGTGTTTCGTCAAATCTCAGCCTCCCAGTCACCCCTGAATCCGGCTACAAAAACACAAACACAGAAGGAGATAAGGTTCACAAAGCAGGTAGTAAGGCCATGGGAAAGGTCAAGAGGGTCACGGACTACTGCGTAAATCACCCACAGACCCGAGAGCCCGAGCATTTCTGGGATGGAGTGACTTTCCTCTCCTGGCTATTGTGACCGAGCGTGCTTGAGAGGGTTTCCCTGACCCCCTCCCACCTCTCTCTCTCTCTCTCAAAATAAATCAATCCCATAAAGAGCACCAGAAATACCAATCAGGGAAAACTGTCTGAAGACAATGGGCGGTCAGAATGTGAGAAGCGGTTTTGGCGTCGGCTGCGCACGATGTATTCGTGACGAGCTCCGCGGTGGTGAACAGCTGAAGTGAGACACGCCGAACACCTCCAGAGACTGAGGAGCGCCAGTCTTAGTTTGGCACGTTCTCCTCGTCTTCAATTGAACATCGCTGCCCAGAGAGAGAGGGGGAAGGATTGGTGGTGGTGGGGGGCATGCATAAAAGGCCTGGTGGAATTGTACCAGGAGACATTTAAAAAACGACAGCTTTCGATGCTAGAACCTCCACACTCCCCCTCCGCATCGCTCGGCCTGCTCGGCTTTGGAGTGGGAATGTTGTGAGGAGAAGCCCATGGTGCCCATCCCCCTCTTCCTTCCTGTAGGGTTAATGGACACGAGCGTTCTGAGCTGGCCATAACCAGTGATTAGCCCGCTCATGGTCTGTTAACCGGGGAGGAGGGAAAGACCTAGAGGGACCTCCATGGACGTGTGAGTGTTGTGTTTGAGCGTTTATCTTCAGCCATATTGACTGGTCTTTCACCAGATACGCCCTGCTACTCCCCCCCCCTGCATGTCTTTGCATGTTAAGAGATCGTTGTAAAGTAGCACTGGAAGCATCCATTCACACAGAGACACGGACCAGCAGGATAGGTAAACAAGGGTTTCAAATGTTTTATTTCTTTCATGTCACTGACGAATATAAATTACTGCTCCACATTTTAAGTGATTTTGTTTCAAGTCAGTCCAAATTCTCTTCCAATTCTAAAAAGTAAGTGTACAAAATGTCCATGTCTTTTTCTCTTGTTCGACGGCTGCCCACCCTTCTCGTGTCTGTGAAAGGCAGTCTGCAACGATGCACGTGTACGGCGGTGTCTTCGATTGTTGCGTGATGAGTGGGTGCTGCGCGACCGCAACGCACGAGTCACAATGACAAGGAATGACCTTTGTAATACATGTCTATACGTCATATATTATATACATCAATATATATATATAATATGCTATGGATTTCATACATTTGTCTGTGTTAAGGCCGTCAGCCACTTTGTACAAACATAGCCCCAGATATACACATTGAAACAAAGGACTCCCCCCAAAGGGTGACCACAACCATAGCTTAAACACTGGAACACACAGAACCCCCAGCACTGTCTCGTTCTTCTAAGAACCCACACCTGCTCTCGGGGCAGGTGCCGAAAGCACCAGGATCTCCACAGAATGTTTCACATCTGAGCGAGCGGTGAAGACGCCGTGCGCGTGTGCGTGTGTGTGCGCACACGACGGCTGATTTTGCTCCTCTGCACCATGGTAGCCAACACAGCTTGTGGAGGGGTGAATATGATACACACTCACAGTCAGACAGACAGACAGACAGAGACAGAGTGAGAGAAAGTGGAAGACACAGAGGCCATGGATGGAGCAGGAAGAACTATCTCTCCCGCAGACAGACATTAATGCTTGGCTTTAACGCGAGGCTACTGAAATATGGGGCTGTTTTTGCACCTTGAAAACAAATAAAAACATTCCTTTTTCCCCCATTTGTATTTCTTGTTCACAACATCAACCCTCCCCCATCGCCCATGACCTTTAAAATGTCTCTCTGAAGACAGTGACGGAACACACACACCAACGGTCCTCTGCCATTTTGACCCTGACCCTTGGGAGCATATCTCCCTCTCAACAGTCACCTGACCGCATTGTCTCTCTCCATTTGGACAGGAATCAAAATGAAACGCATTCCACACAAACACAACTGAGAAGAAACAATTCTACTCCTATTTAGTGCCATTTTTTTTGTCTTTTTTCAAGGGGTGCATCATCCCCACATTCAAACCTGGAGCTTGTTGCGTGACACAGGTTTGAGTTTCCTTTGGTGCCATGCTGCCACAGTGCAGAAAGGGAGTTGAAAGTTACAGACTACTAACTGTACATTCACTGAAACCAACAGCTAAGGCCTCCCTCTCTCTCTCTCTGTAGACAGCAGGAAGGCTGCTTATAGCGCCAACCATTGGGTGGTGGAGGAGACATGTGTCAACCAACACTGCAACTTGTCACCATGACAGCACCGCCAAAGCACCTACACACCACAACTCTTGGCATTTTTATACTTTTTATCCACAATTTTATCGTATTTCTTTTATGTATATATATATATATATATATTTTTTTTTGTTCGGTTTCGTCATTTCCCCGTTGAGAAGGAAATGTTTGCTTTTATCGATTAGGCAGAAGTATACCCACCACAAATCAAACCTTTCAGTTCTAGGAGCACCGTGCGGTTAAATTCGACACAAACAGCCCAGAGGCACGAAAGACGCTTTCTAAAAAAGAGCTACGACGCTGTGCAAACACACGACACATGGAAAACCTCACGACACAAACCATAAAATATTGAACCTATTATATATTTATATATATATATATAATCCATCTATATATTTAGTATATTAAATCTAATAAATACTTTTATTTCCCTGTTTTCCATATACATAAAAGAGATCTCTCGTCAAACTATTTACATCGACATGACTAAAATCTGCTGAAATGATACATAGCTATGTAGGCAAGGCAACGGAGAGTATCTGTACTTCTGTAGGACGATTGACCTTCCTCACGTATAGTTTGACCCCCGCGAGGGCTAAAGCCCACTCTGTGGCTGCCGTGGGTAACCTGACAGGCATCAATCTAGGGTTCTGACACTGCTCTCGTGAACGAGGGAGGGCAGCACGTATATGGCCGCCCAGATGTCGTTCCATCAGGCCCACGGGTCTAGCATGGAATGTGTTTGAGAGTCTCTCCCTCTCTCCGGGGCTTCAGTAAATACAGATCCTTGTCTCCGGTCTCTCTCCCGACTCGTTGCTAGCGACCGCGACTAGCCGTGTCACACACGCATACATTTGACTAGATGCACAACAACGCCACCGTCATCAGAGAGAGTAAGACAACATTCAACCCCCCCCCCACCACCCCCCTCCCCACCATTTAAATCTCATGCTGCACATATACATTTTTTTTTCTTCCTCTCCTTCTTCCTTCTTCCTTGTAGTCCTTCTGAAAGGGCAGACAGCGGGCGGACATGGGTATGCAAAACAAAAAACAACAGATGACAAACGCTCCCACGTACGGAGATTCATAAAACGGTCCTTCTGCCAAGCCCGTGTGATGGGTGTGCACGTGCTTCTGCCGTCCACGACAACAAGAGGATGACATCACGGCCGCGGCTAGTGTTCTAGAACTCCCCGTGGGGAGAACGGGGAGGACGGGGGGGGAGGGGGTAGTGCAGACAGACAACTCACTTTTAAAGGCTTACTAGACAACAATCACCTGATATGACATTACTACTACAGCTGCAGGGCTTTTGGGGCCTGGGTTTGACCCAGCGTCTCACCGAGAACGCCCTTCCTCTGTTCTAAGTGCAAAATACCATGCTCACGATGGTCACCCAAGGTGGACTCGCCCCCACCCCCCGTCACCCCCCGTGGCTGTGCCACCACCTTTGGAGGGAATTGCTCTCATTGGACGCATGGGGACTGGGAGGGCTCAATCGAAGAACAGCTTTCCATTGGCTCCTGAAGAAGCATACAAAAACAGGCAGTGGGGGGGGGTGACGGGCGAGCACATTCTCTGGCTGCGGAGGCCAGGAGGGACGGAGGGGGCTGGTGGACACTGACGGGGGCAGAGTGCGTTTTTTTTCCGTCGATCCCGCACACCCGATTGGAGCAGAGCGTCCGAGAGGGCGGGAGCCTGGAAACTGATCTGATTGGCTGGCGGAGGGCGGGATGGGCGTGAGCGGGTGTCTCGGTGGTGTTGCCGGGGGGCGGGACAAGAGGCGGCACGGGCAGCTCGACGCGCCTCGGGATTGGTCAGATCGGTCCCGCTGGGACAAGGGACGGAGCGAGGAGGAGGGGATGGGGGGGTTGGGAGTGAGGTCTGATTGGTAGAGACGGAGGACGGGGGGTAAGAGCTAGACAAGGGTGTTGGGGGGGGTGGTGGGTGGGTGGGGAGGAGGGGATGGGGGTACAAGGCTGTGCTCCTATAGGCTGCAGGCCAGCCCCGCCTTCTCCTGAGTGTCCTGCAGGCGACGCAGGCTGGCGCTGGAGTAGCCCTCGTCACTGCAGCTGCTGCGCAGGCTGCCGCGCTCGTCAGAGTCACTCACTCCGCTGGTGCTCCACTCCAGGTCCCCCATCAGGTAGTCGGTCCCCTCCACGTCCACGTCCAGGTCCTCTGTGGTAGGTGACACACACACACACACACACACATTACTACTGTGTTGAATACGCACCACGCCGCACAAAACAAACCTTCATCGCAGTCTATGTATGTACGTTTGTAGGAAAACCCACTTCACTGGGTGCATGGGTGCATGAGAGCGTGTGTGTGTGTGTGCGCGTGTGTGCGCGAACCCTCACCCGGGTCGGAGTCGGACTTGTCGGAGTGTGTGGAGCCGGTGCTGTCCATGCGCGTGCGCTCCACTCCCAGCTGCTCCAGCCGGCGCTGCAGGTGCCTCTGTTCCCTCTGGAGCTGCTCCAGGGCGTGCTGGGCCCTCCGCTCGCTCTCCTCCAGCCTCTACACACACACACACACACACACACACCACACACACACACACACACACACACACAGTGTGTGTTTGCTGGTCTGCAGGGAGAAGATGGTGCCCTCCACCACCTCTCAGTGACAAGGTGACGCCACAGCACATCCAGGACACGGCCCTCTAGGTGGCGCTGTCAGACCCAGACTTGGTCCGAGTGCTTAGGGACGGCCACGGGCCTGTCAGTCTCGGACGCGGGCAAACTGACAAACGGGTAAACGCACACGCGCACACACACACACACACACCTTGATGTGCTCCTTGGCCTTCATCAGCAGACTGAGGGTGGTGTGTCTGCTGGTGTCTGGTCCCAAGGGAACCAGGGATTTCAAGCGCTCCAAGCACAGCCGTAGGTTTGCCCGCCTGCAGGGAGGGAGAGAGAGAGAGAGAGAGAGAGAGGAGAGAGAGGGAGGGAGAGAGGGAGAGACACCCGTCACTTCACCCAGTCAGACGTTTCAAAATGTGATGAGTCAGTCCCTGCTATAACAACACATCTGCTCGAGAATAACTCAACGTAGACGACAGATTATGAAAAGTGTTCAAATGATCTGACACGGCTGCCACTCTACCTGTCCCTTTATGAGTGTGAATGTATGCGTGTGTGTGTGCGTGCGTGCGAGAGAGTGTTGGTGTGACAGGCTTGGCAGCTGCAGGGGTGTGGTGGGAGCTGCTAACACATGACCTGTTACACAACACACACTACCATATCCAGAGTGCTCCGTGCATGCACACAGGCTGCAGCCACAGTGTGTGTGGTGTGTGTGTGTGTGTGTGTGTGAGAGTTCCTCTTACAGCAGAGCACGTATGGAGTACACTTCAGTTATAAACAACCGTGCAACAAGTGGACAGGACATCAACTGAAGTGATATTCACTGATGTTTCCGTGTCGCAGTGTTTGCACAATGGAGTCTGGTTTGGTCTGGAGGACGGAAGCTATTCAGATCTCTGTTAGGAGAGAGAAGCGACTGGTTTGTCTGTGAGGCGGCTTCCCTTCTCCCTCGCCTGGAGGTTTGACACACACGCAAAGTTGACACAAAACAGTGGAGCGGGTCTAGGCGATGACTCCCAGCTGATCCCTGGGACAGACTGGGGCCCAAAGTGCAGGAGACAGGTTACATAACACGAGAGGAGGAGGTGTCATGTTTATGAGCCGGGCGTCAGCAGCCAGACAGGGACCAGGCTTGTGTTGGCTAAACAATGTCAACTCGGCTGCGGCTCTGCGGGCGTCATGGAGACGCGCCTCGGGCCTGTCGGGGAGCCCGACGTGAACCGGGGCAGGAGGGGCGAGGAGCTAGCTCAGCAACACGTTCCTCCAGGCCATTAACGTCCACTCTATGCGCCTTGCATGTGTGTGTGTGTGGGAGTTTTGTCCAAAATCATTTCCCTATCGTGTCTTTTTGAACATAAACAATCGGCTCTAGCCATAAGACCCTCCTAGCACACCGACCCTTGACCCCCAGGGTCATGACCCTGGGCCCTGGGTTGAGTTCCAGGGTGTGGTGTCGGGTCACGTTGCCCAACCCTGGCCGCATAGCTGGGATGGTGGGGCTGAGACCAGGTGGGGCTGAGCCCAGGTGGGGCTGAAGCTCCAGCCAGGGCCTCGGTGTGGTCTGGCTGGTTCTGCTGCACGCAGGGCTCTGCCGCAGCAAACTAAGTGTTTGCGAGGAGATTAAATAGAGCCTCCATTGTTTGAGTTCCCAGCCCATCCACACCCACACCCACACAAGACAAACAGACACAAACAAGAACACGCACGCTTCTCCCACTCGACAGAGATCGAGCGCGACCGTCTTCTCAGTCAAGTGAATCAACGGGATCAGGGCGCCATCAGTCCCTCTATTTCTGTCGTGGAGCTCGAGCGTTAGGCACACGACACATCAACGCAGACATAACGGCATTATCTAGGTATATCTAGGACAGGCCAGCTCAGTGTGTTAGAAGAGGCTCACATGCACCTGCGAGGCTGCGGCCTGGGCCTAAGACCATGCATTATTCAGTCTGCCTGGCTACGGAGGTGGAGGATTCGCTGGAGCTGAAGTGGGAGCGATATAGTGACCCTACCGTCTCCCTGCGGAGGAGCTCGCTAGCACCGTTAGCATCGGAAGCTAGCGGACCGTGGAGCAGAACGGTGCACCCTGCTCTGTCCCAGCTCATTAGCGGCTCATTACTGGGGCCTGCGTGGGAGGACGAGGGGGCTCGAGGGGCTCTCTTTACGGGTGGCCCTGGTCGATTGGAGAGCAGCAGAAAACCAGACGGGAGGAGGCGGACAGAAAGAGCAGCGACTCACCTGTTCTTCTCCATTTCGTTGTGCGTAGACCTGCGGACAGACAAGAGGCGGGGATTAGAGGCTGGTCCTTGTGGAGGTCGCTCCCTGTGTGTCCAGCTGCAGGAGGGGGGCCACAGCGCACAGGAGGGAGAGAGACGGGCCTGCGCGGGAGCTTATAAACCACCAGGAAGCCAAGCAACAACAAAATATTATATTCTCCAGAAATGAAAACGACAGGCGTACTCTGAAACCTAAGGCTGTTTATGTGAAGGGAGGTTCAGAGGATTGGAGCACACACAATGATACACACACACACACACACACACACACACACACAGAGACGGCACGACAGCAGCAGCCAAGGGAGTAAACTTAGCAACAGTAACTAGAAACAGAAAGGACCCTTCTCCACCATGGCAGGGACGTGACAGACAGACCAAGGATAGTTGGTCGACAGAAAGTATGACGTAGGACCTCGTCTGGTGACCACCCGGTGTAGACTGAACCCTACCTTCCCAGGGGGAGCTCATAGACAAAAAAAGTCTGAAATCATTTGCAGACCAGTCTGAAATGAATTGAGAGGGTAATGGTGAACAGTGAGCCCTGGCTGTGTGTGTGAGATGACTCTAACCGCCCCCCCCCCTCCCCCCCCTCCGCCCCTTCCACCACCACCTGACATCGCTCCTAGCCCCCAGCACAAGCTCTCAAAATACTCCTGTTCCGTTCCTTACTGCTGTCATCTCATAGCCAGCCTGGGAAACGCTCCAGGGAATCAAACGAGTTCTCTCCCGATCCAGCCCTGTTCCCCATCTAACGACAACAAATTACTGAGACTGAATGTCCACTATCTTCTAAGCACAGCTAGCAGCAGAACTAGACAGCACTGCATGGCCGTGCTGTGTAACACAGAGTACCACAGACATAATTAGAAACGGAGAGGGGGGGCGACTGGTGTAAGTAACCCATTTCCCAAGAGGGCAGGTCAAATGGTAGGAGGGGAGTACATCTCAGGCCTTTAAACTCTACCTCCAGCCAAGTGCATTCCTATGGGCTTGAAGCCAGTAGTGGCATAACAGTCTGCTGTCCATATTATTGTCCAGGACAGGCCCCCCTCCACCTGGACCTGCTGTCCCTGGTGACTGGAAACACAAACACACACTCATGTTGTCCTAAGCCATTTGATAAGGCATCCAGACTGATTCGTATAGGCCACCATGCTAATCATGACTTGTGAGCATTAAAAGCCCAACTAGGCCCTGACAACGCGGTGCCTATGGCAGTACGTAACATTTTCATTTGCGGTTATGTTTTTTCTTCCATCCTGTTTACTAGAGGGGACAACTGCACCACTGCTGTGCCTACAGCTAAATAACAGCTTATTTGAAACCAATCGAAGGAAAGAAAGGCCATGTGAGATGAGGCTCTCTGGTTGCAGCACTAACGTGTTCGTAAGCTGGTTCCTTTACTGAATGGGGTCATATCGTGAGCCATACTATAGTGGCATGCAGTATGTTTGTGAGAGAGAGAGAGGAGTGGGAGAGGGTGGAGAACGAAGGGGAAGGAGACGTGTGAGAGGGTGGAGAGAGGTGGGGGAGGGTGGAGAGAGGTGGGGGAGGAGTGGGAGAGGTTGGAGAGAGGTGGGGGAGGAGAAGCGGGAGAGAGGTGGGGGAGGAGGAGTGGGAGAGGGTGCAGAGAGGTGTGGGAGGAATCCATCTATGGAATGGAGGAACTGGAGCTCCTGACAAGACTGAGAGCAAAACAGGAGGGAGGAGGAGGAGAGAGAGAGAGAGAGAGAGGGGGAAGGGGAGCCACATTCACTGCCACTGACAAACCAGAAAGCCCATCGACTCCCTTCCCCCACACATACACATATGCCATGGGGAACACGGTTAGGAGCTGGAGGTCTGGGTGGAGATGTGTTCCGCTAGCTACGATCCTAATGCTGCTCCACTGACTGGGAATGGGCTCGTTGTCCTAAATCTCCCCAGGATTAGGAAACCTGAAAAGCTACAAGGCAAGGCTCCCTGATAAACAGCACCAGTTGAGTCAAGGGGGAAGCCAGTGGAGAATAAGGCTGAACATTACGATACCACTGCTAATCAACTGAGCTAGAATGGTGAACCATCTAATTAATTGCTTGTGTGGCTGCAATGCCATTAAGTTCAAGTGTAATAGCTTTATAGATCAGCCATCTAGCAGAAGGGATTTGAGGTGCTGCAAAAAAAAACACCAAGGAAAAATATGACTGAACAACAAAATGCCTAGCAACAGTGCGGAACTGGCCTCTAACACAGGGCATTGCCTTCATTACAATCACCAAGCAGACAACGTGGGTGCAGATGAACTATTCCTTGGGGCTGACATAGGCCTACACACCTTTTTTTATTTACCAAAATGCATCTAGAGCCGTTAGTCCTCTTACATAACAAAAGTAATTCTTCGATAGAAATGTAATTTAATCGTAACTCAGAAAGAGACCTTTTTGCATTCCATGTATAGCAAGCAATGGACCAAATCATTCATTAGTCTACTTGCATGCCTTCCATAAGCAAATCTGAGAACTAGATGTCCTTGGAGACCAAACTAAATATTTGAATAACATCAGGTTCCAATTACAAAGCAGGCTTAGGTGTATGTGTGTGTGTACTATCTATAGATACATGCACACACACACACACTTGACCGCTACTTAAACTCTATTCAGTTAGCTGCCACAAAGACATCCTGACACAGATTAGCTAGGTGGCTAGTTTCACAGCTAGGTGTCAGGTAATCGGGCTAACGGCACACATTTCTGCCCTGCACAAGTTCAGTCTGCTGGCAGTCTGGTTGGGTTGCAGCCACTTGCAGGAGTCACATTGCAGAATACTTCTGCTGTTCCACACTGCATGACCATAACATTTACACAAACTGACACATCATTGATCCTCCGATTGGATAGTTCCAATACAGTATTTGTCAATATCTGTCTACATGTGATAAGGCCATGTAGTGGAAGAGGAGGAGTAGTATATACTGTGTTAATGTATAACCATAAACAAGGTCAGCCATGGGGAATAGTAGGGAAAAACTGGGTCAGTTTTACATACCTGCTACTAAAATTTTTCTTGC
The DNA here is from genome assembly GCA_903064625.1 of Mallotus villosus. Taxonomy (NCBI): domain Eukaryota; kingdom Metazoa; phylum Chordata; class Actinopteri; order Osmeriformes; family Salangidae; genus Mallotus; species Mallotus villosus. The sequence goes on from CAEFZP010000719.1 coordinate 104,971, forward strand.
TTTTGTTTTTCCGCTTTAGACTGTCCCGTTCTTTGCTGCTGGTGAACGGTAACATGGAAGCATAACCATGTTCAGCTTCTGCAAACAAACACGAGATATATAGGTCAGACACAGGGGAGATTCTTCAACAATTAGTCACTTAAATTAAAATAGACGAAATGCAAGAAACAAAAGTGACAACGTTAGATTTAGAAATAGGTGATGTTTGTTACAGTATATAGGGCAATTAACGGCATAATCAATATGCAGAATGAATAAGTGTTTGTGTTTTATACGAATTGTTTAATATCATCTTAAATATGTTTGGACAAAAATGATGTCATCTGAACTCGAGTAAACCCCATTTTCGAGCCACAACACTGGGAGGGGAGAGGGGAGAGCTGGACCTGTTCACTGCATCTTCAAGCCCCGGCACTCATATTTAATTTTGAATTAAATAATCTTATTTACATATTTCTCATTCGAAATCCTAGTTTTTCATTGCAGCAAAACCGCACACATTGTATCCCCGTGCATGTTTTTCATAACAAATCCTGTGACTTGGAAAGCTGTGTATTGTGTATTCAGCAATGCCTGGACAACCATCAGAAGTAATTCGGAGTAGACAAAAACAAAAATATGTCATTAACATGCCACAAATAATCAACCTACATCTGAAGAAAACTGACCATGAAAAAGCATAAGAATCCTGGCGTAAATATTGGTTTCGTCATCTTCAAAAAAACAAGAGCAACAATGCACCATAACTGTATGATATCATACCTCTTTCCCTGCGATCAAGGTACTCGGCTGCTTCAATCAACATCTGCACCATTTCGATAGCCGCCATGTTCAACAATAACACCGATAAAATCACAATCCTGGGTCAAGATGTGTGTGTACAATAATCGGACGAAGTCAGCTGCAGCTTGGTAATAGCCTTCTCTGTGCAAAAATGCTTGTCGATAGCAGTAATAGCTGCACTGCAAAGTATATATTTTAATACTTCACCGATAAATGTGCAGGATTGACGTTAGTTAGTTTATTTACTGGTTACAGTGGGTAAATTATTAGCTACTTAGAGAGCTAACGTTGGTCAAAAATTCTGACGATAAGGCTCGCGCTGACACTCGTTGAAAGATAGCTATTAGGCTAACATTTCTTGGTGGAAGCTGCCAACAAATTCTGACTTTGACTAGTAGCAAAAAAGTACAATCTCACTCAAGGTTTGATAGAAAGCACCAAAAGTACGGTTGTTCTAAAAAACTATGTCGTACTGATTGTCACCTTCAAGAAAACAGCGAACGCTAGCTAAACTAAACTTAGCTGGTACTGTAACGTACAAAAACCAGGGGGTGTCAACGACGTGCAGCCAACAACATAAAATCAACAACTAGCCAGCCACGTTAGATACAAATAATTTTAGCTTCAAAGTTACCAATAAAAAATATTTTGATTTTCCTCGTACGCAATCGTATTTGTCCAACGTGTTAAAAAATTGTTTCTATCAACAATTGAACCAGCGAATAAATGTTACACTAGCTTGACGATGTTATAAATTATGCTGGTACAGATTGCTTGCTAACGTCGTTGGCTGGTTGATCACGTAGTCACGAGCTGAAAAACCAGTGAAAAACGGTGTTTATACAAAAAAAATATCGTCAGCAATGGTTTAGGAACTAGATGCCTGGCTATCTAGCTACGTGTGTTGTTGATTCCGTCGGTGGTGTTCTCTGCTCTACTACACTTTTCATGAAAAAAAACTAGATGCTATGATTGGTCACCCAAAATGGTATAATAATTTCTATTGGTGGTATCAGTTGTCACGTTTGAAATATGTATTGCTAAAAGGATGGGGGTAGTATGCAACTGGTAGACTTTTCCGCCATGTTGGTGTCAACACGACTTTTTACCTGCTTTTGAAACATCGCTTTCGGTGCCACAATGGACCCAGTTTCCTTATCATGGATCCCAACAACCCAAGACTAGTGCAACTATTGGCTCCGTTTTTGTCAGGCCGATAACCATTGGCTATAATATCTCCTGTTTGTATCCAAGGCCCACCTACATAAAAGAACCAAGCCAGAGACCACGCCTCCCTGACATGCTGCTTTCGTTGTGTATCGCAGCCATTGGGGCTACGCTATGTTGTTGGCCTTAGTTCCTGTTCAGTGATTGGCCAAAATCACATGCTGTGTTTCTATTGGTCTGTGAACTCGTACTGTTTAAAGACGTATTTCACTTATATACATTGTTAATTACCTTGAGCTGAACTGACCCGTCATTTATGGAAATCTATGAGAAAAATTAATTGTAACAGATAACATATTAGATCTAAAGCAATCTTTACAAATAAATACTTCTTAGTGTTTTACCAGTCTATGTAAAATATTGTGTGCATTGACATAACACATGTTTGATGTTCATGATATTCACGATTAGAAAAAAGACACAGATAATCTGGGTAGTTACAGCTATAACTACAGTAAAGGAAGAGACAAGTCTACAATATTGCACTAATTGTACCCTACTTGTCTCTAGGTTAGTATTAGGTCAGGGGTAGGCAACCCTGGTCCTCAGGTGCCACTGTCCTGCATGTTTTGATGTTTCCGTGCTCCAGCACACCTGATTCAGATGAATGGTCATTACCCGGCTTCCACAGAGCTTGATAACGACCCATTCATTGGAAACAGGTGTGCTGGAGCATGAAAAATCTAAAACTGAGGACCAGGGTTGCCTACCCCTGGTATAGGTTATAAGGTTAGTATAGGATGTTGTGTATTATAGGCTTAGTATACTGTATCGTTTATTATTTTGTATATTTAGAAAGGGTTAATTATACGTTAGCTTGTCAAAGGTGTAACCTATGTTCTGCGTACTTAGGTCATGCCAGGTTGGTCTGTGTTGTCCAAAGAATTTCAGTGCCCAGTCTGACCCTGTGTTGTTCTGTGCATCTGACAATAAAAGACTTGACTGAAGTGTGGAAGGATGTCATCTGAATAGTGAACAGCACAAACAATAAGAAGCATAGCTATAGCATATTTACAACAATCTTTCAGGATCTATAAGAAAACAAGGGCATGACTAGAAAGGTCATTTTAAAAGACATTTATTGAAATAAAAATGCACATGCTCCAATCAGAAAACCCACACATGGTGTCCACATGGCTCCCAAGGTTGTCAGTATTTACATAATTTTGTGTAGAATTTGTATTGAACCAATAAATGAAAGAAAGTGAACCCCAACGAAAGAAAAACATCCACAAAACCAAGCATGTCAAAGTCTACAGACCACGGGATCTTGAGTCTTTCCAGCTTCATGCAATAAAGTCCAGTGGTCTATTAAATCCACCTTTTCTGTTCATGTACTGCCTGAAGGGGAGAAAAAAACATGACATCATTGCTGCCTTTGCAGCACTTGTACATTACATCACCATCCACCAATGGGAGAGGCGATGTCTGCATCGAAACACCTGCTACGATGATTGGTGCAACAAGAGCAAGCGATGATCAGCGTGCATGATAGTAGTGGCCTCTCAATAACAAATGAAACTTTGCTAACAAACTAGTTCTAATAAGTGCTTAGAAATGTCAACAGCAATGCTTAGTGAAGGACATTGATTTTTGCAGAAATAGATTAGATAATGGATGAATCAATTCCAATGTCTACTGATGTGATTTAAAGATAATTACAGCAAAAGTTTGTAGTATACTAGTGTGTGAGACAGATTCACATACCTATACTTCCTCTTCTGGGACACATTGATAGCATGGGCGTTCACTGCTCCATCAGTCTTCTTCCCCTGTGTGAAAATAAACATTTTACACATCCAAACGTTTTGCCCAGAAGCTCTGTATCTTAGAAGTTAATTATATGCAAGAAAACAATGTTAAAAATAAAAAGATGTAAAAAGGCCCTTAACCATCTTGGGGAAACTAGTGCCCCCTAGTGGAATAGTGGAAATTAGCGATTCCAACCGGAAGAGAAAATAAAATACCTTGGTGGTGTCGAAAGAGCCAAATCCCATGATTTTCATCATCTCAATCTCATCTTCAGTTTTGTCCTTCATGTCTTCCTCTGTTCAAATAAAACACAGTCATACACGCAGTCATAACAACACCCAGCCACTACACAATGTGCAAATGTTTACGTCTTAAAAGTGAATGAAATGAAACGAATAGCAACAGAAGATTCTACAGGCAGGTAGCCAGGACCATCATGTATTATTAACCAATACTCCCGACACATGTGCCTAGGTCGAAGCTTTCCAACATCTTAGTTTACGCAGTTTGTTTAAGCACCAGAAATCGTATGCTCCTTTACGGTTTTCTCCTTAGAATCCTCCTTCGGCCTCGAGGGAGAGCTGGAGGTAGAGCGGGGACGACGAGGAGACCTGCGTGTGGAAAACAGACATGGCTGGAGGACGGGTTATCTAAACTAAGAAAGAGACGGTCTCCAATTCTACGCAACGATGCAAAATAACACGTATAAGATCTTCTGATCTTAAAGTAGCTTAACTTGTTGTCATTTGAACTTTTCTAACACAATGTCCCTTTCATTGGAGAATTAAACCAACGACAAAAAAGGTCTCACCTGGAACGTCGCCTATGAGGAAGAGGAGAGCGTGAACGGCTGCGTCGCCTCTCCCTGTCCCGAGACCTGGAGCGCTCCCTCTCCCTGCGTCTTCTCGTCTCGCGGTCCCGAGACGTTGAGCGAGAACGGCGTCTCTCTAATAACAAAGTAGAATATATATAATTAACACTTAACGCTACACTAGTTGGGAGTCTTGTGTTCTTAAATCAAATTTGACACAATTAGTTCAAATTGACGATATGGTACTGCTGATAACTGATAATAATAATACAGTATTTTACTGTACGAGCGCCCTCTCTGGTACAGTATTACGTATGTTGTGCTAGTTTTTGCTGAATCAAAAATCCAGTTAATCAATTAACTAATATACCCGTAACTGACAATTACAACAATCATGCACAAGCAAGCCACATGTCTGTAATAACTATTTACAGAAAGAATATCTGGAAGTAGCTTGTTCGTTGTCTACGTTTGCGTTTAGCTAGCTACCACTTAGCTAAATAAGCTAACACTGTTTGTGAAACATTACAGCTAACCACTCGTAAACTACGAACCTCGTCTCGGCGGAGAACGGCTTCTACTTCTCCCCATTATCTTTCCCACCTAAATGAATTGCTGAAATAAATGAAAACTAAAGTACAATTAATAGCACTGTAGACAACAACAAAATCAAATTCGAAGGCTCCGGGCTGTTCAACGCAGAAGACTATTTCAGCAACGACAGGAAAACGTAAATGTTTCCTCCAGAATCTTGCTGGGCAGTTTCTCTCCGTCGCCACCTACAGTACGGGAGGCAGACTAACACATGTCGCTAGTCGCTTTTGACAATAAAAGTTGCCCCCCAAAAAAGCGAAAAGTTGCTAAATTGGCAACACTGCGTGGGAGAATAAAACGTAATTCTCAAAATTATTGTGTTCTTGACAGGGCAGCGAACAAATATTGCAGTAATTTGGTAAATGGATACAACATGCCACAACTAACGCCCACACCAAGAATGGCCCATATGAGACCATAGGGGGTGCCACAGGCCAAGTCTAAATAAGAGATAGATAGATAGATAGATAGATAGATAGATAGATAGATACTTTATTCATCCCGTGGGGGAAATTCAAATGTCCACTTTTCAATTATTCCCGAAACTCATGCCTTATTTTTGATGAGGAACAAAAAAGCCAAGGACCCATAACGTCCGCCATTATAGATTTTCCTGTACAGTGACATTTTGCGAAAACCTTAATTAATATCTTAAACCTTAAAATTAATATATTCTCATACCAACCTCAGGATGGCTCCCTTGATGCCCTCCCCTGGTCACTTGATGGGCTGCAGGCGTGATCAGTGCCAAGTGGCTCTCGCACTTGCACAGGCAGACAGACTCCCTCTATCACCTCCCCTAATCTCAACCTATGGACCCACCCATTCCAGTGTAAGCATAATAATACATATTAAATCCTTATTCTTTAATGAAACACATCAAACCAAATTGGACTAAAATCAACTTGATGTTTAATGACTGGTAGCCTACATAGTTTTTGCAACTTTCACTTTACATTCTAATATGAAAAATAACTTAAAAACCAACGGACATCACACATCAGCATTTTCAGAACAGCTAATGACCATAAAAATAATTACAGCTGTAGAGGTATTTTTTACACACTTCAAATAAAAAGGGAGAAAAGTGGAATGTTTCGTGCCTTCTCTGGGTGGGGCTTCAATTGCATCAACAAGCACAGGATTCTTCCTCAATATACTATTTTAAACTGGATATTAGTGACATTTAAAGCAGCCTGTTGAATGTTGGGAGCTTTAGTTTTCTTCAAATGAATCATTTATTTGTCCCTGCTGTCTATAGTTAGTTGAAGGGGAGCCAGCTTTCAGTTCATTAAGAGCATTTTCATAGCATATCAGTATTTTTCTACACGTACTGTTCTGCACCTGCAATCGCAATACATTTCTGTGACATTCATTTGACATTCAAAAACCAATAAACATTAGCCGATGATTTTTATGATGATGCCGCGAAGCAGTTATGATTATATACATGTGTGCCAAGTGCATGATGCATGAGATAGGGTTAATAAATAATGAGGGATGTTGCTGATTCTAGTTCAACTTGCAAGGTTGTGTGGATGTTTCAAAAGAAGATTTTATGTGCAACGATAGTGGAGGGAAGAGTGAGTGAGGTACAGCCGACACACACTCCCATCCGATTCTAATCCTACGTGTAAAACAAGAAAATATTCAAACACAATCTTTCAGAAATGGTTTGACATCACGGAAGCGGGTGAAAACCAAAACGTTATCGTGAGCCATTACAACTTATGGGCATGTGTGTGCACGTGAGTTTATGTGTGCATGTGTGGTTAGAAGCGTGTCAAGTAGTCACAATCGTTTGTCCATGTATGCATCCCTCAAGTTTCTGCCTTCTCTTTCTGCTTCTTGCTCTTCTTGAGGAAAGAGGGCGCCTTGAACTTCTTCTTCTTCTTGGAGGGGGACTTGGAGGGGGAGCCCTCCGGGGTGTTGCCCGGGGGGGGCTTGGTGGCCGGGGCAGTGGGCGTGGTCGAAGCCGGGACCGAGGTGTCGTTGGTCGACAGGGCCTTCATCCCTTTCTCCAGCTCCTCCGTCTGCCGTTTCTCCTCCTCCCCTTTGCCGTTCGGAACCGCGGCGTCCGTCTTTCCCTCGTCTGGGGGCGAGGGATTGTTCGTGCGAAACGAAAGCGGAGGTCAGAATGCAGACTTTGTTTTTGCTCGGAGTAACATGTAGTGTAACATGTAGTGTAACGTGTGGTGTACATGACGTGGTGACTTTGCACGGTATAACATTGCTTACAGGTAGGTACGTATTATCGCAGCTGCTTTGCAGAGTGCCTAACATGCTTGGGTTCATGAGAGTGCAACGGTGTCACAGCTTTTCTCAGTACTTACTATTGACACAAGATCTTAGCACCAGAGGTGTGCCCTATGAGTGACAGGTCAGAGGGGGACATAGACAAGGACACACACAGAAAGACAGAGGGAGAGAGGTACACAGCGTGGGTGTGGAGACAAGTGGACCGCAACTACATGATGCTGAAAATGTGACACATTTACAACAAAACTACAGAACTAGAACCACACACACACACACACACACACACACACAACACATACCATCCTGACAGACACGCCCATGTTACTCATTCGAGTGTCTTCCCAAATGCATTTAGAGAGTCAAATTTGGTCCCTATATATCTCGCCGTTAGTTTGAGTTCAGAGTCTGGAGAAGCCGGGTTCACTATGTTCGATGAGAGTAACATGGGCTTTCAATGAGCAGGTCAGGAGGCATGGAGAAGAGCGACAGGTAAGTCGTTCCATATTCCGATATGGAACCGACATGGGACCATGAGTGAAAGCAAGCCCCAGGTAGCCTGGATGCAAAGCAAGCACAGCGCGTCTCTCGGAGCCCCAGGGGCGGGGTGCTCACCTGGGGGCGGAGGGTCACACGGGGGAGGGGTCTTTGGAGGGGAGGTAGCTGGAACGGCCTCTGTGTCGTTCACCACCTCCTCCCCTTCTAATACACACACACGATACCCACCACACACACACACACACAAATACCCACCACACACACAAAGAGGAACACAGAGTCACAGTGCCCAAGAAAGGTGAGGATGCGCTTCGAGGTGAGTATATTGTGAGACAAAGTAGTGAGTAGGGCACACGGGTTAAACAAACAAACACAAAGGATAGTGAACACTACAGCTGTCTGTCTGGTGACAGGAGATTAGGAGTGGCTGGAGAGACACACGGAGCGTGAGGGTTAGTGAGAAGACCTACCTTCTATCTGGCCCTCCTGGTTTCGCTGCACCTCCTTGCGATACTCCTCCAGCTCCTGGTCTGTCAGCTGGTTGAAGGGGTTCGGCGTCTCAGGCTCCAGAGGTTTCGGAGGTTCCTCGGGAGACTAGGAAGACAGCGGATAAACATGTGACCATCAGGACTTGCGATGCCAGCCCATTGAGATGACTAGGTCCCAGAACATTCATTCTGCGCCTCGTGTCTCGACTACTGCAGCCTCTGGGATCCTACCGGTGGGCTGTCCACTGTTATGACACTGGCCAGCACTTGGGACTGGGGACCCGCTGTCTTCATGTCCTGCCTGTTCTGCAATCGGATCTGGGACAGAGAATTTTCAAGAACTGAAGAGTCGGAGACCTAACCTATCGCATGTGGCGTGAGCCACATCGTGAAAGGACGGTTGAATCGGGGAGGAAGGGAAGGCTTGTTTACCTTGTTCCGCGTCTCAAGCACTTCCTGGGGGTTGGTGAAGAGAGGGACAAACTGGTTGGGGTTCTCTATTTTGATGGTGGTGCTTCCGGCCTGGGCCATCTCCTCCTTCAGCCACTGTGAGTGGGGGAAAACAGAACGATATCCCACAAATCATAAATATGATCATGGCTCAAGTCTCTCTCCGTTTGGTCAGTTCAACAGCAGCGTCAGTTCGCCAAAGGAGTGCTGATCAGAATAAAAGGGTCCACATCTTGAATTCAGCTCCAGAGTGTATAGTCTGGATGTCATAACGGTCATCAACATGCTTTTCATACATTCATTGGCATGTCAGTGTGTTGTGGAAACACAGAGGACCAGCAGAGCCAGTTCCCACCACAAGAGGGCAGTGTCTGCACAGCAATCGTCAGGCAATGTGCTTTCCCCTGCAATGCAGAGGACAGGAGCAGAGGCTGAAGGGAGGGGGCGGTACGAGAGAGGAGGGGAGTGGTAGAGAGGGTGCACAGTCTCCTCCCAGTGATGTAAGAGGGTCTTTTGTGTTGCTCCGTCTGAAACAGACTCCACATCCTGCTCTGTATTCCTCCCCGTGATGGACAGCACGCTAACACGACGGCTAAAAGCCTCCTATTCCCTCCAGAGAAAAGACATCATCGAAATCCATAAAATCGTGACACTCAACCTCCGCCATTATACCACCAAATAAATATATAAACAGCTGAAAGCGATGCTTTTTTTGGGGGCCATATTCTTTGTATCGCATCAGCAAAAACACTAAGGAATATTCAATGAGGATAGAAACACCCTCCCCCTCCCCCTGTTAGTACCATGGTGCGCTGATGCCCGGGGCTGGCCTGGTCCTGGCTGATCCTCAGGTATGAGTTGGGCGTGTTGAGCCAGCGGGTCTTCTCCTGCTGGTGGCGCTGGGCGAAGGGGTGCTGGCGGGGCATGGGGTGACCCCCCTCCTCCTCGAACTGGAAGGAGGTGACGGTGGCGGGCACCTCCACCTCTCTCCGGGTCCGCGAGCGCTCCAGGAGGATGGGGAAGCGGTAGGCGTAGCCGGTGCGGTAGCCCTGGCAACCGGCCGAGAGGGAGCTTTAACATTTTGTTCATTTAGCAGACGCTTCTATCGAACATCCGAACGGCGTAGCGCATCAGTCAAGGCTCAGAAGTGCACAGTTCTAACAGTATTTCAGTGGTTAGGAAAGTAGGCCCTGTCCCTAGAACTCTCACATATGTGAGACTATCTTAGAGATATTTCAGTAGAAAGCTATGTTGGGTGGTGTGGTGCCCCTTCCTCAAGTCCTTAATGTAAACACGCTAGAAAAGGTGCTCGTGTGTGTGGTCGTCTCACCAGGTTGTCCAGGGTCCTCATGAGAGCCTCGAACTCGTGTTCCCCGAGGCGAGTCTTGGTCAGGGGCCCGAAGGTGGAGCCGGCCCAGCCCACGGTCCCGGTGGGGTTGGGCCTCTGGGTGGTGCGGTCCAGCATGATGAGGTTCTCCGCTCCTCCGGCACTGCACAATGCTGACACCTGTCAGCGCAGCACAGGATTGACAGCAGCTGGAGCTAGACACGGGACAGCTGACATCTATCGGATGATAGCTAGAGACAGAGCGAGAGACAGAGAGAGAAAGAGAGAGAAAGAGAGAGAGCGAGACGAGAGAGAGAAAGAGAGAGAAAGAGCGGAGAAAGAGAGAGAGAAAGAGAGAGCGAGAAAGAGAGAGCGAGAAGAGAGAGGACGAGAGAGAGAGAAGAGCGAGAGAAAGAGAGAGAAGGAGGAGAGAAAGAGAGAGAAGAGAGAGAAAGAGAGCAGAAAGAGAGAGAACAGGAGAGGAAAGAGAGACAGCGACAAACGACCGAAGCTGAGCGACTAGAGAGATCACGAGACGTCTCAGTAGAGCGATCTCGCCCTAGCTCCACCATCGTGTCTCATATGCCCCTCCTCCCTCTCTCACTCTCTCCCTCTCTATCTCTCTCTCTATCTCTCTCTCTCCCTCCACCCTCTTTGTCTCATATGCCCCCTCCCTCCCTCTCCCCCAGCAGTGCCAGTTAGAGCTCACCTGGACCTGACAGGCAGCCTGGATGTGATAGATGGTGTAGAACGCCTCCTCCACAGACTCCCCCAGGGCCACGATGCCGTGGTTTCTCAGCACCAGCACCTGAGAACACACACACACCAGAGAGACTGCAGCAGGAAAACACAACACACTCCCACTGGCCTCCTGTATCGATCGAGGAGAACCATCCTCCTTCTAAAAACAGCCCGACAACTGTGGCGCTTCTCTCGTCGAAGAACAATACATTCTTTGTCCAGCAGACTAAGCTGAAGGTTTCTGTATCGCCGGAGATCATAGCTCATGTGAGCGAGAGAGAGACAGGAGGGGTTCGTCTCATGTGAGCGAGAGAGACAGGAGAGGTTAGTCTCATGTGAGCGAGAGAGACAGGAGGGGTTAGTCTCATGTGAGAGAGAGAGAGAGAGACAGGAGGGGCTTGGTCTCATGTGAGCGAGAGAGAGACAGGAGAGGTTAGTCTCATATGAGAGAGAGAGACAGGAGAAGTTAGTCTAATGTGTGAGAGAGAGAGAGAGAGAGAGACAGGAGGGGCTTGGTCTCATGTGAGCGAGAGAGACACGGGGAAGGGGTGTCGGTGTTTTCCCGGTCCTGCTAATGACCCCCGACCTCCCTGGAGGCTCCTACCTTGCAGGTGGGGCCCAGGCTCTTCTGCAGCGCCACCCTGTCCTCCTCTTCCTCCATCACGCCGTTGTAATCGTAGTAGGCCACGTCGCCCACGAGCAGAGCCTCGTGGGACAGAGGCAGGAGGCCGCACTTCATGGCAGACACCTGAGGGGAAACGGTGAGTTACCAACGTGGGTGTGTGTGTGTGTAAAAAGTGTGCCTGCGTGTGTGTGTGTCCTAGCCTGGCAGACTTACGGCGGCCGTGGCGGGGGTGTGGAGGTGCAGCAGGCAGCGGACGTCCGGCCGGGTGGAGTAGATGGCGGAGTGGAGGCTGAAACGGCCCAGGTCCACCCCCAGAGAGGTGCTGCCCCTCTCCACCACCTCCCCCAGCACGTTCACCTTCACCTGGGACCAACACAACACTGCAGGCGTCAGCACCGCTAACGCCAACCACATAGGTCCGATGCTTAGCGCTGTGTTTTTGTTAAAATTGTGAGAAGGTCTAATAATGCATCTAGTTATATCAAGCAAGCATAATATACATATTCAGCTAAGCATATTCCTTTCTGTTTGACTGAATATTTGTGTTTTCGGTCAGCAGAGGCGTTCATGTCAGTAGCAACACGGTACTGTAGCATGGTAGTATCTGCTCTGTCGTGAACCCACCAGGCTGGAGGCAGTGACCTCACCATAGGCCAGGCCTTCGGGCAGCACCAGGAAATGCTCCTGCTCCTTACTCACACGCAGCTGTGGACGAGGCAACACACACGGTTTACACACGCACACGCTTCACAGTTCGAGATTAAAACATATTAGGAAACCCGGAAAACAGATAGGAAGAGTGGAACACAGAGCGAGGGGCAGATTACGGAAGGGAGGATCGAAAAGCGAGGCCGAGAGAGACCGAGGCAGAGAGGGGTGGAGGCAGAGAGAGCGGGGGGGGGTCCCACTCACGGTGAGGCAGGAGTGGCTGAACTGGGCCCAGCCGTAGAGATCCAGCAGGCGGTGGACGCTGGCCAGCTTGCAGCGCATCAGTCTCTCCCCCTTCACCATGCTGCTGGGCTCCCAGCCATGCAGGTCGTTGATGGGAGTCACCATCATCATGGCTGCACCGCGCCGGGGGGGAGGAGGAGAGAGAGAGGGATGAAGGAGAGATGAGAGGAGAGAGAGAGAGGGATGAGGAGATGAGAGATAGGAGGAGAGAGCAGGAGAGGGAGAAGGATGGAGAAAGTGAGAAGAGGAGACAGATCAATCTTTTGAGTATTTCTTGTACTAGATGTCCAAATATTACTCGGTGTCCGTGTGTGTGTGTGCGTGTAGGCACGTGTGTGTATGCGTGTCCTGGTGTGTGTGTGTGTGTGTGTCTACCTACAGGAAGGGGACACAGGCAGGGCAGCAGGGGAGCCGTGAGAGGCCATGAAGTCAGCGATCTGCCTCAGAGCCCAGAGGTTGGTGGAGCTGCCTCCTTTCTTCATCTGCTCCTGGATCAGCACATCCAGCTCCTCTCTGAAGGACTGCACACACACACACACACACACACATACACACACACAAGGACACATGCACACACACACAACACAGGAGTGCACATCACACACGACACAGGTACAGTTGCACGCAAAGGCACACACACACACAAACACGCAAGAACCAACAGACACGCCATTAGCTTACCACTCAAACACCCACACAGACACTTACGGTTCATCCGATGTCTAAACCGAAAGGATGAGTCACCACGGCTCAACAATGCATTCCAATTCCACCATTGTTAACGTCCATGTTCTGTCTCCTGTCCACAGACACACTCCTCCAGCTCCCTGTCTCTCTGTACCTTGTCTGCGTCCCTCCCTCCGCACTTAAAACACACTCACTCACTACCACCTCACACCCTGAGTTGAGGATCTTGTCTGCAGCCACAGCTGTCAAGTGGCGATTCAGGGCAGATTACATCTGAGCTGTGGAGATAATCATATCTATAGGCCTCTAATGAGGGCCGGGGAGGGGGGGAGAGGACAGAGGGATGGCCAGGGAGGGCAGGAGGGTTCCCATGGGACAAGAAAGAGTGAAAAAGAATGGCGAGTGTGAAGGGCAAGTGTGGGATCGCTAAATGTGCCTTTTCAAATGTGGCTTTAAGGTTATCTCTCTAAACACACGTGTGTAAGTGAATATATATCTGTCCACAAGCATACAAACGTACACAAGTATACAAACACGCCCACACACACACACTCACTGGGCTCTGGATGATGCTGGAGACCCGTTTCTTGTGCAGGGGCCCGGATCCAGGGGTGGAGTGCTGGGGGGAGAGGGGGTTCTCCTCTGGGGGCCCATCACTGGGGCTGAGATGCACTGGGGTGCCCTTAGGGGTGGGAGAGGTGCTCATCTTCCACAGCTCACTGGGGGAGGGGACGCCACCTTGGGAGAGCGGAGGGGAGGGAGGGGAGGGGTGAACGAGGATAAGGGGACAGGTGGGAGAGTGGAGGAGAAGAGGTGGGGGTGGGAGAGAGACGGGGGCTGATTAGCCAATTACAACACAGAGACATTAATTGGATCGCAAACGGAGGCACAGTTCATAGTAATAGTAGTAATAGCGTGTGGATTTGTAAGACCCCGATGTACCTGGACGATTATCAGAGGTTCACCAACCACTGCCTCGTGCTTGAACGACCGGAACATCAGACATGAAAGCCTTCCCTTCCAGCCTCAGACATTAGAGATGTGCTATTCCCCAGAGGGTGGTGTGTGTGTGTGTGTGTGTGTGTGTGTGTGTGTGTTTACTGAACCAGACAGGAGAGCAGAAACGCAGCATTGGCAGTAAGAGCTCAGAAGGCTGCATAATACCAACAGGAAGTCCGTCTCAGTAATTGGAGAACCAGCCTGGACTTACGGGAAAGGACTCCAGACTGGAGCCAGACCATCCCCCTTTCCCCCTCCCCCATTTAAAACACACACACACACTCATAAACACGCAGTTTTCTGCCCTATGCAGATAAGGCCCCTAAAGCACCACACCCTCACTCCCGTCCTCGCCCCTCGCAAACTGACAGCAACACAGACGGGCCCCTTCACATCAACTACTAACAGGGCTCCGGAATCAACCACCCGGGAACATGAATATCTAGATGAGATTCGTCTCACACACACGTTCCATCTCACATCCAGACAGATCATGGCACATCATGCCAACACAGACATGTTAGGTAGTCATTTTTTATTTATTGATCCGTTTACACAAAAAATGGTTCAAACTGCTTTCCCAGTTTAGATCCCAGTGACAGCCCTCAAACACAAACACAGGGACGGACTGATCAGTCCCTTTGTGTCCGTGTCCCACAAAGAGAGAGGGGCCCAGCTGCTCAAAGGTAGCAGGCTCAGAGCTGCTCCCTCCTGGGAGAAATATAATGACTACAGGGCGTCACGGAAGTCTGCTGCCTCTCTCCCCTCCACCCGCCCCTCTCTACTCCACCTGCCCCTTTCTCCTCCACCCGCCTCTCTCCCCTCCACCTGCCCCTTTCTCCTCCACCCGCCCCTCCACCCGCCCCTCTCTCCTCCACCTGTCTCTCTTCCCACTATACCTCCTCCGCATTACCCACCTTGGTCTCAGAGGAGTCAAGGAGTTTAAAAAAACCAAACTTGAAGAGGTGTCCATGTGTCATCAGCAAATCATCTGATCTTCACTGCCGTCTGCATGACGTCACCATAACACAACCAACTAGGCGTGAGCTTCAGGGAGGCCAGACCAGGAGAAGTGGGGCTCCCGGCAGATGACTCCACTAATACGTCTCAGCTTGTGTCCATCCAAGTGGAAGAGAGCTTTGTGGAAACCACATTAACTCTGTGTGAGCTACATTCACTCATTGATTGATGGAAATGCATCCACTTTCACCGGATTGCTATGTTGGGCCTTTCACCTCTATGAGAGGAAGATATCCCATTTGGAGAGAGGGAAGATAGGAATATAATTACATAAGTAACCCAGGATTGATTTATGTGGCTCCACTTTCATTAGGCTACTGAAAGAAAACATGCTAGTGGATACAATGAGTTATGTAACTTAGTAACACGTCTGTATTGTTGTTTACCAGGCAATTCAGCATAGCCTACTCGGCAAGTTGATTTTAAATACTATGACTTGAAATCAGATATTTGGAAAAATCTCATTTAATCTCAAATGGCTGGATTAAAAAGTTAACATATAGTCTACTGGACATGGGCCCAACAGTCCAATACCATGTCAAATAGAGCAGAAATGTTACGTGGGTGCATCTCAGTTTACTTAGATAACGCGCTCATGTTGAACTGGGTACAGTTTAATCGTATAACATACATTTATAACATACAGTTAATACTGGTTTGATGATACATTACTGTTTGTATCTCTTCTCTGCACAGGGGAAGATTCCATCTCATTTAGGCCGCATGTCGTGTGCTGTAATCATATGGAACTATGCTACTGAATACGATTCAGTTCAGCCCACTTAGTAGTAATGTCGTTGCCGTCTTCTGCCTATGAGTCACCACATGAGAGACAGCAACCTGATACACTGAGCTGATACATTGAGGCTGTTAGCAACCTAGCTATAGCATTTTGCTCCAGGTAGGCGGCCGCTAGCCGCGTGCTGCCTAGCAACACCCGCGCAGCGCTGCAACATCAGCACCCAAACCTGCCAACCGGACGTATGACCATCCGCAACACACACAGCGAAGGCCAATATCACATTATACGTTGTATATAAGTCTACGAGACTCGTGACAATCCCACCCACTGTAAGTGACTAGTAGAATAGGTGACTCATATTATGAGTAGCACAGAAGATATAGCTGCTTTCACATGCTTTCATAAGCGTCGTGACATCTGCCGAGACAGACGAAATCCATCTGCACAACAATATGCATGATGTGTGGGTATGCTAACGACAACCAAAACCAATGCGACCATAGTTCAGGGACAAAGCGCCTTTACATTACCTTAGTCTACAGAGACGAAAGATAAGCCAAGGCCCTAATATTAATATTCAAAGGCAGACACGAACCATAGGCCTCTGCTAGGACAAATTGAAAGTGATTAGCCTGGCTAATAAAACCATCAACCACAAGATCAGTGAACAGATAATTCAGCCTAGAGCCTACCGTAGTGTTTAGAAACCAACACTTCGTTTACATTTCTGTATTTTGGGCTATTGCACCTTAGGCTACACAATAGCCTATGTTAAATTGTTAAAGGGTGCCATGCATAGCACTGATGGTTTGAACCAGCATCTGTCTGTCGCTCCTTTGTATGTAGGCTAATAATGTTCACCTTTCCCAGTTAGAAACAACATGAAGATCTGGGTGTTGCTAGGGTTCTTCTCTTTAAAAAAAAACATCATATCATCCTCAACATAAACAGGTTCATCTCACCTCAAAGCATTATCCGCGTCTTCTTCTTTGTGGATGCGCGTTACGCCCACTGCCTTGAATAAAACACAAACTAAATACGAGAGCTGCAGAGAATGAGAAGGGGGAAAAAAACTAAATCATCGATAAATGATTTGACTCTCGAAAAGCTTACAACACGGTCAGGGGCTGAGGGCTTTAATCTACGTCCCCGCTGTTTTTCACCGTTGACCGCGTCTGGACCAACCCATTGCCACGCCTGCCGATTCACCGTTCTCTGAGGTTCCTGCGCTTTAAAGCGCTCCCAAAATGTAGGAACTGTAAATGATAGCATATATAAGGAAATCTTGGGTCAGTTTTTTTAAAAGTCGTTCTAAACCTAAATTACATCATACAATCACATATGACACATTTGAAGTGTAACAGACAGATAAATGTTTAGAACCGCATTGCATTGAAATATCTTACCATGAATTATAGATCAAACTGGCACCATCTTCTGGTCAGAATGGGGGAACACAAATGGATAGCAAAGCCAACAAAGACAATTGTTATATTCATAACAATCCGTAATTTCTTGTAATCCTGTAAATCAGTGTGGACATAGCCTAATGGTTTTTAAACGACTTAGTTCCAGTAGGCCTATTTACCTGAAAACCAAAAAAATAAGTTGCCAGATACTTCCCCAACACACGGGCAACTTCTGCCTGTTCACACTGCGATCATTGAGGTAATTTATGTACATTTATGAATACAATTCTTAAAAGGGTATGGGCTTTTATAAAACATTAAACATCCAGAAACCAGATCATGCTGACCATTTTATTACATGGGGAAATGTAAACCAATACAAATACAAACAAACATATTGACCAATCGAATAAATTGTGGCATTTTTTCCATCCTGCAAATAAATAATTCACTAAAGATTAGCCGACAAACAATAAACAAAAAAATATATATATAACTTTCCCACCGAAATATTTAGCGCCTGTGTAAAATAATGTTTTTAAATCAGTTTCACAGGCCTCAAACTTTAGAATCATCTAGGTGAAAAAACAGCATTCAATACAAAGATAAGTAGAACTGACTGCACCAACATTTCTCACCTCTTGTGGGCAACATTTAGCCATTCTTTGACTACAACCATTCAACTTTAAACCATAAATCTGATTGGACCCCTATAGGATTCATCTACAGTATTCATCGAAATGTATACTTCAGCATTGTCTTTTGAGCTGGTGAAACTACATATCTGCACATGCTCAAGGCCCTGAGTAAGTCATGAGAATCCTGTTTTCTATGAAAACAAGCTAAAGTCCCTGTCAAAGACAAGTATCCAGATTCTATAGCAATTTGCTATTGGTAGGGTGGGGCTATCGCACATTTTTAGATGGCTTTATTGAGTGTCTTGGAATTTGTCATTTCATTTGATTGGAATTTCTGTGATGTGGTTTTGGGTAGCATTAGCATTCCCCTATAGTAGAGAAAATGGCCATGGCATAGTTTTCCAAGGGCATCACATAAAGTGTTAAGCAATCATTTTGAAGGATGCTTCTAGTACATGCTCTTGAGTCTTCAGCTGATCTGGACCTTCTATAACAATACAGGTCACAGGGAACCATTGGCCTCCTCCGAGCTGCAGGTAGAAGCTACTGAAGTTCTAAACGGAAGTTCTCTTCCTTCAGCTGTTACACGACAGCTGAAGGACGCGCGACGCTAACTGACGAAGAAGGCTCAAATTAGGTGACGCAGCGAAAAACTGACATTTGCCTGAAAGAGACTCCCTTTACCCAAACAATAGAGGTCATCAATTGAATAACCCAGTTTGGATCAAGTGAATGTATTTTGAGCATTTCAGGTTTTCTACCCATTAATCAGAAATTCAAAGCTCTGCACTGATTGCCAATTGCACCCCCGCGTTTACCAGTTGACAGGTCGATCACGTCAGAGAAAGCTTCACCTGATTGGGGTTTTTTTTTACCGCTTGCCTGACGCAGAGAGTCCTTCTCTTTGACAAAGCTGTGATGTCAGTCGATTTTTCTAATAATGTTGACTTGAAAGTTGTGTCATTGCAGCAAAATGATAGTTAGTGATACTATATATATTAGTCAGTGATAATGAAGGTCTTCTAAAGCCAGGTGGAAAGCATGTCATCTCTCCAGTTCTAAGTCAGAGTCAGGAACACAGTAGCGTTAGTAGTAGCCCAAGCACCATATATATTGGTTTACACTGTAGTTGAAATGTAACTTAAACCAGATATATATTAACTAGGTTAATGAGTCTCCTCTAAACACTGCATCCTCTTTAGCTTTCAAATGGTACGAAAGTTTAGGTTGATGTAAGCAACATCTGGTTACCCATTCTTTAGCTTCGTTTGACACCAATTTAACATTCTTACAATTCGCCTTGGTCCATTTATGAAGTGGGAGCAAGTGGCTCCATGCTGGAGCCCCCATAGTTGGTTTGTTCGGTTAGTACCATAGTCTGATCCGGGGCCACTTGGAGGATGTACTGGTAGGTGGGCACCACGCAATGGTGCAACACCAGCCCACCCATGTCTCCATCCGCATCGCCGTACTCTGCTGTAACTACAGGGACGGTCATGGTCACGGCATCCGTCATGTCTGCCTCGCCAGACACACCCTCCAGTATCTGTGTGTATAAGGGAGGGAGGGAGGGAGAGAGGGAGAGAGGGAGAGAGGGAGGGGGGTGTTGGAGGTGGAGAGATGGAGTTGCAAATAAGTTATTTTCATTTCTGAATTTCATATCTAGAGATGCGTGGGGATGCATCCACATACAACAGATTGTTGTAAACACCAATTTCAACAACACCACTGAATTTAATGCCAGGGGGAATCCCAGGTAGAATGTCAAAGATTTCGTGTCCATCCTAAATGCACTTTAAGGGACTAGGACACAAACCTCTCCGTCTTCGCAATGCAGAATGAAAACCAGAGACTAACCTTCAGCATGTCAACATGGACAATGCTGTAATTGCCTGGAGAAATCTGCTCTATGGCTATTCACCTCATCCAATCTCCACATGTCATTGGCGATGCCATCAGTGGTCGCATAGTTGATTGCATTCCTGAGGAAATCAGTGGGGTCTCCAGCATTCTGAAGAAAAACAAACTCTAAACAAGCAGGTATTTTTCATCCAGGCAAGGGACCAGCTCAAGGTGAGAGGCTGTATTTCTCGTCATATGGTTCCAGACAAGTGCCTGACAAGAAATAACTCACACTGTCGGAGTCCTGAAGTACAGCAACAAGTAGCCTTATGTATTCTGTGGCGGCCTTAAGTGTGTCTACTTTACTAGGCTTCCTGTCACGACGCATCAGGGGCACCATGCGCTTCAAACGAGAGAACATGCCATTTAAATTCTTTATCTGGAAAAAACAAGAACATTTCAGCCATTGGTCTAAACACTGCAGAATTCTAATTCTGATACATTTTGGCATTGGAGGGTCTGATTAAGACTTGGACCCCCCAAAGAGGTAAAAACAACAGGTCTGGGGCGTGGATACATGCCCTTGAGGAAGAAGTTGAGCTGAATTGAAACCTATCCCTTTATTTTCTTATGAATGTGTAGCCTATAAACACGGTTTTATAACCGTTAACCTTTAACTGGCATGTTGCATTTGAGGGACACTCTTTGACAGCCCCACAATAGATACTGTCCCACTTACTCTCTGGCGTTCCTTGGCATTGACCATTTGTCTTCTCTTCACAATTTCACTCCAATCTTCTGCGTCCACATACTGGCCGTTGGAACTACGTCTGAATTTTGTAACGTTGCAGTGAATAGGGAGCACCGGCTCACCTATTGCTCGCATCAAAATGTCACCCATTATTTCAGCCTCTGGGACCCTCATTGGACCTATTGGAACTTAAAATGTTAAAGTTGACAATATTGGAGGTCTGTCAAAATTGGTATATTGCCTGTGACTCCCAATTTTACCTGTCGTCACGGTAGTCCCCAATAAATACCCCCCAAACATCCACCTGTGTTTAGCCAGCCTCTAATTAGGCTGGCTAACAAAAACGCACGTGCCGTGCGCCAGGTCGCTAGCACTACGTCACCACTAGAAGTCATGACTCGTCATTGGGATTGTTTCATGGAACCTGAGATCAAATTTAAAAAATGATATTAACTACTTACTAACCGAGAGTGAGGTCATGCCGGGAAATATCAAACTGAGACTTGAACGTATCGACCGAGCGATAGCGAGGTTGATACGGCAAAGTCGAGGTTTGATATTTCCCGGCATGACCGAACGGTCGAGGTTAGTAAGTTGTTTATTATATGGCATTTTTAGCTCTTTTCATTTTGTAAATTGTAGGCTAATTGTAGCTAGCTAGGCTAGCTCTCAAGTCTTCTCACGGTGTGTTTCAGGTGTTGTCTAGCAACCAATTACTTTTGATATAAAGCGGACAGTACGGTTCTGCTAGAATGGCTTTAATTCCAACACAAATAACGATTCTTTTAGAAAGTTAACAATTTCTTCGTCGCTGTTGATGTCTTCAGTATCATCTGGATAGTAAAACTCAGTTGACTTCGATATCGCCAATTTTGAAGATGACGTCAGAGGAGGGCAATAACAATACTTATTGGACCGCTGGTCAATACGGGTTTGGCATGACTACCCATTAGCCAATCAGAAGGCTCGTACTGTCGTTGCCATATAATAAATATATATATATATATATATATATAATGCACAAATTGCACAATTGATATGAATACTTTAATGAGCAAGTCTAACAATGAGAGTATTGGTAATCTACGACACTGGCAACATTATCATGAATGGCAACACCACGACAGGACAGTTAGTCACATGCTCAGATACAATAAAGCCTATACATTTTTGATAGTTATTATAAATCTAATGATATATTTAAAAGCTTCCTTATAACAGTAACCAAAGGGGACAAGTACAAGCTCATAAATATTAGCTGATCGACTAATTCAACATATCCTTATTCATTTGAAGACGAGAAATGGCTGTTTTGGAATATCTGATTATTATAATTTTTTACATGTACCATTTGATGTTTTCAACAATGAAGTCTGTTTTTACATTAGAAGTAGAATGACTCTGCGATCTCTTTAAACTGTGGGTTATAAATAGTTAAACCCCTAATACCTTCATCGCAGATTACCTAGTTATCCTTCTATCCTACATCTTCGCTCTATCTATCTCTCGCTCTCATTGACAGTGTGGCCTATAGAAGACGAGGACTGAGGAAGGGTCCCTTTTATCTACCGACTGTGTCAAACTAACAGTTTGATCACAACTTTTCCAAGGATTCGATCATCCCTCGGCAACCATGAGCTCGAGCATGGATTATGATTTTATGGTGCCAGGGGAATACACAACCCATGTAAGGACACGTGGCTTGTCGAGACAAGTCTGCATCCACACCATTGAATTCACATATTCTGCAGATGCTTTAAAACTGCTTAAATCAATGTTTTAGATGAATGAAAATGAATTGGAATAAAGAACTGTTAATGCACAAAATTGCAGGGCAATTTTCTTTAAAGGGTATTACATGTAGCTGTTCAAGGGGTCTTTGCACTATGAGTGCTAATGACTGTATGATAGGTATGATTACTGCCGCCTAACCTTGGGAACAACTTGGCCGCCGATGGGTTATCAATATCCGTGGGCGACATTTTTGACTCTTTAAAATATTTCATGGAACACATGGAAATTGATACAGAGTAGGATCAAACTAGTGTGGGATATTTTCTACCTCGCTGGGACTAGGGTGTGGGTGTGTGTGGGTGTGTGGGGAGCGGTACTCTGCGTGTGGATGAGGCGGCTGCAGATGTGGGAACAGGCCATGCTGTGTGAACAAGATTGGGGTTCTGATCTGTGACTATGCACCATCTTGCCTTCCCACTAGCCTATGTTGTTATGTCAGTGCCATTATAAATAGCAATAGGAATGGAATATAAAGCAATATGTGCTCGTCACCTGTGCCTTCACGTCAAGGTGATGCCAAACGGCTTGCCCCTGTGCCACTTCCATTTCATGATTCAAAACTGACAGTATGGCTGTGAAAAAAGAATGACACACAAACACACACACACACACACACCACATACAGGCCTACATACAACTGAACTAAACATTCATATTGATAGGCCTAATGTGATTTTGTATGTCACATGGTTAAAATTGAGGGACGTTTTATAGAAGAGCAATTATATTGAAAGACATACCCTGTCCAGTAATAAAATAGATAAAAGCTATGCGAACGTGTTGGCATCATCATTCCCATATGTATTCGAATACGCCACACCTTCCCTGTGGCCAATCGCCAGTAATGTCTTCGATGACGCGCAGAATACTCAAATTACTTTTTCGCAAGAAGTAGGTGGAAGTTAGGGTGACTGTCTGATGACTTGAGCTAAAAGTTGAACCAAGTCATAGTTTGTGCATATCGATTTTTACAGGAGCCTACGAGGGTGTGCAAGGTTATGACTGCCTGCTAAAGAGCTATCTGGCTAAATTACTCTTGGAAATAAATTGGCTTGCTAGCTATTAGACAACAAACGACAATGATAGCATCGCATCTGTTGGCTTACTACTTTACGGAACTCCACCATGACCAGGTGCAAAAAGTGAGTGGAAAATACTTTTTATTTATCGGTATCACAAAAGTAAAGTTAACCTGAAACCTACAACAGGCTGGTTTATGGTGAGCAGTCGGTGATAGTAAGGACTTTTAACAAAGATGAATTCATGTTTAGTCACCCATGTGATGTAGGCTGTGTTACGTCGGCATTGCGTCACGTTCAGCTTCTTCAATTTTTTTATCCATCCAAATGAAAGCTTATTTAGTATTATCGATCTACTGGATTTAGATGATTTCTTATCAGCTAATGTTGCCTCTGAGCGTTTGCTATCAGATCATAAGATCCACTTTTAAGTGGATGCTCAACCGATAGCCTACGTGGAGTATGACGCTGTCTCTGTCTTTTTATATATATTGGGATTCATAAGTTAGCAAATCATGTTACTAGTAGTAGTCGGCTTCCCAGAACAGCTTGTCTCCCCATTACGTATTACCAGTTTGAAATATCTGGCTCAGCTACAGCTTGCCAACATTTCAAGAGACGTGCCCTTTGTGCGTCTTAAGAATTTGGTTGGTAGACGTTCAGTTGAACAGCAAGCTAAGCGTTCGCAACTTTGAAATGTGCTGTGGGGTTGTTGGTAGCTGCTGAATATAATTTACTACACTCCTCGAGAACCAGCTGTTATTACTGCAATAAAATACTAGATAGATAGGCCTTTAAGTAGTGACTGGACTTCCATGCAAATCCACTTCGACTTAAGTCCCCCCTATGTGGTTGGGGGAGGGGTTGTCATAGGGTTATATTGTGAAGGCTAGTTGATATTAGAGTCATCTTGGATGGCATAGACAATGCCTGGTATTTATTAATTCATTTGATGAAGAAGTAACATTATTCCTAAACTGTTTCATTATTTGCAATGAGATAGGATGCAGGCAGAGATCCGGTTCTGTGTGACCTGCTTTCTTTGCGTCATGACAATGAAAATCCTGAATGACACAAGAGGCTATTGTTGATTTGACTGTTTCAATAGTCCTTCGGTAGCCTTCCCTCCCTTTCTAACCCCCCCTCACATTCTATCTCCAGTGTCAGGTTTTATTGCTGTGCAGTCAGTATTTTCCCTGTTGCAAGCATTGTCTTTTGTCTGATTTAATTGTATGTCTTGTGGTCAGGAAGTGTGGAGTGCCTTGAGGCCAAGGTGACTGACCAGTGCATTTTCCTGGCCTGTTGTCCTTATGCAAGCTCCCATTATGTTTAGCGGTGGTATCAAGGTGATGGTGTGTTTATTATTGGTACCAGACCACACATATTGAGACTGGAAAACTTCCACAGCAGCCAAGGTCTTCTAGCTCGTATTACACCAGTCGGGTTTCTGTTAAGAACAAGACGTCTCTGTGAGGGCTCTCAACGCAGGGTTTAACCCCATCCCCATCCCTTTCCACTCCTCATATGTTCATTTATGCCTCGCAAATAATCTTCAAATGGACAGTGTTTCCAGTGAAGAAGGATAATTTATAGTTTGAGGCTCTGTCGAACTCTCTTGAGTTGTGGACTATTTTGGTGTGACTGAGCTCAGGCCTGTAGTCTCATGTGTTTCCTTCTGCTCTGACCCCTCCTGTCACATGCCTTTTGCGGAGGAGCTGGTTTGGCAAGTCAGAGGTTCCTGGAGTGTGAGGCGTGTCGGGCCTGCAGTTCCTGTTTCGTACATGCTTCGAAGCCAAGCGGGCGGGGCTAGCTCAAACCAGGAAGCAGCACTCTTGTTTTACTAGAGGGAATTTGACTGAACAAAGTGTGGAGCTTTGATAGTCGACATGTTTAGGGATGCTGCCAGTCTGCTGTCAGACACATTGATTTTGGCCACTCAAATTGAAGCAAAGCTGGCATTTATCCTTTAGGTGTTTATACTTTGAAAGGTCCACTGTCAAGGTATTCAGGACACTAAATGGATGTGGTGTACTCAAAAAATAAATCATGTCATTTTTGGTGGCCACAAATTTCAAGATACTCAGATAATAATAGTTGTAGTTGTCAAACATCCTCTATTATAATCTGAATGCAGGTATTCTGAACACATTTTTGTTATCCATCCATTTTCACCGCATCACAACCTACCTGTG
Source organism: Mallotus villosus (assembly GCA_903064625.1). Lineage (NCBI taxonomy): Eukaryota > Metazoa > Chordata > Actinopteri > Osmeriformes > Salangidae > Mallotus > Mallotus villosus. Next base: position 130,567 of record CAEFZP010000719.1, read on the forward strand.
CAAATGTCAGATAATGGAATGCTGATCCTTTAAAATGAACAGTCAACTGCCAATTTTACAAAGGCAATAAAGTTACTAAAGTCTCGAAGACATTGTTGATTTGGTTTGATAATCTGGACTGTGATATGTGTAAGACACCAGAAAATAATGAGTAACTATTCTACATGAAGTTATACCGTAACCAATTAAGCTTTTAGAAACAGATGGACTTGTTCATAGTTTACTCCCACGCATGCAAATTAATTCACTCACACGAAACTCAGCATCTAGGTGCTAATTGGATGATCGACCATCTATAAACAAATCTTACAGCTGATATAGGGGACATATTAATAATCTGATCATTTCTACCTTTTCTATTTGAATTCTACAGTAAACCATGTAGCACTCAGATGTATTGGCCTAATTTAACAGTAGCTTATCCAGTTCAGCTAAATTGCTATTGTGTTCTGTTGAGAGATTGCTATGGGTGCGTTGGCTTTATTTATTCAACAAATAGGTCTTCTTACGCATGTTTATCTCCGTTAAACTCGTGTTTGTTTCCCTCCTCCGATCCAGGTGGACAAGTACCTGTACCATCTGCGTCTGTCCGAGGAGAGCCTGATGGACGTGTCGGTGAGATTCCGTCGTGAAATGGACAAGGGCCTCGGCCGCGACACCAACCCCACGGCAGCTGTTAAGATGCTGCCTACGTTTGTTCGCTCCACTCCCGATGGAACAGGTGAGCAAACGCCTGAACAGCCTGTGTGGAAAGTGAGACAACTGTTCGAACTGTCGATTCTTTAACTCTGGGAGAGTTCCGCAGTTTTCACATACCGGCGTCTTCTCGGAAGCAAATAAGTACAGCTGTTTGAGAAGGACAGGGGTTAGGAAGTCGTTTAGAAAGAGCATTGGTCCTCGTTTCCCAGAATAACCTGTCATGGTTGGTGAGTTAAGCCTCTTCTGTTTACCCAGCCTGTTGACTGAGGTCATTCTTTGTGAGTTAGACCTCTGGCAGATAAGAAAGCTTCCTTACGGAGAGAAACTTTTCCTACTCGTTCTGTCTCTCCCTTTTTAGTTTCCCCCTTTCCTTTCTGTCTTTCTTTCTTCAAGCTGAGTTTCTGAATCGAAATATTCAAAGTGTAGGAATGCATTGTGTAACAAGGAGTTCTGTGAGGGTTAAAGTATTTATAGGTAGCCTACTTACTTGCGGTTCCCTTGTTTTATAAACAGTATTTTGTTACACCCACGATATAAAGCTCTCACTATATAACACTTAACATTTTATTTTGTTTTCCTCATGATATTCGGACCTGAGCTAAGGTCCGATGATTTGGCCTACACAGGGCTGACGTTTTAAAATCGTCTACATTTGTTTAGGGTTTACTTTTTATTACGCAGGTAGGGAAATGCTGGCTGTGTTAGGTTCTATTTCATCTGGTCATATACTGGTCAAAGTCCTTTAGATGGTTTTAAAGCCACTGTTAGACTCTCTATTCCTGTTACCTGTTATATACCTGGTCAGTCATTGAGATCTAATTAAAATATACAATAACCATGCTACCTGGTAATAACACACACTCAAGTACTTCTTTCTAGCCTTTACATTGTGTGTGTGTGTGTGTGTGTGTCACCAGAAAAGGGAGACTTCTTGGCCCTTGACCTTGGTGGGACCAACTTCCGTGTCCTGCTGGTGAAGGTGTCAGACAATGGCAAGCAGAAGGTGCAGATGGAGAACCAGATCTACGCCATCCCTGAGGACCTGATGAGGGGCAGCGGGACAGAGGTGAGACTTCAATTTCTCCCACAGCCCCTCACACACACACACACACACACAACACACACCTGTACTACCCAACACTACGCCACACACACACCTGTTACTACCCAACACTGCGCCACCACACACACCTGTACACCCACACTACGCCACACACACACCTGTTACTACCCAACACTGCGCCACACACACACCTGTTACTACCCACACTGCGCCACACACACACAAGTTACTACCACACTGTTCCCACACACACAGCACATCTGTTACTGCCCAAAACACACACACGAGCCGTTGTATACATAAACCTCCTTTTCCAAGTGCAATTTCTCATCAATTATCTCCATATGTTTTGATTTGTTTGTTACTTTAGCTCTTCGACCACATTGCGGAGTGTCTTGCCAACTTCCTGGACAAGCTGGGCATAAAAGACAAGAAACTTCCTCTGGGCTTCACATTCTCCTTCCCCTGCCAGCAGAACAAGCTGGACGAGGTGAGGGAGGGAGGGGGCTGTGGGCTTCAACAGACGTGGGGTTTTTAAATTGTTCAAGTTGGAGTGATGCAGCTTGGTTATTCTTAAGTGAGAGTATGAATGCTAAGTCTTCTCTCAGGACCAGAGACAGGGCTTTGATTTGGAAACAGAAAATCAAGACAAACTGCAAAAAAATAAAATCATTGACATGAATTAAACATGCATGTGATGTGTTGAGTTAACTGTGTGTTTGCATTGGTGCAGAGTATCCTGGTGTCGTGGACTAAGGGGTTCAGGTCCTGTGGCGTGGAGGGCCAGGACGTGGTCAGCCTGCTAAGGAAAGCCATCGCAAGGCGAGGGGTGAGGACGTTTATTCATTTAGCACATGCTTTTATCCAAAGCGACACATGGACATGCCTGGGGCTGCCGTCCAGGAGCTGGGGGTGGGGGCTGGAAGCTGGGGGCTGGGGGCTGGGGGCGGAACTGAGGCCAAAGGAACACTCAATAATGACAAATACTCAAAACGCAGTAAAACAGATGTGTTAAAAGAAGCAACTCTAAATGAAGCACTAGAGAATTGAGCTAAGCAGTCCATTCAGTAGCAATAACCCCACGGCAGATCAACCCAAGTATGAATCACGAGCCAAACTGTATTGAAGTGGGGGAAATTCACTGTGGCTGAAGGACGCTTCTCTGTGTGCTATTCTCTCTTGTCTGTCCTCCATCCCATTCCAATGTTATGTTCCAATGTCATGTTCTATCTCTTCCCCAGGACTTTGATATCGATATTGTAGCTGTGATTAATGACACCGTCGGCACCATGATGACCTGCGGCTATGACGACCATCACTGCGAAATAGGTCTCATCGTAGGTGAGTAGGACGGCACTTGAGGAAGGTGTGTACGCGTGTCAGTTAGCCTAGAGCAACAAACGGCTACATGGCAGGATCGAACACATTCCCTTAAGGAAAGCCGGAAAGTATCAGTAAGACGTTTAACGTCGGCCTTTAAATTGGAGTCGAGATGATTAAGACATGGCCTCTGGAGACAAACTTGTCTATTACAGCGTCGACTCCGATAGATTTCCGTATAATACAAGGTCGCCCTCCCATTCCAGACCCAAATTAGATATGCCTGCTCCATCATGCATCAAGAGCCCTTAAGGGAACACAGGGATTAGTATAACTGCATATGCTAGCTGTCTGAGGTAGCCTCCAGCTCCCCTGCCTCGTCTTGTGTTTCCCCTCAGGCACCGGCACCAACGCCTGCTACATGGAGGAGATGCGTCACCTGGAGCTGGTGGAGGGCGACGAGGGCCGCATGTGCGTCAACATGGAGTGGGGCGCGTTCGGGGACGACGGCGCCCTCGACGACCTGCGCACCGACTTTGACCGCGAGATCGACGCCGGCTCGCTCAACCCGGGGAAGCAGCTGTGAGTGGCGGCGTCCTTAACCTAGAGTGCCCGTGTGAGATTTCTCTAATTCAGGGTTTCCCGCAGCACTTTGCAATTAAGGCGGCCGCCTTACCAACACACGCCTTGTGTATTTTTTATGAGCGATTAACACCGCCGTGTTACTCTATCCAGTTTTATCCCTTTCAGTCTCCCTTCTGAGGCAGAATCTCACCCTACCACCTTGACTAACAGATTTTACTGTGAGAAACCCCTGTAACTGGTCACTTGGTTGTTGCTTTTCTGAAAGGGGGTAAGGAAGATGCAGCCTTCACATGCACAAGCAGCTTCTTTGCGTGTGCGTGTGGAACATGTGGTTAATACAGTACACTTCCGACAGAGCGAGCCTCTTAAGTCACCAGATGTTCCATCCATGTACAATCTGTGGTTTCAACTGATGGGTGAAACGGGGGGGGGTAGGACGGTTCATGTAGCAGAGGTGTTCCTGTAGCACATGTGTTTGTCTGAGTGCTTGTCTGTGTGTGCCCCCCCGCCCCCCACTCTCAGGTTTGAGAAGATGATCAGTGGCATGTACATGGGGGAGCTGGTCAGACTGATCCTGGTGAAGATGGCCAAGGAACAGCTCCTGTTCCAGGGACACACCTCCCCCTCCCTGCTCACCACCGGGCACTTCAAAACCAGCTTCATCTCTGCCATCGAGAACGACAAGTCAGTCGTGTGGTGTGTGTGTGTGTGTGTGTGTGTACTGAGGGAGTAAAACCTTGAGTGTGGCCTGACTGCTGATCTCTGCGGGATCACCTTTTCTTTGAAATATTACTCAGTGTAGTAAAGTGTAAAATCAAGTGTACAATTATGTACCATACCATAATCATTTTTCCCAGTGTGGTGTGACTGGCATTTGTATTTACAATGTCACTGGGGTTAAGAACAAACCTATTAGTGTTACAAGCGCCACACTAAGCCGTGACGAGCCACTCCAAATGTCACTAGCAACGGGCGATATGGTTTCGTAATTGCTTCTCAAGAACACATGTTTCAAAAATAACCTATACTGAGCCAGAATCTGTGTGTGTGTCCTGGCATATGTGTGTGTGTGTGTGTGTGGTGTGTGACGGGGCATGCAGGGACAAGGAAGGTCTTGTGAGTGCAGAGCAGGTGCTCCTGGAGCTGGGCCTGGCTCCGTCTGCCGAGGACTGCGTGGCCGCCCAGAGGGTGTGTCAGATCGTGTCGACCCGCGCCGCCCACTTATGTGCCTCCACGCTGGCCGCCGTGCTCAGGCAGATCCGAGATAACAAGGCGGCCGAGAGGCTGAGAACCACCATCGGCGTCGACGGCTCCGTGTACAAGAACCACCCCCAGTGAGTGCCGCTGTGGAGGGTGTGCAGAGGGCACATACACAACCGCACACACACACACACACAGCTGGCCTTTTGACACGGCGGCAAAGGGAGCAGCTGTTTGGTTTCCAGGCATCCTCCACCTCTGACCCCCCCCCCACACACACCTCTGGGTTTCAAGGTTCGCCCGGAGGCTCCACAAGCTGGTGCGCCGCCTCGTGCCGGACTGCGACGTGCGCTTCCTGCGCTCGGAGGACGGCAGCGGGAAGGGCGCCGCCATGGTGACGGCGGTGGCGTACCGCTTGGCGGAGCAGCAGGCGGAGAGGCAGCACATCCTGGACTCGCTGCGGCTCAGCCACGAGCAGCTGCTGGAGGTGAAGAGGAGGATGGGGGAGGAAATGACCCGAGGCCTGGAGAGGAAGTCGCATCAGGACGCCACCGTCAAAATGCTGCCCACCTACGTCAGGTCCACCCCCGATGGCACAGGTCAGAGGTCAAGACGCTCGCCAGATCAGGAGAAGGTCCTTTGGTGTTTGTAGGGAGGGATGGAAGGATATTAGATGGATGGAGGGATACAGGGATAGATACTGGGATCGATAGCATATTTGAGTGGATACGGATGTCAGAAATTTGAATTGATTTGTTCTGTGGGCTTGCTGGCGGGGATTTGTGACAAGGTGTTTGTGTGGCTTTGAGGGTGATGATTAGTTTCCTAAAGACGTATGGGTGCGGTGACATAGTGTGTGAGTGCGTGTGGGAACACAGCTGAAATGTTGTGTGCCTTCATCAGAGCACGGAGACTACCTGGCTCTGGATCTGGGCGGGACTAACTTCCGGGTGCTGCTGGTGCGCGTGCGAGGGGGCAAGAGACGCAGCGTGGAGATGCACAACAAGATCTACGCCATCCCCCAGGACACCATACAGGGGACCGGAGAGGAGGTGGAGACGGGGAGGGATGGGGGAGGGATGGGGGAGGGATGGGGGGGGAGGGATGGGGGAGGAAGTGGGGTGGGGTGGGGTGGGATAGAGACTGCTGGGGAGGGGAGGAATTAGAGAGGGGGGGGGTACCCAATTGCATTCTAGCACTTTCTTCTCTTTGGCTTGTTGGTTATGTGGAAGGGAAAGGGCTACTTATTCTAGGTGGCGTTTCTTCGTCTTCCTCTCCTGAACACGTGCATTCACTGGAGCTAGTGGGTGGAGCTTGGGGTTGTCTGGCTTCTGTTACATTTGGGGCTTTTATTTGTGTTGCAGCTGTTTGACCACATTGTGCATTGCATTGCTGATTTCCTGGAGTACATGGGCATGAAAGGAGCATCCCTCCCTCTGGGTTTTACCTTCTCCTTCCCCTGTCATCAAAACAAACTAGACCAGGTAAGAGGCTGTAAAAGCAAATATGGAAGATTTTCCTTACACCGCTTACAAAAAAAGCACAAATCAGGCCTGTCAATGCACTGAATCATCAAAGGAACATCTTATTTTTCCACTAATCTCTTTGAACCCCCCCCCCACTCTGCCTCTTTTCTACTCTACTCTGCCTCTCCTGTATTCCACTCTGCCTCTCCTCTACCAGGGGATCCTGCTGAAGTGGACCAAGGGTTTCAAAGCCTCGGGCTGTGAGGGGGAGGATGTGGTGGCTCTGCTGAAGGATGCCATCCGCCGTAGAGAGGTCAGGGGTCAATCTCTCTTCACACTGCCGCAATCTCTTTTACCCTCTCACCCTCCTAGATCCAGACAGGATTGGACAGAGTCTCAATTATCCCTGTACAGAAACAAAATGTGTACAAATACTGTCTATAGTAAGCATATGCCTCTATATATGCCCATATGTATACAGTATATTCCTATGTGTATATATACAGTGTAAATATATACAGTGTTGTGTATGCCATACACTTTATAGAAATGTAAATGTATGTTTTGATCAGATGAGCCAACATAAATAATCATTATTTTTCTTTTTAATGTGTACATGATCAGTTGTCTTATCCTTATACTTGGCATGCTTAGAACGCACAATTCCGCTCGTAGAATGCTCTGTTGTTCAAAACAGTGAAGAAGATCTGATTTCCCTCTGCCTTATTCAAGTTATGTTGTCAGTTCCTTTTTAGTGGCTCTTAGGCAATCGATCAAGGCATACTTGTTTGTGTGGAAGTGATCGATGTTGACACATTTTCACTCCCTGTGGGTGGACAGGAGTTTGACCTTGACGTGGTCGCCGTGGTGAACGACACCGTGGGGACCATGATGACCTGCGGCTACGAGGACCCCCTCTGTGAGGTGGGCCTCATCGTAGGTGAGTCTGTGTCTCTGGCTCTCCAGCTCTAGCTTTGTCCATCTCCTTCTCTCTACCTTGGTGTCTCTCTCTCTGTCTCTGTCTCTCTGTAGGTCTCTCTCTCTGTGTGTGTGTGTGTGTGTGTGTGTCTCTCTCTCTGTCTCTCTCTCTCTGTCTCTCTCTCTCTGTGTAGGTTGCTCTCTCTCTGTGTGTGTCTCTCTCTCTGTGTGTGTGTGTCTCTCTGTCTCTAACGTCTCCTTGCCGTCCTTAGGTACCGGCACCAACGCCTGCTACATGGAGGAGATGCAGAACGTGGAGCTGGTGGAGGGCGACGAGGGCCTCATGTGCGTCAACATGGAGTGGGGCGCGTTCGGGGATCGCGGGGAGCTGGACGAGTTTTGCACCGAGTTTGACAGAGAGGTGGACGACCGCTCAACTAATCCGGGCAAACAGAGGTGCGTACGAGTGTAGATCTCCCTCATTGTTGTCCAGTTCTCTATTCATGTATATAGAGATATACAGGTGCTTGTCATATTATTAGAATATCATTAACAAGTTGATTTATTTAACTAATTCCATTCAAAAAGAAAAGTGTATATTATATTCATTTATTACACACAGACTGATATATTCAAATGTTTCTTTTTTTGAATGTTGATGATTATAACTGACAACTAAGGAAAATCCCATCCCCCCCATCTTCCTCTTCACAATACCCCATAGATTTTCGATGGTTTTAAGGTCAGGCGAGTTTGCTGGCCAATAGAACAGGGATACCATGGTCCTTAAACCAGGTTGGCACTGTGTGCAGGTGCCAAGTCCTGTTGGAAATTGAAATCTGCATTATAAATTGAGAATATTCTAATTATATGACAAGCACCTGTACATGTTGTAGTAGCTCATTGAGGATTGTGATGTATTTACTATTTATTGCTTAGAAAGTTGGAAGTAGGAAGTTGTCAAGAGGAGCTTAACCCTATGTACCGTATGTATGTACCAATTGGAGTAAACTGCAATTCCACCCTGGCTTGTCCGTGTCTATGACTTCCTGTTTGAGGCCAGAGACCTGACCCTGAGGCTTCGAGAGGATGATATTGTTCTGGCTAAATTGCGATCGCTGGCTACATTGTTTTTCCCATAATCTGTGTGTCTCTCCTCCTCTCAGGTATGAGAAGATGATCAGTGGTATGTACCTGGGGGAGGTGGTGAGGAACGTCCTGCTGGACTTCACCACAAAGGGCCTGCTCTTCAGAGGCAAGCTGTCTGAGCGCCTCAAGACCCGAGGCATATTCGAGACCAAGTTTCTCTCCCAGATCGAAAGGTAGCGTGTTTGCAGCCTGTGTGTCAGTGGGATTAGCACTGTGGAAAGCCAGTAGGTTTTCTTATTAAAAGCAAAGAAAGGCGTCTTGAGAGAGAGACAGAGAGAGAGCACCTGTTAATCTCTGTTTGACCATACAGTTCCACCTCCACAATTGCTCCTTTACAGAACCACTGATCTCCTTTTATTGCTGGTGGTAGTAGAAATACGCTGTTGTATTTGAGAAGTGCTTCTTTGAGTAGGATTTAAAATACATCTTTAAAGATTTAAAACAAATCTTCCAAAAAACGAAATTCGATCCTTGCCCTTTCAAGAAAACGTTTGTCATCACAGAGAGAACTCCATAGTGTAGATATCAGTGTGTAATTCCTCTCTGTGTGTGTGTGTGATCTGAAAGTGAGTGCAATCGTTTCACATTGCGCAGGCTTTGCAATCCTTGTATTCCAGTGTATGTCCCGGTAGCAAGTGCGCTAACCCTCCCCACACCTCCTTTGTAACTCCCTTCCTCTCTCTCCTTCCAGTGACCGCCTGGCCCTGCGGCAGGTGCGCTCCATCCTGCAGCACCTGGGCCTGACGAGCTCCACCTGTGAGGACAGCATCCTGGTGAAGGAGGTGTGCAGCGTGGTGGCCCGCCGCGCCGCCCAGCTCTGCGGGGCCGGCATGGCCGCCGTGGTCGACAAGATCCGCCTCAACCGCAACCTGGAGCATCTCCGCGTCACCGTGGGGGTGGACGGCACCCTGTACAAGCTGCACCCACAGTGAGTGAAACAGCCAAGTGTCTGGGGTGGCAGCTGAACACGGAGGAGTCAGGTGGCTGAGCGGTTAGGGAGTCGGGCTAGTAATCAGAAGGTTGTTGGTACGATTTCCCGACAGTGCCAAATGACGTTGTGTCCTTGGGCAAGGTGCTTCACCCTACTTGCCTCGGGGAGAATGTCCCTGTACTTACTGTTAGTCGCTCTGGATAAGAGCGTCTGCTAAATGACTAAATGTAACACGTGTTGTCGTCACATTTCTTTCGTCCTGGTTCACGTCTCCTTTGTCTCTCGCCCCTCTCTCCCCAGTTTCTCCAGTATCATGCACGACACCGTGTTGGAGCTGGCGCCCCAGTGCGAGGTGACCTTCCTGCAGTCGGAGGACGGCAGCGGGAAGGGAGCGGCGCTCATCACGGCGGTGGCATGCAGGATAAGGGACTCGGGCCAGCACTGAGGTGGCGCCACCGTGTGGACGGGAGGATAAAGGGAAACGGACTGAGATGACAAGCTGCTTGGCTGGACTGACCTTTTTTTTGTTTTTTTGGGGGGCGGTTTTCTTATTTAATTTGTTCGAACGGTTGTGTTTCTGCGTGTGTGTGTGTGTACGTCAATCAAAAATGTATTGAATGTCCTCCTGGCATGCAGAAAGATTCTATATGCTTTGATAAAATGTTGCTGATTAAGTTGTGTCTTCACCACGTGCAGAAGAGACTAGTGATACTTGCAACTGAATGTGACCATTGATACTTGTCTACTGTTGCTGTTGATAGTTTATTTTAAATGCATTTCATAAAATATAATACTCTTATAGTGTTGTTCTTATCTTACTAATAGAACATGTCTGTCTTGAATTAAGTTACGAAGAAGAATTGACATTCACAATATTTGTTGGTTAGTGTATTAGCTGTCAAGCTGTTTAGAAACTCATTTTATTTCCCCTGTCAATGTAGACTATTATTGTGAGTGTGTTCTGCGGTGTTCTGTGCCTGAAGGATTTTCATCCTCTTCGTGAGCCTATCTTACAGTCTTGATTTGTCAGGATCAGGATAGCACAATTCTATAATGTTGCTCTCTCTGACCTGTTTGATGTGGGTAGCACATCTATTTAGGTTTTAACATCATCCAGTTTAAACTGGTACCTGTATGCTACTTCCAGCTATATAATCAACATTCTGTGGTGATGATGACCATTCAGTGAGATGCGTGATGCGTGCTCCAGATGCAGAGTGGGAGCAGGTGGGTGGACACCAGAAGAGAGACCAGAGAGGTGGAGTGCAGAGTGAAAACAAGCAGTTGGCGGAGCTGATGAACTGAGCTTCTGTGATCTCAAACACAGCTGCTACACGGGTTCAAAAAGGTTATTGCTCTATAGGAAGGGACTCTTATGTCATTCCATCCAAAGATATTTGGATAAAAGGATGACCTTTTAGTCCAATTTTGATCGCCAAAGCGGTACACTTACAAAGGTTATTGGTATTGATATTGGTTTTAGCACTATTAGTGCCACTGTTGTTAATACCTATTGGAATATTTGATTGCAACACAATGATCTCCTTTAAAAAGGTGTGCAATTTTTTTCATCAGGACAGGTTAAGTACCTTGTGCAGCTGCCTTCTTACGAGGGGAAAACATTTATAGGCTTGGAAATAGCAAGTAGGTCTGTGTATAAGGCCGGAAGGACTATTCAACTGTCAAATCAAATTGTGTATTTAAGAAATGCCTTGCAAATAAGTTATCGCCCTTTGCCCACAGCCCTTCCGAACCAAGACATTCATGAGTTTGATCTTGAATACATCTTTGAAGCCGGGTGTATTCTACATTTCTGTGTCCGTTCATTTATTTTATTTTTGACTCTGAAAATTATAATTAAATTGCTTCCCTGAAGGGATTTTCATGTGGCATGTGAAATTAACAAGACACAGGCTGAATCAAATCAAACAAAATGTATTTGTATAGCCCTTTTTACACGCAAGCATGTCACAGGGACTTCACATACGCCCATAAAACGGCCCCTCAACCAACCTAAACCCTCAAGGAAGACAAGGAAAAACTCCCAGAAAAACTCAATGCAAGAGAAAAAATTGAAGAAACCTCGGGAGGAGCAATTCAGTGAGGGATCCCCTCCTCCAGAAACGGTTGGTGAAAGAGAGGAGCATGCATGACAATCCTATGCATGACAATAATCACCTAGAACCAGATTAGGCCTATGTGTACTGTGCAGTGAATTACTTGAGTTCAACAATGGAAATGAAGGTGTTTTTAAATGATATTTTTCATTTGCGGGTCACTCCATACATATGGTAAAACATAACAAACATTTCATAAAAACAAGGAATAAGAAACTTGTGATGAAAGAAAACATAAATTAAATATCATTACAGTACTGTGTAAATCGTATTTTAGTCTGAGATACAGTAGGCTAAAGACAGGGAGTGGCCTGTCAGCGATAGTTTCTTTTCATCTGAAATATTTGTGGTTGACCTGGAAACGAAGATCAGCGTGGAGCCCATTGATAGCAACTATGCTTTCTCTTTCTGTTTGAATGCATCTGTGTTGTGTAAGTGGGTGGGAGAAGGCAGACATGCAGTTTAATGGAGCTACCGTGACAACGCTGTCAGTCAAACCATTTCGTAATGGCCTGTGTTTTGCATATCGCCCAGAGAGTAATAATCAAATATGCTTGTCTTTTAAATCAGATATTCCAGCGTACAAATGAGAGGGACAGCCAGTGGTGTGTGTGATTGTGACGTGAGAAAATGCTTTTCGTTTCATTAATTTTCGATACCACTGATTGCACATTCATTACATTGTTGCTGTAACAAGCTCGCCCGAGCCGTCGGGAAATGGGAATGTTCTCGTTAATTAATTTGTGGTTGGGGAAACACAAGTGAGAGGGCAACAAGCTTCTCTTTGTTGTATGTTTATGATCACTGTTATGATGCAGAACTGAATGTAGTTGTCTGGACTCAGGCTATCTCAGGGGCGAAAACAATTAAAAGGGCACCAGCTGCATAATGGTGTGTCACAGGGGCGTTGCTAGACATGAAGCTCTACTGGGGCTCAGGCCCCCTCATTAGAGATACTCATCACCTCTATTTTTTTTCCAAGCTTGCTGCATACCAGACATTCAAGAATATTGGGCAACTGCATCCATCCAATACAACTCTGTGGTGTGAACAGTGCTGCTCGGATAGACAAACAGTCGTCCTGCAACCCTGTCATTTGCAGAAAGGCAGATTGTTTGATGGGAAACACACTTCCCCTTGCAGCTCAAACAAACTGTTTGTAGAGCAAAAGACATGTTCTGAATAGTAAATAAGTGAATTACGAGTAAATATGAGAAAACGTGACTCCCAATGTAAACATACCACAGGGCTTAATATGATCTTATATGATTACGGTTTCAGCTGGATTTTGTTTTTATTGAAGTAGTGTGTGGACATAATTTATACAATTATCATGACTGTCATGATCCATGTGAGACACACAGCACAGTCATTTTTAAGTTGCTTCTTGGTACAGATCTAGAAGCATCAAATAAATCAAATGTCAGAGTAACTGCCACTTTCATCTGATGGCATTTTGATTCCAAGACGATTACACGTTCTTCCTGTCACCCCCCGCCCCCATGCTCCACCAATTATTAAGATCTCATTGGTCAGGCAAACCTTTGCTTTCAGTGCTATAATTTAGGAAAAAAAAATGTGATACTGACACGTTACTCTAATTCATGTGTTTAATATTCACACTGTTTAATAATGATTGAAACATTTTACTGTAGTTCAATAGTTTGGCATCTTTATGCAGGCTACTTTTGTCACATTATTGTTTAATGCATATTGTCAAGCCAGTGCCACCAATACACAGGTATCATTACTAATATTTAGAGAGATAGAGAATCAACAGACACTTTGGTGTGAAAACACACAGATGCTGTTCAGTTTACGCTCAGTCTCCACTCACAGGAAAGTCATTCAGAGCTGGCATGCTAACTAATTGCCAGGTACTTCATCTTATTAACAGCACTTTTTACAAAGTCAAATGTCACAGCCCTTGGCTATGGGGGGTGGTCGTGCAGATGATTACATGTGCCAATGGCAGGAATCCCAGATACCAAGTGTTGATGTTGGATCACATCGTACCACAAGGCATCGTCCTGAAAGGTTCATCATTTCTTAAGGCATGCGCAGTTAAACTAGGAACTCTGAAGAGAATTGCCAGGGCCTTATAAAGTCTATATACCATTTTAAATGGTGAATTATAATGTACCATGTACATTATAAATGGTACATTTACTACAATAAATGGTGCCTGTGAACTGTGTAGAGAGAATAAGATGGGTTTTTCCCTGCTGTAAGAGTCTCTCCAGGTGAATGATTGAATGACAGGGTAGGGGAGACAAGCTTTTATCATTAGCCAATCAGCCAAGTCTGTTTTCTGCAATCAATGTAATTGGAGCGCTTATTCACGTGGTGCTGTAAAGGGACCCTCAGACTATCAGCTCTATTGTTTTTGCTGGCGCTTTGGTGTAAATCGCTGGCGACAAGGGATGAATAAGGGATCATTAGACCAGGCTAACTATGCTCTGGAAATGACGGAATAATCTTTTTCCAAGCTTACAAATGTCATATGAGAATGACTAATACTATGACTACATACAGAGTCTATCTCAAATGTGTGCTTTGGTGTCATGAATTTGAATCCAAAGTGATCTGTATAGCACCCCATACACAACACAGTGCATACAGAACAGAATACTGGATACATGTTTGTCAGTTGTAAGATAACAACAGACTGCTGAGAAAAATGCCATACTGTGGAAAGGACTTTTCTCTATGTATTTATTGAGCAGAACTGGTTATTGTCAACATACACAACATATTTTGAATAACTTGCTAATAGGCAAGCAATGCAGAGGGGAAAAAGCAACAAATACATTGATGACATTTTACGAAAAAACACTGACAGTTTCTGCCTGAAACACATAATAGGCAACATGAAAGCATACGAGACTGACCTTGCGGTGAGCTTGTTAGCGATGCTCAGTTCTAACACAATGCTGAACAAGAGGATGCTCAAAGTCAATCATTTGACGTTAAAACTAAAAAGTACATTTGAATGAAACATTAATAAAGACTTTTCCTTAGGCTAAAGAAATATGTAAATATAAATATATTAAGAATCCACAAACATTAATTTACAAAGACCACTCTCACCGCACAAAGATAAACAATTTTAAATAATAAATAACAATAAAAGACGTCTGGGACTTTTGAAAAGCACGATCTATTATATAATAGTATATAATGCATAATATGAGCCTACAACATAGATTTACCGAATCGATATTAAACCACACAATACACAGTCAACTTATTGGCCAATGGAATGGTTGAGATTTCAAACTGAAGCAAACTCCTTACCTTCACTAACCTTCCACTAACCGTAAACAAAAAAAAGTAAACTTAATTTCTTTAATTAAGTTTACTTTTAAATGATACAAAAAAGAACTTATATCAAACGACTATCCATAGACAAACTATAGTGGTTGTCATTGGTACACTTTTAAGCATTCACATAGAACATTTGCACAACAGAGACATAAAAACCAGCAGGCTGAAAAGGCATTGTCACGTTTGTGCACAGTGAACTCAGAAACTATTAAATAATCAAAATATTATTTATATATATATATATATACAAATACACAACATATTAAACATGATATAAGTCATATATCAATAGACAATATTCAACATATCAACATAACATAATAATCAACAGCCCAGATCTCAAGCATGTGGCCTAGAAATGCCTGTAAGAAAGGTCTTACAATTTTCAAAACCAGGAAAGCTACAGTACCAGAAAGTCACAATATGTTTGTTGCCAGTGAATAATTTGAAGGACAGACATACCCAACCCCATCCCACAATTGTTGTTAGTCGACGTACAACGTCGCTTTTTTAGCAGTTCTGGGCCTGAAAGCTGTGTGAAAGGGTCCATACAGATCCTTAGTGCTAACATGCTAACATGCTAACATGGCACTTCTGTCATGTAACTGGAGATTGTCATCAAACCTAAAGCTGATGCATCTAACATGAACTGTTAGATAAAGTTCCTAAAGAACTTTAGATTCTTAGGATCTAAAGTAAGATTAGATAAGATAAGATTATCTGTTACATAAAGTTCCTGAAGAACTTTATCGACAAACATACCGACATTCAGGCAGGATTTTTCTAATAATCACAAATGTGGACAACTTCAAGTACATGATTATTCCCTCACACTGGTTCCCCTCATGAACCACCTGACTTCAAAGAAAGTGCACTACCCAATGTGGAAAAGATAATATGGCATATTGAACTGAAACACTTGAATGAATAACACAGTCTTTATGACAAACACTACTTAGTTTGTTGTTGATGACTTGAGTACATCTCTCTTTTGTTGTTTAGAATTTGAATTACCTGAGTTGTAAAATATGATATACTATGATAGGCTATAGCATCAATGTAACTGTTTTGGTTGGCCAGGGAATTTACAAGGGGCGTGTCCCCCATGGGTGATCAGATATTTAACATCCGCCCAGAGGGCTCATTGTTGTACTTATGTTCACAGAGAAGAGGATCTACTGAACTTTTGTTTGTGTTTAAGTTTCTGGGAAGGTACTTAAATCGCTTCCCATGTAAACACGCAATCATACTGAGGTTCTACCGTCCAATTCAAAACATTACACAATAGGATGCATATACAGTTCATCCTAAATTCTTTCAAAGTACAAATATAAAGTCAATTCTTACGTGAAAAGACTAAAAAGAAACCACAACCACTTTTTACAGCACAACACAACTTAGGTTCATTCCTGCTTACTTATAGCTGACATGTTTTCCATTTTGTGAGTGCATTTATATGGTTTTCACATGGCTTGCAGTCAATAATTATGAATAAACCCCATCCAGTCCACGCGTGCGCACACGACCCCCACGCATGCACACACACATACAACTACCCAGAAACCCTCTGAAATACTTAGTTGGACAAATTTGTCGGTGCTTTCAAGTTTATACCTCATGCATCCGTGCCGGTAGCAGGCAGATTTACTCTGGTTTAGGTACATTAAAAAGGGGAAAATTAGAGAATCTGCGATATTAAATTGAAACACATGAACACGTTTGTAACTTTAGCAGCCCTAGATATAACAAACATGATGCTCTGACAAGTGACTTTCAAAGCCCTTCCAGCGTACTGCGGCTAGTGTAAAACTACTGTCCATTCCTGTCTAATGATCCCAGGCCTGGCAGACTGCTACTCCAGGCGGGCTGATCCTCTCCGCCTCCTCCAGGCCAAACCCTCTCTTGTGACCCCCGCTGCCCACGCCGGAGCTGCCGTCCGAGCCGCTCGCCTCCATGTGAACGATACAGCCCACCCTCGGGTTCCTCTTCAGCTCCAGCTCCAGACGCACTGTATCCGTCGGATTGCCGTCCGTGTATACTTTATTCCTGGCTCCGAACACCAAGGGGTTGGCGTTGGTGGTACCATCTCTGAGGGCACCCCCCCCAATGCCCCCGGCCCCCGCCTGGCCCTCCCCAGCTCTCCTGCACCCCAGCTCCCAGTCCCCCGGGCAGCAGCAAGGGTTGGGCTGACAGACGGACTGAAAGCCCCTCTTGAAGTTCTCGTTGTAGTAGCCGTATATGATGGGGTTGACGCTGGAGTTGGAGAAGGCCAGCCAATGGGCAAAGGGGAAACATGTAGCCCGTCAGCAGCTCCAGCTGGTCCCCGTCCAGACCAGAGTAGTCGGTCATGAGCATGAGGGTCCACAGAGGCAGCCAGGACACCATGAAGAGCACGGCCACCACGATTAGCATCTTGATCACCTTGATTTTCTTCTGGGAGATCAGGGGTCGGCCCTCATGCCTGCCAGAGGAGCCCTGGACAGCTGTGTCCTGGGGCTCCCTGCTGGACACCACCGAGGTGTAGAGCTTCACCCCGATCCGCCCGTACATCAGGGTGATGAGGGTGAGAGGCACCAGGTAGATATGAGCGAAAAGCACGGTGGTGTAGATTTTCCGCATCTTGGGGTTGGCAAAGTTTTCGTAGCAGGTGTACAGGGGGTAGGTGACGTTGAATTCTCGGTTGGAAACCATGTAGTGATAAGGTACTTCCTCCACTGTCAGCGTGGCCGCTGAAGGACACATGATCACCACAGCCAGGACCCAAATCATCACTATGGTCCCCTTGGCGACGAAAAGGCTGAGTTTAGGCTGGAAAGGGTACACTATACAACGGAACCTGTGGAGATACCGGATAGAAGTTCAGTCCTGATGAATACATTATAAAGTATTTCACTTCATATTTCAAGTATTTAAGAAAGCATTCCTCCAAGTGTAAAACTATTCTTTTCTCCTCCTCGTGTTTCTTTCAGTGTCTCAACTACAGATGGAATTGCATGAAGCAGTGGTTGCACCTCAGGTTCAAATTGTGTCCCCCGGTCCTAAATCGAATAGCTCTCTCTCATGCAGCCATCAAGAAGCGGACCTACCTGTCGACGGCTATGGCCACCAAGGTGAAGACTGAGGCCGCCACAGACATCCCCTGGACTAGGCCGCTCATTTTGCACACTGTGTTGGTGAATGGCCAGCCTTTCAACAGAATCAATGTCAATCATCAAGCACACAAGAACAAAATAAAGTTATTTCCTCTCCTACGTGATTTATGTTTGACTGCTGTGCTTGAAATTGTAGGTTTATAGCACAGCGGTGTTCAAACATTTGAATCAGAGTGTGTGTGTGTGTGTGTGTGTGATGTGAATGAAAAGCTAATGGTTGCACAGCGTAAGTTCTCTTGAATGTAAGAACTACATGCCGGAGAATGTGTCACTGTTAACTTATCATATTGGTGAATCTTGGATGGCAAACTATGCAAAAACTATAGAATTGTAAACAGATACAATAAGAAACGTCAAGACAGAACACTTCGAACAGTATTTTGGTGGTCTGAGTCAAGAAACGGTCTGTATTTACCACGCACAGTGCTAACACGTTTCCAAACGCCAACACACTTTTACATTTAGGAGACGGGAGCTGAGCTACCTGTGATGAGGTTGTCCACCAGCGTGGTGGGGATACAGAAGATTCCCACCAGAAGATCGCTGATGGCCAAGTTGAGGATAAACAGGTTGGTGACAGTCCGCATCCGCCGGTTCCCCAGCACGATGATACACACCAGCACGTTCCCCACCATGCAGAGCAGGAAGATGAACAGGTAGGCCAGGATGAAACTAGCAGCGACCGTGAGGGAGTGCTGGTAGTACGGGAAGTAGGTGAGGTTGGCCGTGACGTTGGAGCTGTGGACCAGGTGTCTGGAGGTGTTGGACCAGGGCGGGCTGTCTGCTGAGGCCTCCACCTCCATTCCTCCTTCTTCTGCGCTGTCCCACACCTCCATTCCTCCCGTCACGTACAGCTCTCTCAGACAGCAGTACCTGACGACACACACACATACATACACGTAACCAATCAAGTGCCCTGATGAGCCAATCAGATTCCCTTTTTATAAGACAAAAACGATTTAAATAAATTCCAAACACTACCATATGATCATAAAATGCCATTGTTGTAGTAGGCGAGACCGGTGATGGACTTGAGACCATATTTTGAAAGTCTCGGTCTCGTCTCTGAATCGACCACATTTTTACTTGTTCTTGTCTCTGTCTCTTACAAAGAGTAGGCTACTCTGGATTGCTTTTTCAACACCAGTCACGACCACAACTGCAGGGCATATCACCAAATTGCCTGTGCATTGTAATGTAGATCACATACCACTGGGCTGCTTTGCATGTGAATCAAACATCTCATGGATTCTTATGATTTTGAACTGTTGTTCTGAATAAAAGCCAACTTGCCAGATACAAGTGAGAGAATAATTCCTTTTATTCCATAAAAAGATAAGACACTTCATGGATCATAAAGTAGCACGTTACATAATAGGGAACTAGAACACTTAGAAATGCGGTATAAAAACAATCTTCAAAAACTCTGATGAAATGCATTAGAAGTAGGTTTCATTCTCTTCCAGATCATGTATTTTACAGCCATGGCTTTGGCAATTAGAGTAGAGCACAAAGGGTTAAGGAAGGTCAGGTGTGGTGAAAGTTGCTCTCTACCTTCTCCCCAGGTTCCTTATTAGCAGTATTAAAGACGTCTGGCCAAGGAAATGACTTAATATCCAGGTTACAACAGCTTCCCTCCAGACACTCGTTTGCAAACAAACTTAGAAAGGGCTAAGCATATAAGACCTCATTTAGCGCAGTGCTTTGGTGGTGCTTCACTGAAGCTCGACAGAGCCTCTCAAATAAATAGCACAATTATTTTCACCTTGGGCTCATTATACATGATCCGGTATTTTGCAGTTATGAGTATAATGCAACTTGTTGTCACACAGTCAATAGTAATGTATTATATAGATATGCTCCTCATGGACATGTTCCACTTCCTTTGATTAATGCAGGCCTGAAAAAACATGTTGTGATGGAGCTTTTTGCTAAATGGAGGTGCTGGAAGAGTCTCAAAAGTGTGAATCCAGCCCACCAGCTATTAGCAGCAGGTAGCTTTAAGGACTTGGACTCAGATTGTATTTTGGAACAGTGTCCTCCATATCTGAATACATAACGTGATCTTAGAAATAATGCAGTCTATCTCCCCATGGAGTCCACACTGCATGTTTTAGATTTCAACTTCAGAATTGGATCTGCCACAAACAAAACAAAAACTGTTCATATATAAAGTGACTGGGCATGATTACACAACAAAGACCTTTAGCTAAGCCTTATCCGCTTTCACAGTTGCTGTGTGTCTAGTAGCTTGTGTTGGTGACAGAAGCCAAGACCACAGCCAAGCCGGCAGCACTGAACTATCACCACATGTCATTTGCCATGATTACACTTGCCAGTACTGTGGAAGAATAAAGTTTTATCGCCAAGTAAGTGTAGTAAGTAAGTGTATACAAACAAGGAATTTACTTTGGAGGGACACCTCTCTGTGTTTCTACACCCACTAACACTTTCCACTATACACGTTGAAACAACCCTGTCTAAGCCTACAATTCAGGAGACTTGAGACACGTGCACTCGCATGAGTTTGATTTGCTAAAGAAATCAGGTACAACCCCAAAAAATTATTTTTCCCAGAAGCCTCTCTCTGGATGAGGCGCTCATGCCTGATCGTGAGGCACTACAAAACTATTACTCACACAAACTCTGATCAAACTAAATTATGATTCTGAACGCGTCACAACTGGGAGTGGATAGCGGAAAACGGTTGCACTCCACGACCTGCGGTCCATGACCTGCCCTGAGGCAGTTTGGGCTGATGTCCTTGATGTTTGGATGACTGGGGAGGCCTTGGAGGCATCGCAAGATGTGCACAATATTGAATTCCTAGGTGTGTCACTGCCAGAGAGAAGGACATGAATGTGTTTTGATATGACGCGTGGACGTGAATTGAAGCAAAATTGATTTAAATTCCCTCGTTTTCATTGGTCTTTCAATGTTTTTGCTTTTTGCACACAATCTCATAAACACTGTTGTGATTGATTGTTGGATGGAAACGATGTTGAAGACAAATCAGCAGCATAGTAGATTGACATATTTAAATGTAATGGGAAAGAAGTGTTTGTTTTCTTTGCATGACAGATTCATCCAATTGGAAAACTGAATATCCTACCATCTGAGAACAAATCTCTCTCATGATCACTCATCTGTCGGGCAGACTGTGTGTGCGCACATCTATGTGTGTCGTGACTAGAATCCTCTTGGGTAACTTTTGGGTGGGAATCGATGAAGCTCCGAAATCTGAACATGCACAGTCGTGTTCCAGAGCAGTCCTTCACAGCTTGCCTTCTCGTATGAAGGTGTGTCCTGGCAGAGTGGCACCTATGTCCCGTCTCATCTCGTTCGAACTTTAGGGATGTGCGGGGACTAGAATGCTCAGAATGATAAGGTTGATGCAAGGTGAGAGAGAAATATGAACGATAAATGTAGAATGGATATCGCTGGCCTGCTTCTTTGGAAAGTGTCGTAGCGCATGTCAAAGTGATGATTCAGAAACTCTTGAGACTCGCCTGTGAAAGAAACACTGAAAACTTCCCTTTTAAGGGACACAGTCCAATTGTCCAGTAGAGCCACCTTACTTGAAATATAGTGTCTCTTTCTTGGCTAGGTGAACAGTTCTAGAAAAAGTATATTGTGTTATGTTTTCCCCCTAAAACACAAATGAAAGGGTATTGTACTGCTTGGTATCTTAACAATCTCTGAAAAGCTTTCTTGAATAGAAACAATTTCCAGTTTTTGTTGTTGTTGCTATGTCTATTGTCTATTTACAGACCTATAGTATAGTACTGTATGGTTTGTTCTTTGCATTCTTTCAAGGAAGAGACTCACTGCTGAAGAATCCTTGATTTATAATTACAGTGGAAGTCCCATAAGTGCAAAGATGGCAAACCTAAGAATGCAGTACAGCTTTTGAAGCTCTCAATGAAAGCTGGTCTTTATGTTGCAACCAATTGAAAGACAATCTTCTTCTACATCATCTTGATGCAGGTCTCGTTACCATTGTGCTCACAAATCGATAGCTCAACTGGAGTGACAGATAGGATGTGATGTGATGTGTGTGTGTGTGTGTGTGTGTGTGTGGGGGGGGGGCAGCTCTGGTCACAACAAACAACTATTTGGGAATCGAACCAGCAACCTTCAGATTACTAACCTGATTCCCTAACCGCTCAGCCACCTGACACCTGACATGTGTTTACCTTGTCAGGTGCTCACTGCTAGTAAGGTAATAATAATAATGGATTGCATTTATATAGCGCTTTTCTACCTTAGCGGCACTCAAAGGTGCTATAGTGTCTAGTGAAAAATCACTGTGAAAGGAGGTGTTTAATTTAGGTTGTCAGGAAACCAAACTGAACACACCAGCAGGGTGTTCCAGAGTTTATTATCACCTATATTAAGGGTGGCATGAATCACTTGCCATCAGTCAGTGTAATATATTATATTCCATTATAACAATATATATCACAAATTAAATATGGGGATGTTTTGTAAAAAATAAGATGTGTGAGACATGAACAGTGAAAAGTGAGATGTGTAACCCAACATTTATCTGTTTAATTTGTGGTCTAGCTTGAGGTCAAATTAAATTCATGAAGCTACCCTGACATTAATTAGAATGCAAGTCTGAGACCATGTAATCCTAAGGGAATAACTGCAATACCAAATGTTTCCTACTAGAAGTGGCTCAGGGAGGAAGGCTCCCTGAAGGCATATCCGTTTACAAGGAATAATATCGTATTTTTTCAACTTGTCTGGTTCCAGTAGTCAGTCAGATTAGTCTCAAGTGGCAATAACAGTGAAGGTATGTTTTTGTACAATAATTACACATAAATTTAAAAAAGATTCATATTTGAATAGTTTTAGAATGTCAAATGAGATGATTGTTTAATGCTACACAAATTAATTTTACGTGATATCAAATTGATGAATTGTCCTGAAACGGAACACAGAATCTTTTTGACCAGTCTTTAGGAGACTGGATCTGCTGTGCACATCTGTAATCCAGTGAACCAGTCTGCACTGAAACAGCAGTCTGTCAGCAGGGAACACAACATCAGGCTAGGTGCTGAGGTGGAGAGGATAATGAGAGACATGATTATCTTAGAAAATCGCTGTGTAATTACTTGTTTCAGATGAAGGGACATTCCTTGTGCTAAGATCAGAGGGTCTTAAAAGTGTAATAGGGCCATCCTGTACATGGTGCCTCATGACCTACAGAAATGGCCCCTTTGTGACTAAATGTATTTGGGGGCGAAAAATCCAGACCGCTCCTTGACTTTGGTCACAAAAATATGTTGGAACCATGCACTTTGATTCTTTATCTTCTGATATGAACTATTTGTACACTTTGGATGAAAATGTTAATGCTAAATAAAATGTAAATGTAATATCAAAGAACAACATAAAGTAGCCTGTCAGATAGCAGATTTTTCTCACCAAGCTGTCCTCCTCCTTGTGGATTTTCAGAGAAATCTGAGGACTTTAAGATTCTGTTGCTTGAAAGTGGTTGATATTGAAGATCGAACATGAAGTGGAAGCATGAAAAGAACGCTTGTGATTGATGTCATTCCATCCAGAGGCCCTGCTATTACGCTGAGAAACACAGAAGTTCCCAAAGCCAACAAAAGAGCTGGGAGGTATTTTAGGAAAACCAATCTCTCTCAAATCTGACAATCTGACGCTACCAGGAAGCAATCATTAGAGAGAAAGAGACCTCATGTTGAAGACAAGCGGAAGTCGTCTCGTGGAATCGGCTTGATCAAGCTGGAAATGTTCTTTTCAATAAAAACGTGAATATTTTGTGCACCCAGCTACTTTAATACTTATTCAAAAGCTGTTGCTGAGGAAACGTCTATGGACCGGAATCTTGAACTCATGTTAAAGGTTTTATGGATGTAGGTTGGGCCCGTGGATTGTGCCGCCCTAGGTTACCACGTTGCTTTTTGGTTCACTCTTAGTTTGACTGTGCGCTTTGTCACCACAACGACGGTTAACCTTCCATCACGACAATCTCAGCTTTCTGCATGGCCTCCATGGCCTGCTGCCTTAGCAGGTTTTCCTTTCATTCACTTTTTTCTTCTTCTCCGTTTTCTGCTAAATCCATTTAGCTTTTCACCCTGGTAGCATCCTGAGTCCCCGCTGATCAGAAACTCCCTCGTAGCCCGTAGCTGCTGTCGCATCAAACACCACAGCAGCCCTGCTGGTTTCCAGAGAGTGTGCTGTGCTGTGCTTTTACACTAAGTGGAACGCATTGCACTTAGGCTGCAACATAACATGTTGCTCAAATGCAACAAATGACCACGCCTACAAAACGCCACAACCCTTTCGAAGCCTGTTGAACTTTAAAGCTGTTTATAGTTCTAGAAGCTGCAGCTTCAGTTGGCCACTGGCTATTATTTAAAGGGGGTGTACAGTGTACAGTATAAAGAGTATACAGGAATTGTGGGTAATTCCACAGCAACATACCATAAATGATACACACAATCGGAATCCAACTGTTAAAAAAGCTTTTCTGTAATACAATCACTGAGACATGAGTTTTCAATTTAACAAGGTTACAACTCGATTTAAACTGAATTGAATTAACGATCCGATACATGTTGTCACATGCTGTTGGCTTCACGTCTGGTGAACAGAAATGGCACTGGCAAGAACACTAGTATCACATCCTTTTGTATGTAATCACCTAACCCAACTCCTGACATTGCTGTGTATGGACTTGTCCTTGTCGTCATGGCTACCTGGTGATCTACGCGGTAGGGGGGGTAATCTCACTCCATTGGGTGATATCAAATCAGTGGATTTAATCAACAGCGTGAGTGGAGATGTTTCTGAGAGTTTCATAAATCTTCACTTGTCATTGTAAATGACAAGTAGAAACACCTATTCAAGTTAAAAAAAAACTTTTTTGAAAATTATGCTCAAAAGCATATTTATCCAGATTGCTGAAGTTAATTACAGTTTGATGACTTAATCTCTTTTTACGATTATAATTGATATCCATAAAGCCCGGGTGAGACAGTGACACCCCAAGAAATGTGTGGTCACTATGATGAAAGCAGCTTGCACATAGAGCATTGGTGAGTAGTGTACAATATGAAGCACATCTGTGATTCCTATCACATCCTATCACATAGACCTGTCAGTGATCAATAAATAACTGCATAGCATATACAAGATTCATTGCAATTTATAAAGTATTCAACTTGCATACTGTAAAGAAATCCTTTTAAAGTGCTGGAATAACAAATTTACAAAATATTCATGTTATGCTTTCTATAAGGTTGTGTTTTCACTTGTCAATAATAATGGTCAACAAACACAAAGCTGTGATTGTTCTGAAGAGGACAAAGCGAGACATGGAAAGGAAATGTTCCGTGACACAAATAGTCATGGAAACAAGTCTCTTCATTCTAGAGCAGTGCAACACATTTGCCATGAACCCAGAAACAACAAACAAACAACATTTAAACGAACTTGTGATGAAACTCCTATAAGGATGAGCAATTTTTTTCTTTCAAGAGCATTGGCATTCAATACAAGTATTGGAATTAATTAGTAGCTGTATTCTCACTAGCAGCTGCATTATTATAATGATAAGCATTATTAAGCATTTAACTGCTCTCATAAAGATTACCAGCCAATCAAGTGATACAATGTGTTTGGGATGCATCTGATATATTCTTTTGATACACTTTGCAGATCATTAAACTCTACTCTTTCTCTCTATCTATATATACTGTATATAGTATCCAGCTGCAACAGGTATAACGGAGTATGAGCTAGGGATAAACACAATCTAATTTATAGAGCCTTGCTGGTCCATCCTCAGCAGGGATGCAATATTGCAGAGCTAGAAATCCGTATGCAGCTTTTGACGTGTCCAACTGAGGTATATTATTTCAAACCCCCCAACATATTAAATTATATATTATGTTGATACAGATCTATCACATCTCAATTTCAATTCTGTTCAAGGCATCACTTATCGTAACTGTCAGCTCGAATTTTAATATAGGAGTGGATACTTTTACCTATAGGCTATGACACATGGGACTGTGTACCTGTTGAAATTAGGAGGTAAACAAAACAAGTATTTTCGCTGAAGTGAGCAACTACGTAAATTGACTATGTTCATAAACGACATTAAGAAAACATTGTAATGATAGAGAGTGACCTACCTCTGAATGATACCGAGCGTAATTGTTCTCCAATTACCTGTTTCAGTACCTGTAGGTCACTTGAAAACAACAACAGCTTTCTGGTCTTTATCAGACCGAGAGATGTGTAAATGAACTAGCTCCTCATTGAAGATCAATTTCCACTAACTCGATCATAGCCAGACGGTTCGTAGAGGGAGACATCTCATATCTTGCGTTTCATACCTTGCCTTGCGATTTCAGGAGAGGTGCAAGCGCGTCAGTCGCACGCGCTCAAGAAGGTGCTTTGAGTCTCGATTTTTTTCAAGTCACTCCGTAACCTTAACGTTACGCAAGTCACTTGGACCCATGCGTCGATTTAATTCTTCGGGTCCCCTGGACCGAGAGAAAGACAAGCAGGCAAATAAAAAGTACCCAAATGTTCAAAGTAATATTTTGCCATCTACAATACCAAGGTCGAGTAGTAATTTCTTGACATTTACGCACCCAAAGGCGAGCGTGTTCATGCACCCCCAAATTCAGTTTCTAATCCTGAACAGTAATTCAAAAGTTGTCTGGGCGATGTCCTATTTAAAAATTGGGATGCGAAACAGGACTATCGGCACATGCACTTACCCTAACATATAGGGATAGATATAATGCGTAAGATTTTCAGTAAAAAAAGAATAACATAAACATGTTGTTGTGGAAGCTAATGAGCCCCGCTAATTTCCAGCCAATTATGTTTCAGCGATTACTTATTTGGTTGGACCACCAGGGGCGCAGATGGTGGAGGGGGCTTGGGGATAGGGGACTGGGGTAGTGAAAACTTACCAGATCCCTCTGCTACTCCAGTGCACACATTTTGTGTTCAGTAATCAGTAAGGGGTTAATCAGTACCTGGGGTGGCAAAAGGGTGGCATGAGGTTCCAGCTTGGGGCAGAGGTTATCGACTCACGATGTTCACATCAAATTCGATGTAAAATGTATGGCCACAGGCCGCCACTGATGCTCAGTCCTGACATTTAGATTGAGTTGTAGTGTCATCTATAAAAATGGTGTGATATGTGTGGCACCATGTTCAAAACTGCGTACATGGCTATTGTGCGTACATGTGTATTTTTCAGTAATTGGGATAGATAAAAGGTTGTTTCTTATGGGGTAAGGCACACTAGCTGCTTTGTAATAACTGGCCTCATACATGCGGAAAGGAGGAAGTCAATCTATCAGTTGCTTCAACCGATATTGGTACCAAATCCAAGTACATTCTCCGACGATGGAGTGCATTGATTCTGAAGTGAAAGATAAAAGAT
Source organism: Mallotus villosus (assembly GCA_903064625.1). NCBI lineage: Eukaryota > Metazoa > Chordata > Actinopteri > Osmeriformes > Salangidae > Mallotus > Mallotus villosus. The sequence continues at coordinate 157,945 of CAEFZP010000719.1, forward strand.
TGTGCTTTTAATAAGATCAATGCTTTGGATATTTTCCTAGCTTGATAGAGATACAGGAGGAGGACCCTCGCCCGTTAATGGCTTATTTTCACATATGTACATTATAATTATGTAAGTAATATCTGTATAGCCCTTTTTGCAAGCAATGTCACAGAGGGCTTCACATACACCCATAGAACTGTCCCTCAGCCAACCTAAACCCTCGAGGAACAGTATAGTAGTAACAGTGCTGTCTAAGAATTGTTATTGATCACAATGATTATAATTGATTTATGAATCATATTATTTGATTCTTTGATTTGACTGATACTGTTTGGGAAACCAAGGACAGTCTTGATCTTGAGTCTATAGAGGTTTTCTTTTTAATCAAACTATTATTAGTCTTTAGAGCAATCACTAACTGTAGCATCAGCTCATTCTCACAGGGTCAAATTAACACAGGGAATATGTTAGGTGGTTGATTGCCCCTGATGTAGCTAAAATGCCTTGCAGTTGTAATCTGCTCCTTCATAGTAAAATCTATAATCCACAGCAAACCAAATAACACCTTAGAAAATCTAACAGAATGAGTCACTCGAACTCAATGTGTAGTCAGACAGGGACAAGTTCTCCACAGAAAGTGCAAAGTAGTCCAAGACCAATGGGGACACAAAACCTGGGAGGAACTCTTTATTAAGGTTTACGACAATGTACTGTAGTTAAATAGGACCTGCTATACCATTGAACTTGACATTAAGGTTACATTTAGGTAACTTCATAACGATACTTATAGTAACAACACTAATTACCCAACACTAACACACGCAAATGAACTAACACACTTATACACACAAATACACACTAGATAGCTAATTCTCTAACACACACTATCTCAACTAATACAGTACATGGTAAAAAAAATCACAGTTTTAGCATATATTTTTTTCCTAGACTGCTGTTTGTTATCCAAGGTCTGTACATCCCAAGGCAGCCACTGTTAGCAGGATGAAAAGTATACAAAGCACTGACAAACACCTCACCCTCCTCTGTTCTCTTCTGCCCTTTTTCCCCCTCCCTCTCTCTACTGACAACTACCAGCTTTGTCACAAACACAAACGAGTTCGATACGACTTCTTCATTGCCATTTATTTTCTTCCATTTCACCTTTGATTCAAAACGACGTACAAATGTGCAGCAGAATTTGGAGCAGAAGTTCTAGGAACATAAGTGCACAGTAGTTCTAACAGTTTTGTTGGTGGTAAGAACAGTCTGTATTGCCACATCACAAACTAACCACATATCAGCTACCAGGAACGGGTACATACCTAATTGTCCATAATATTAGAATCCCATTTCAAGAATGTGTTAGTCTTTTTTTTAATTGGATGGATTTTTGTTTTTAAGGATGCTTTTCACCACTATTACAACTCACAGCAGGCCACACACTAACTGCTTTACAATCATCCTGGACTGGTGTGAAATGTTTCATCCTTATTCAGAACATTACTTATCCTTTTTACTCTACAATTATGTTGAAATGATTTAAATGTAAATGCTTCCCGCACCAGTAAGAAATTCCTTCCTCCCTGAAGAAATAACTTCACTTTTTGGATTGGTTCTAAACATGGTGCAGTGTTCTGCTCTGGATATATGGGTCACGCAACAGCTTATAGTACGTGCAGGCTCTACTGGTCTCCCTGACCAGAGTCTAACCAGGTGTCCTATTGGATGATCAGTTGACTGCATGTGATATCAACATTTGACTCACCACTTTCATTACACCACAACAACTGTGTCAGGACAATTGAGGTGACCTGCTTCTTCAGTATACCTGTCCAATCACATGAGGTAAGGCTTTTTTCCACACTCACGCTTCCAAGATCCCTGGCTTTACTGCAGAACACATATTTTGAGATTCATAGAGTTTTGACACTGAATGAACAAAAAGAAGACAGATGTGTATTTTGTCTGGCAAGAAGACTTGTTGGCATGCTGTATGATTCAAGGCTACACCAGTCAGACACCTTTGTCTGGATCTTGGGCCAAGCAGGATTTGAAAGACAGAAATACAAAGTGGAATTTCAAGTTTACACCAACTGTAGAAAACATTGTGTTTGTGTTTAGGATTCAATGTTTTGACAGAAAGATCTTTTGTAATAAGAAAATAAAGGCATTTATTTTCACACAATGAAAAAAAGAATAGATGTTCCCTGTTCACAAGCTTTCTTCACACCACAATGTAGATGACAGGTGTAGTAAAGAGGTGCACTATAGATATTACCTATAGAACCTTCCGACCTATACTGGACTTCCTGTTGTTGCCATGGCACCAGTTGTAGACAATGTACTGAGCCCTCACAACCATGACTCTCTTTGATGTGCACAGTAAGAGTACAGAGCCAGTGAAACGGGGGACCATTCAGTTCCTGTGTCTGTGGTGAAGAAACCGAGAACTTGGGAGTAAACCTCCCTGTTTTATATATTTTCTATTTGGACGTGTAAGAAGCAGGTCTATTCATAGAAAGACGAAGCATGAGCATGAGATATGTTGTCTACCTATGAACAATGTGTTGCTATAGCAGGAGAGAAAACAGTGCCATGGAGAATGTCTTAGACAACTATGAACTGGCTTAGTCCAGAAGGCCTACTCATTTTGATAAGAGACAACCTTTTCTCTAAGCTCTATTGTTGTTTACCTGGCCTCATGTAAGACACATCATTCATTACCTGGAGCCACTGGAAAGCTTAGTCAGGTTGAAAGTTATTTAACTAAAGTTAGTTAAATGGGTCCTGATGATACATTTGACCATCAAAGTGATGGACAAAAAGGTGTTACGGCCACGTGCCTGGTGCCTGTCCCTTTTACACCCCCTGGTGGTTCTCCTGCATCAACCTGCCTTGACCCTTCACACCTGCCGCCCATTACCTCATGATCATCCTGCAATACTTCAACCCGGCTTTCCAACCACTCCTCGTCAGATCGTTGTCACAGCTACTGTGGTAGAATGCACTTCTAGACCGTCGAGTATTACTTGGATTTGTGCCTTCTCTAAACCTGTTTCTTTGTGCCCAGGATCATCATCCGTGTACCTTGTACCTGCCTGCCAACCCGCTGATTCACCAAGCAAGACCACAACCCAGGACTACATCCAACTTCTACTGGTATCTGTGCTGCGTTTGGGTCCACTCTGTACTACACCGTAACAAAAAGGAGATAGTCGCAAGCCTTGTTTCTTTACGTCTCAGTGGGTGATCCGAATGAAACTGGACGACATCGTAATGTGAAATTACTACAATCAGATGTTTTTTGTATTGGATATATCTTGTGTGTGTTGACCAGATGTTGAGACCTGGTTCATTTGTGGCGCTTTTGAAAATGATCTGGTGCTTAAAAGCCAGACCAATTACACTGTATGTGTTCCTAACCCATATTATTCTGAGGACTCATCAACCTGCAGTCCACTTGAACTATCATTGGAACCATTTTCACTGCATGATGCGTACACCATGCAGAGCAACAGCGTCGTCTTCACAAAATTCAGACTTCAATGCAAACACTCGATGACTACATGGTGTACAACAACTTGCTCTAAAGGGGAGTCTAAGGAGATCAGAGGGCTAACCCCTGTCCACCTTGTCATCATTTTCATTTTGCATCCCAGGAAGGTAATGGCAGGGTAAAATGTTCATTCAAGAGACCTGTCATCCTTAATATTATTCATATTATGATAGCCAAAGTTTGATGTAGCATCAGGCCTGGGTATAGTATGTTCTGTTATTAAGTCAAAGAAAAATAAAGCTGGTATAAATCTACAAATCACTGTCTGCCTTGTGAATGGCATGGCAGATTGTCAGCAAATGTCTGATGTGATAAATAATAGCAAATAATACACTATCTTACAGCTCTCAGGATTGAAGAGAAGGCAGAGGTTTTTATTGAGGGATGAATGTAGCTTTAAAAAGACTTTGTGGATGAAGAAAATTCGTCATTCCAGTTCCAACGTCTAGGAAATATGGGCAGACCTGCTTTTAGTAATGTGTCCAGTGAGACCTCCCTCCCCACACACTCATAACCAGACTGCTGCTGGCGACCAATTAATACTAGAATTATTTTACTAATTTGAGTGTGTCATGGTGAGCAGGATAATAAGCTTGTTAGCATGCCTGCTTCAGAACAACAACCCTCTACACACACACACACACACACACACACACACTCCTACACAATCTATACATTACGAATTGTCTATATTTCGTTTCGTTTCATAATCACAGCTTTACTTTGATAGTTAGAAGTGGAAACATCCTTCAAATTGACACACTTCCAGTCATTCTTTTGACGTTGATGTTTTTCTCTGAGCACTTTCAGGTCTGTGAACAGAACCTTCGTCATGACAGTGAATGAGCGTGACGCAATCATGGCCAGAACTCTAAATAGAACTTTTAAACAATGACTCAGCTAGACTTCCACGAGTCTGACCAGGCTGAAATGACACTAGAGAGAGAGAGAGTGATTCTAATGAAAGGCAAAGAAGGAGTCTAACAGCTGGCAATTAATTGTCATTGTTCAGGCTCAAATGTTACAATGTTCAAATCTTTTGAAAATGTGACTTCCAAAAGAAAGTCAAGGAAGATGCCAACAATGCCATGTTTTTGAATAAACTTGGATTTCACAGTAGGTTTAGATTTAATTGGATTCAGCAACATACCGGTATGTTTTGAAAGGTGCCAGATGCAGTTCTCTGCTTGCTTGGTGTCAATTAAGACTCATGCTTATGTGGTTTGGAGGGAATGGATGGATAGATGGATGGAATGATAGACTGATGAATAGACTGATGGATGAATGAGACAACTTAAGCCTTGGATTCATATATGTGTGTCAGAATTGATGGGGAATGAGTGGTTCCCCCCTATATTCAGGGATAGGAAGACTGGCTATTCATTCACACTAGGTGGACAGTAGGTGGACATTCTTACATCATGTGATTCATCTTCTTTTCTCCCTAGTGATTATTAGGACCCATAACGGGGCATGGAAATGTTCTCTCTCACTGGCAGAGCTGCTGAAATGTTGTCTGGAGGGGGACAGTTAGGAAATCCATCAATTCAAATATCTTATGGTCATGTAAACCAGTTTTAATTGGTACAGATTTGTTTTATGGTGTTTTTATTAAAAAGACGGCTGATCACATTTAGATGTATTTTTCAACATGAAACATCACAATCCAACATGGATTGATTTATTAGGATAAAATGCCACAAACATTATATCTACTGTAGTTCATACGGTCACATAGATCTATCTTGAGTTTAAGGACTTTTCCAATTATTTCTGCTTTTCTCATCTTTTAAACAACTGGAAGTATTTCCTGCTAGGTCTTAGCTGTTGGCAAAAAGGTCACCTGTAGCTAATCTGTTGAGTGCTATTGGACAATGACTTAATTTGACCTACGGAGACGCTAGAAGATTGCAGGCCACTCTGGTACAAACTAAAAAAAGAGCACACTTCAGCCTCAAAATATTTTGAAATAAATCACAGCCGTGTCCATGACAACTGTTGACACCCACGATTGTATAGAGAAGTTGACAGCTGTCTGCACACCACTGTCACCGTTCACAAGTCCTCATTGTCACGTGATCTTGAAATGCTTGTTGGAAGACAGAGGATCATATTTGTACTTCTATGTTCCATGAAGCGAACCAAACATTTTTGCTTTTGCTCACAACTTTATCCCTGTTTTGTAGTAGTACTACTGTATGGATAGCTGGTAGGTGAGATGTGGTTTCCTTGGTGATGTGGCTATTAAATGCAGATCGTCCCTTGATTTTGACCAATAAACTACTACTGCTAGAACCGTGCACTTCTGTTTTTGATTTTCGATTGAAGTCGCTAAATGCACAATTTGTATGCCTGCTTGTACAATGTGGGTGTGTAAAATGGATGCCCATGATAGTCCTAATATGATTGTACTTTTATATAGGTACAATCATATGATGGAATCTATTCAGCTTTCCCATGACAACCTAACCATCTCTCCGTACAGCTTTGAAGGAGTTGCTATGATTCTGCTCAAGTGCTCTCCTCCCTGTGTTCTGGATCTTATTCATGTTTGTGACCAGAATTGTAAAAAAAATATATATTGCTCTTCATCTGCGCTATATTTTCAATCCTTTGATGCCTCCCAGCTCAATGAGGATATGCATTTACCTGGTGGCTTAAGCTGTTCAGTGCGCCCTACATGCCCAAGGAATCTTTACAGGATAGTTGTCATTGAAAATGACTCAGTAATTCACTTTCAGAATCCTCCTTGTGGCTGATTGGTTTCCACTATGTGTTTTGTGTCAGTGTGAGTGTTTTGTGTCAGTGTGTGTATGTTTCGTGTCTGTGTGTACGTGCCACGTTAACTTATTTGATTTGGGTTAGGAGATTTCTCCGAACGTGTGTGGATATCCATCCACCACATTTTCTTTTGTTGATCTGCCTAGTTGTTATTTGTCCAGGTGGCTGGTGGATATCAGATGGCCCACCCTGAACACACCACGCACAGCCCTTCCATAAGTGAAGCAAAAAACATATTGAATTATGCTGGGTATATGCAATATGCTCTCTCTTTCACACTGTAACGCCAGAGCCTTCTGCAGCTGTTAATTGGCTGCCACGCTCCGCATCCCCGGCGTATTAGGACAATCGGCTACACCTGTGTCTTGTTTAGTTTAGTATTTAAGTATCTGTTTGTAGATTGTCCGGTGCGTCTTGATCTTGTTTTACAATTCAGTCCGAGCCTTGTTGAGCATACGTCTAGTTGTCTACTGTTACTGACCTGAGTTTTCTAACTACGTTTTTGGATTTCCTGTATTACCCTGTCTACTGTCTACCGATCTTTGCCTGTCTGACCATTCTATTAAATCTGCGCTCTGCGCTTGGATCCAACCCCGTCTGGTGTATCCTTACACACACACACATGCAGTGGCGGACTCAGGGGGGGGGCAGGGGGGGCGACCGCCCCCCTTCGTGCCTCCTTGGTTGAAAAAGCGCGCTAAAGAGCCGTAAAGAGTGGCGAATTACGAGAGAAAATCCGATAACGTGCTCAATGAGTGCCCTTCTAATGCCCTTACAGTGCCTACATGGTTGAAAAATTGCTCTCTAGAGTGGTGAATATGAGAGAAAGTGCCTTATTGGCTGCTCTTTACATTCTTTTTGCACGCTGGTGGGGGCCCGTGTTGGGGAGAATGTGCCCTTTTAATTTTTTCGCCCCTGCCCTTCAAACAGTCTGAGTCCGCCACTGCACACATGCACGCGGACACACTCCGACACACACACACCTCCACACACACACCTCCACATATATAACCCTACAGTTAGTTAGATGTAGCTGTGCTGCCATCATGTGGGTATTGGTACTTTACATCAGAACTCTTCAAGAAGCCTGTCATATCACTGTCAAAGTAACAGTGGTTAAATAACAATCCTTTTATGAACCATTACTTTAGAGCAAATGATTTGGGAACAATCATAAATTAATTGTATTTTATTTAGTAGTTACAAAGATAACTAGTATTACCCGAGAACTCTATCCTCTGAGTCTTTGAGTAATTAAAAGATGCAGGGATGCAAACACATGTATGGTTTCTTCTGGTTTTACTCCTTCTTCCTCTTCTTCCTGGCCACCTCTAAGGGCACTAAATGGTCTCTCACCACAGGATCAATGGAGGACAATGCCTGTAGGTTATTACTTTTGAGAGGTAGTTTGTTCTACTTGCCACAAGCTGTGTAAGACTTGGTCGCCTTCCCAATAAAATCCATGACAGTAGGCAATTTTGATTGCAAGGGAAGCTTGGCTTCCCCTAAAATGTCAAAAAACATTATTAGTCCCGTCCACAGATGCTCAACGTCACGCACGCCGGGCTTCTGCTTGATGATTGGAGGGTCTGTCGAAAGACTGCATCTCCTTTTAAATTGACAGCGATGTTGTAGCCTACTATAAAAAGTCGCCGAAGCTATTCGAGCTCAGTCCCATCGAGGATTTTGCAAGTGTAGTCGAAATACGAACTGCTGCAACCTATTTCTTGGTATTTGTTGGCAAAATTGCTAGCCAATTTTCATCATACATTTCATATAATTATACACCACATTTCCTTTGATGTTTATCCTGAATTCATCCCCACCACAATGTCTCTTGAATGACCTTACACTTAACCTTAAGGATGTATTTTCAACGAGTTCATGTTTGGTTGTGTCCCCTGATGGCTCAGTGGATAAGCATGTATACCATGAGTGTTAAGGGTCTTGGGTTCAAATCCCATGGAAGCCTGCAATGGTCTTTCCTTGCAGAAACTGTCTCTTTAATGACCTCACACTTCACCTTAAGGATGTATTTTCAACGAGTTTACATTTGCTTGTGTCCCTGATGGCTCAGTGGATAAGCATGTGTACCCTGACAGATAAGGGTTGTGGGTTCAAACCCCATGGAAGGCTGCAATGGTCTTTCCTTGCAGAAAAGGTCTCTTTAATGACCTCACACTTCACCTTAAGGATGTATTTTCAACGAGTTTACATTTGCTTGTGTCCCTGATGGCTCAGTGGATAAGCATGTGTACCCTGACAGATAAGGGTTGTGCGTTCAAACCCAATGGAAGTCTGCAATGGTCTTTCCTTGCAGAAAAGGTATCTTTAATGACCTCACACTTCACCTTAAGGATGTATTGTCAACGAGTTCATGTTTCCTTGTGTCCCTGATGGCTCAGTGGATAAGCACGTGTACCATGAGCGTTAAGGGTCTTGGGTTCAAATCCCATGGAAGGCTGCGCTGGTCTTTCCTTGCAGAAACTGTTTCTTTAATGACCTCACACTTCAACTTAAGGATGTATTTTCAACGAGTTCATGTTTCCTTGTGTCCCTGATGGCTCAGTGGATAAGCACGTGTACCACGAGCGTTTAGGGTCTTGGGTATCAAACCCCGTGGAAGGCTGCGTTGGTCTTGGCTTACAGAAACTGTCTCTTTAATGACCTCACACTTCACCTTAAGGATGTATTGTCAACGAGTTCATGCTTCCTTGTGTCTCTGATGGCTTAGTGGATAAGCATGTGTACCATGAGAGTTAAGTGTCTTGGGTTCAAATCCCATGGAAGGCTGCAATGGTCTTTCCTTGCAGAAAAGGTTTTTTTAATGACCTCACGTTCCTCATGTTACCTCATGTTACCCTGCGTTACCGCGCGTTGCCGCGCGTTGCCGCGCGTTGCCGCGCGTTGCCGCGCGTTGCCGCGCGTTGCCGCGCGTTACCTCGCATTTTTACAACTCAATTTTCGTGTTACCGAGCGTTACCGAGCGTTACCGAGCGTTACCGAGCGTTACCGAGCGTTACCGAGCATTTTTACAACTCAACTTTCGCGTTACCTCGCGTTACCGCGCGTTACCTCGCGTTACCGCGCGTTACCGAGCGTTACCTCGCGTTACCGTAAGTTTTTACAACTTAATTTGCTTTTGGACTTGGAAAAAAAGCTGGACTTAAAACTGATAAAAGGTATTTGTATTTTCCCGGCTACGGGACTCCCGAGATCCTCTCTCCCAACTGTCATTCCTGGTGGGTTCAACTGGATTTGATCCCATGCTGTTGGGATTTGCTTGTCTGCATGCTTATCCATTAGGCCACTGGGGCCCCATATCCCTGGCATGTGAAGGTAGTATTTATCTTTTAAAAAGTGCTCTGCTTAAAGAGATACTAAGCATGGGGTACACTGCCTCCAGCCAGATTTGAACCGGAGGGGTCAGGACTCAAGATCCCATGCATATCCACTAGGCCACCAGGGCCTTGCTGAATTCCCCTCTGAATCAAATCATTATTTTTGAATTCCCCTGAAGACATAAGTTCAAAGTTCAATTGAAAGCTTTCATCCATCTAAAAGCACCTTGGGAGATATGAAACTTCAACCTCCTGATCTGTAGTCATACTCTAAGCATTTAGCCAACCTTACAACCACAAAAGTTGCATTTGGACAGTCACTCATTTGTGAACCACACCTGGCAATCGTTTGTGTTGATTGGCAATCAGATCACAGTGCTTTCAAAACTAAATAGGCCTTAATGGGAATCTTATGGATCCAGAACATAGAACATGTTGATTTCATTTGCAGCAACTCATCATGATTTTCTTAACAGTCTTTGCTCTGTCTAGAACAAATCTGGGAGAGAGAAGGCTGCTCTTTGGCATGCAATGAATGACCCGACGAGGCAGAGCAGGGGAGGTGTGGATCTATACGATCACCTGTACACGTCCACACACAGGGGAGGTGTGGATCTATACAATCACCTGTACACGTCCACACACAGGGGAGGTGTGGATCTATACGATCACCTGTACACGTCCACACACAGGGGAGGTGTGGATCTATACGATCACCTGTACACGTCCACACACCACGGTGTTGGGTTTAGCGATAAGACAGGGGAACCAAAACTCAAACAACCAGTCATCACAATTTTAAATGTTCATGTTTTATTAATTATCGCGCAACATAAAACAATATTGTGGATTTTACCACACACACTATGTATTCACATAATACACCATACAGCTACAAAGAGAAAGACTGAACAAAAACACTTTTTTTTTACATACTGCATACTTGACATGAAAAAATGGAACCAAAAACAATCTTCAACTCAAATAGGAATGTAGCTGCCAGTTGTGTTTGCTGTCTTCCTGCATGGAGAAAAACACAGTATAAGCTTGGATCCTTACTTTGGAAAGTGGACAAAATCAAGTGACCGGCAAACAGCAGTGCTGAGAGTGGGGTATTCATTTAGATCATGTGTGTGTGTGTGTGTGTGCATGCGTAAGTGTGTGTGTGTGTGTGTGAGTGACAGAGAGAGAGAGAGAGAGTAGGATGTCAGGTGTCCGGTAAGGGTTGAGGAAGTAAGGAAAGAGGAATAAGCCTAGGAAGGATAAACACAAGGAAGGTCGTTGCTATGCTCTTAGGGGTTATATCTTAACATCCTCCTCCCGCTATATAAGGTGTACAGCATTCTCAAAGAGCGTTATACGAGCTTGTCAACGGTACATGACAGTGCACCAAATTGCCCACGATCACAGTCGGTTCACGCCAATCTCCACTCGTCATGAAGATGAGAACAGATTTATTTTCAAGTACCTGGAGACGGTGAGGATGAACCGCGATGACATAGAACAGTTCTGTCCCGAGTGCTTCTCTAGAGAGTTTAGAACTAGAACGCTGGATAGCCGTGATGCATGTGGCAGGGGTATGGGTCGGTAGCACTCCCCACATGATCAGCACCAGAGCGGTTTCCACTCGACGGAAGAATCGTCTTACTCAGAGGAATAGTTCTCTTAACATTCTAAGAGCTCAGAAAAATATCAGCGATAATCATCCCCCCCCCACTGCACCTTACCCTCCCCACCCCTTTTTACCACATGACACTGGAGGGGAGTCCACCATAGCACCTAATTCCCCTCAGTGTGTGTGCAGGGGGAACTGTTTCGGGGCACTGGTAACCTCAGACTCATATAGAAATGTACAAAATTAAAAACAATTAATTACAGTACATGATCAGCACCTATTATTACACAGATCATAAATATGACTGGATCTATGTGGAATGTGGGTCATGCGTTGTTATAAAAAGGGCGTTTGCAACCAGAGCATGAGGATTTCAACAAAGAGCATTATTCCCAGTTTCCCAATCCTGATAGTCAAGTCTGTGACCGTCTAAGTACACACCAAGAGACAATGGTAAACTAACTACCTGTCCTTTCTGAGGGTTTTCCCTAAAATGCTATGGAATACATATTTATCTGGTACCACACATGTTCAGTCGTTGTTTTACTTAACAGTTCTTTCCTACTGTTAATCCAACAGCTGACAGTAGTAAGCACCAAGCACCTCTGAAACATGTGGCCGTTCACCTGATAGTCGAACACATCTGACAAGATTGACAAGCATCCATCTCCCTTCTGAAGCCCCGCCCTCCCAGACTGCCTCTGCTCCAAGGGGGCGGGGCTTCACAGCACAGATGATCATCATGCCTACGAGTTTTCAAGCCAACCCACAGACAGCCCCCTTGGGTGAAGTTATCCCCTGGGCTCGCTGATATGAGTGTTGTTGCAGAGCTTCTGTGAAACAACAGAGAGGGCGTGTTGTCCGGTGAAAGATCGCCCTTCAAAACACGGGACCATGCAGGCTGTTAAAGTCATACATGGATAGCTTGCTAACGGTTGTCTAATTAGGTGACTAGCTTGGGGGAGGGGGGGCGGGGGGGGGAGTGGGGAGGGGGTTCTTCATGCTGTCAGAGGTATATGCTGACAGAGATACAGTACTTATTGAAGAAGGAGAGAAGTTTAATTAAATACAAATTTACAGACACAAGACACATGGGTATCAAGTGTTGTCCTTCCACTGTCTGGCAAAGCAACTGGACTGTATCTCCTGGACTCATTCATGATTTAGTCGTAATTCCTCACCAGTTAAATAATCTTACCTAAATATTTCAATATTTACATTTTTTTTACCTTTCTCAATCTCTCTCTCTCTCTCTGAAGAAAAACAAAACAAAAACTAAGCTTCAAGTTGTCAATAATCGGCTCTTTTCCCCCCCATTAAAATCAAGATTAAAAGTGCTTTTATAAAATCTTTTCTTCTCTATGTACAATTTGTACTAGCTCTATCAAAAAACGAAAACATCAACGACAATCATCATTAATTATCATCATAATAAATAAGAATTAAAAAGTGGATTCAAATGAGTATGTACTGTGGAGCATGCAGATGTCTCAATGACAAAAGCACGTTCCTCTGCGCTCAGTGTCTCCATCGTGTGGGTAAGCGTATTGGGACTGGGACCAGTGTCTCTACAACATGAGGTACAGAAACCCTCCAAAGCACCAGGACTCGACAGAGTAGCCGGCGCCATCGCCCCCTGAACGTCCCCCGATGGCCAGTGCACACATTCACTCACTCACTCACTCACTCACTCACTCACTCACACACTCACTCGCACACACACTCACACACACACTGTGCACTGGATGAAGCCACAGGATGAGAATGTGGAGCCCCAAGAGATGGGGGTCGACAGCGGACCATTCAGCTTAGCACCAACTAACTACCCTACAGTCCTCTCTTGGCCCTCCGACCCCACCACGCAGTCCTGCCTCTAGCCTCCAACCTGCCTCGAGCTTAAAGCCTGCCTCTAGCCTCCGACCTGCCTCGAGCTTAAAGCCTGCTTCTAGCCTCCAACCTGCCTAGAGCTTAAAGCCTGCCTCTAGCCTCCTACCTGCCTCGAGCTTAAAGCCTGCCTCTAGCCTCCGACCTGCCTCAAGCTTAAAGCCTGCCTCTAGCCTCCAACCTGCCTCGAGCTTAAAGCCTGCCTCTAGATTCGAACCTCCAGCCTGCACGCAGAAGCCCATCATGCCTCTCATGTCTGACACTTCCGGGGGCGGTACTTCCCGGCCAGGACTGATAAAGGCCACGAGTGTTGGGGACAGGTCGAGCGTCTTAGTGCAGAAACATGAGGGACGGAATCAGCCTGGCCCTCCGGGGGGTGACAAATCCACATTGAAAGGTCACTAAAGGAAGCGTGATGGCCGAGCGGGCCGAGAAGCCACGGTGGGGGGGTTCGCTGGCTCAGTGTAGACAGTGTACGCAGACACGCGGAGCTCCGCGCCAAGAGCAATCGCACCTTTTTCCTTAGTGTATGTAGGGAAAGCACCAGGGTGGTTTTTTTCAAAGCACCATAAGCTGTCCGTTCACCACCTTCCGTGTGCCTCACGATACCAGTGTGGACCCGAAGTTCACATTGACCTGTGGCCGGGGACCTGAGCTCCCTCTGGGCTCGCGAGGAAAGGTAGGGCTCCATGGCTGGTTCACATGAGCTCACAAACGTGCCTGTGTTTGCGTATGTGTGTGTCGCGTACTATATGCACCATTTGAACAGAAATCAGGACTGCCCTCTAGAGGCGACAGGGAGAAGTTCTCCCCGCGAGAGAGAACTGCCTGGACAGCCCTGGGAAGATAAGGACCCTCCCTGGTGCCTGTTGGTGGGGGGTCTCTCTGTCAACGAGTGACGAGTACCCTTAGTCAACAACAAGCTCCACAGGACTGACAGGAAGGGAGAGACTCTTCCTGGGAAGGGGACGGAGGGGAGGCGAAGCACCAGTGGATGGGGGTTGACGATTGGACGAGGAGGGAGGAGGAGGAGGAGCCTGTCTCGTCACAGCAAGGCGAGCAGTTAGAGAGAGGCTCTTGAGATGTGAGCTGTCTGAGGCGTGGCGGGACAACCTGACGGAAGCCAGGTGAGGTCGCTTCACAACGCTCGCCGGGGGACAGCGGGCCCGCTCCCGTGGCGCGGGTCAGATTGTTGCACGGTGGCGGGAGACTGGTGTTTGAGCCTTGCTGTGCGGAGAGAGAGACCGCTCTCCCCCAAACCACCGGGAACAAGATTGACAAAGGCCGAAGAAAAGAAAGAAAACAAAGGTCAAAACATACTTTTCCACAAATAAGGTAAAAAAAGCGAGTCGGGTTGGACTCTCGATTAAAAAACAAACATAAACAATCACATCATTAATAATAACATTAATGAAAACGACAATGTAAAAACAAAAACAAAAGAGATTTCCTCAATAATAATAATAATAAACAACACCTGTAATAACAACATTGACAGTAACAATAGCAATCATAATAATATTGATAATAATAGCAATAATTAGGATCATTAAAATTCTATGAAGAAGGAGAAGCTATGGAGTCCGTCCCTTTAGTGAGGGAAGACAAGCACCACAGGCAGGGTCTGCCCAGGGTCAGTTCCAAACTGCTGCCTGACATGAGGTAAAAACACAAGAAAACACCCCCTCTGTCCTCCATCTGACCACGCAGAGAGAGAGGAAAGAGCCCCCTGGGAGAGGAGGGGGGCCGGAGGACCGACAGACCCCTGCCTGGTCCTCGTCCCGTCCCCCCCCACCGTGACTCAGTGTCCATCCTCAGACGAAGTGGCTGTAGGGCCCGGTGAGCTGCGTGCAGGCGTAGGGAGCGGACGTGACCGTGGAGGTGGTGTAAAGGGTGGGGGCGGAGCGTGTGGCGGGCCCCTCTTTCCTGTCCTTGGCCGGGCCGGGGCTGGCCCCCGCGCCCAAGCCCCCCGTCACGCCCCACTTCCTCTTCTTCCCGTAGGCCTTGATCTCCTCCGCGGAGAGACCCAGCAGCGCCGCCTCCTGCTGGCGCTCCCTCGCCCGCTCGGCCAGCAGCTTCATCTTGGCCTCCCAGAGGGCGAGGCCGTGGCTGGGCTGGCTCAGGTTCTTGTGTTGGTAGAACACCAGGGAGATGCGCGTGGGGTGGCAGCGGTTGGGCTTCTTGAGGGGCGTGGTGGCGTGCAGCTCCCTGCGGGCACACTCCAGCAGGATGGAGCCGTGGGCCGGCGCCACCGCCACCCCGCCGATGTTGGGGTCCAGGAAGTTGTGCTCCGAGTCCGACCACACCTCGTCGTCGTCCCGCCCGCGCACGCTCTCCGCGTCGCTCTCGGAGCGCTCGGCGTCCCAGCAGCCGTCGGCCGTCTGCTGCAGGGCGTCCGGGAACAGGCGGCCCTCGGGGGCGGGGGACGGCGATGCGGCCACCGAGCCCCCGCACGACCTCCACGCCTTCTCCTGCACCCCCAGGGGGGTGGAGCTCCGGCTCTCGCCCGCCTTCGACCACATCTTGTCGGGGAAGGCTCCGGCCGGCTGGCCGTGCTTCAGAGCGGGGCTGTAGGCCGCAGGGGGCCAGGCGTTGGGCTGAGGGCTGGGGGCCGGGGCTGTCCCAGTGTCGGGGGGTGCCTGGGTGTGGTGACGGGGCTGGGGAGGGGGCTGCCTTCATGGCAGGGGAGGGGGAAGGGGCGGGAGAGGCCATAGGGGTGTTGGGGCCCGGGTAGGAGTTCCACTGCGGATGCTGGAGGTAGGGTGAGGGCTGCTGCCGGTCTTGAGTGAAGGCGGGGTTGGCCGCGCCGGCGGTCATCTGGCCGCTCCCATCCCAGCCGCCGGGCAGGATGCTGCCGTTGGGCTTGTGGGCGGGCCAGGCGTCCGGCTGGGGGGTGGAGCTGGGCGTGGCGGTGCGGCTGGGGCCCGGCCCCAGGGCCCTCGTAGACGGGGACCTCCATGGGCTCGGGCTTGATGACGGGGGTGCCTCGGTGGGAGGCCTCGGAGGAGACGGACGAGGGCCGCGATTGGATGTGCTGGTGGGCGGGGTGCTGCTGCGGCGGCGGCTCGGGGTGGCTGGCGTAGGGGTGGGCGAGGCGGGCCTGCAGCCCCTGGACGTCAGGCTTCTGGTCCAGGGGTTCGGCCTTGACCCCCACTTTGGGCCAGGGCCCGCTGCGCCCGTCGTAGCCCATGAGCTCCGGGGGGAAAAGTGCATTGGGGGGGTAGTTAAAGTACCCGTAGGGTAGTGCCGGTAGATTGGGGTGGTAGCCGTTGACGGTGCCCGGAGCTGGGTGCTGGGCCCCGGGGGGGAGGCCCCCCCCTGGCGTAGTAGGCTGGGTGAGCAGGGTGGGGGTAGACGCCATAAGGGTCTGGGACCTGGCCGGGGTAACCCTCGGGGAGGGCTCCGTTGAAGGGCTCCTTCTTAATGAACGCTTCCTTCTTGATGGTGGGCTTCACTTCCTGTTTCGGGATCGCTGTGGAGAGGAAACAGTCGACGTCAGCATTGTCGGGTTTTCATTCTGAACTTTTGCAGGGGGTGTGCCTTGAGCTGGGTAGTACACGCAGTTCAGTCAGTATATCATCATCAGAATCGGAATCAGAAAGGGGTTTAAATCGCCATGAAAGTTTGCACAGACAAAGAATTTACTTTGTCAGGAAGGTGCATACATTCAACATGTAGGAGTAAATCTTAAGTGGTGTAAGTTTAAACAAGTTTAACTATACTATACAAAAGGTTCAAGTCTAATTAACTAATACTAACTAGTACTAAGGGGACAGGTATGTAAATAAAATAAATATAAAGTATAAAATAGCTATAATGTACAATATCTTACTACAATCATACCACTATCAATGACTACAATGTCGAGCAGGAATGGAGGTCATGTGAGGTCATGTGAGGTCAGGGGGGGTCACTCACCTTTGTTGCCCAGCGGTGTTTGAGGAGCGCCAGTGAGCGTGACCTCGGCTCTGATGACGTCCGTCTTGCCGGGCGTCTCCCCGCCCTGCAGCTTGCCCTTCTTCTTCTCCGACGCCTTGGCCTTGGCCTCCAGCCGCCGCTGACGGCACGACTTGGCTCGCTCCGGAAGCTTCCGCACCTCGCGCCGGAAGGCGTTGAGCATCTGGATGGCGCCCGTCCGCATCTTGAGCCGCTGGTTCTCCTCGCTGCCGAACTCGTCGGTGTTGGACACCTTGTAGAGGGGCAGGACGTGGAGCTGCTCGTCCTCCGGGAGCACTCCCACCTTGCGGTTGTCCTCCTTGGTCAGAGTACACACCTGGGTGGGGGGTGGAGGTCACATGGTCACACTGGTGCCGGGGTAACGTGGTGTCTCGCCACGTGATCGACTGTTTGTTTTGTTTGTTTTTTTTAAAACAAAACGATCTGGCGTCCACACGGAACGAGTGAAAGAGAAGTGACAACGTGCGCAGGAAAAGGTTGAATAAACATAGAGAGAGACTGATTAGAAAGCGCGAGAAGGTGAAAGAGAGCGATGGAAAGGAAGAGTCCGACAGGGAAGAGGGGGAGAAAAAGACAGACAGAAAGACAGAGAGAAAGACAAAAAAAGAGAAGAAGAGGAGAAAGCACCCGTCCGGTGTGGGGCTAGGACGGCGAGAGACCCACCACCGTGCAGCCGTTGTAGAGGTTGTGCTGGTCCTTGTGGGCGTGGGCGCAGAAGTCCATGCAGGCCGTCACCCCCGAGAAGGGCCTCCCCTCCTTCAGGCCCAGTCTGCAGTCCCCAGCCGTCTGCTCGTTCTGACACTGAGGGACAGGACACAGGTCACACAGCGCTCCACGCTCCAGCACACGCTCCCACACTCCCCTCGGACACTCCCCTCTAACGGACACCCCGCGCCAACCCGTGGGACGAGGAGGGGCCGTTATTCACAGGGAGAGACAGACAGAGAGCTCTCCCCTGCGCTCCAAGCCACACACACACACATGGCTAGTCTGTCACCTCTCCCCCTGGTAACGTGAGCAGGAAGGGAGGACAGGGTTACTGGCTGTGGACTGGCTGATGAGTTACTCCTGTGTGTGTGTGTATGTGTGTGTGCAGTGTAAACCTGTGCCTACCTGGTTGCTGTAGGACTTCGGGGCTAGCTGCTTGTACAGGGGAGCCACCTCGGTCGCTAGTTCCTGTAAGTTATCCCTGAGTATGTCCTCCTGAAACGCAAGCCAACAGGCCGGTCGGAACAGCACACCACACGACACTAAAAGAACACAGCACAACAGGGCTGCCGTGGTAACAAGCGGGCGTGCGCCGCTGGTATCTCTCTCCCAGGCCGTACCTGTTCCGGACGGTCTCCCTGCAGTCTGAACTTGCGTGGTATTTTACTGCGAGCGTATTTGCAGCCGTTGAAGTACATGCTCCAGGAGCAGCCGAAGGAGAAGGAGGCTCCGCAGGTGTCCGGGTCCTTGCCTTGACACGCACATGTACGACTGCAGGGGGAGACAGCGAGCACAAACCTGTCAGTATAACACACCAAATCCTAGCTTGACATCCGTGGACCTGTCATTCATTAGACCGAGTCGGTTGCCTGTATCTCACGTTCAGGCGTGTTTTTTGTCTATGGACACCCCTGCCTAGCACAGGGCTCTATGGACACCACTGCATAGCACAGGGCTCTGTGGACACCACTGCATAGCACAGGGCTCTATGGACACCACTGCATAGCACAGGGCTCTATGGATGAGTTGGAGGGTATGTTGTCTCTGTGGATGAGTTGGAGGGTATGTTGTCTCTGTGGATGAGTTGGAGGGTATGTTGTCTCTGTGGATGAGTTGGAGGGTATGTTGTCTCTGTGGATGAGTTGGAGGGTATGTTGTCTCTGTGGATGAGTTGGAGGGTGTGTTGTCTCTGTGGATGAGTTGGAGGGTATGTTGTCTCTGTGGATGAGTTGGAGGGTTTGTTGTCTCTGTGGATGAGTTGGAGGGTATGTTGTCTCTGTGGATGAGTTGGAGGGTATGTTGTCTCTGTGGATGAGTTGGAGGGTTTGTTGTCTCTGTGGATGAGTTGGAGGGTGTGTTGTCTCTGTGGATGAGTTGGAGGGTATGTTGTCTCTGGGGATGAGTTAAAGGGTATGTTGTCTCTGTGGATGAGTTGGAGGGTATGTAGTCTCCGGGCACAGCCGTCACGGTATGCTGTCTCTGGGCACAGCCGTCACGGTATGTTGTCTCCGGGCACAGCCGTCACTTACTCGTCGTTCAGCCCGCAGCGCCGGCTGGTGGGGTTGCCGTACTTGGTGAGGGACTCGGAGAGCTCGCGGTACAGCTTGTCGCCCAGCGCCTGGGGCACGCCCTCCCACGCCATGATGAGGATGACGATGACGGCGTTGGCACAGTGGTGACCCGCCCGGTGACGCACCAGACACATCAGCTTCTCCGTGAGGCCGCTGCGACGGATCACCTGGAGAGAGAGAGGGAGAGAGAGGGAGAGAGAGAGAGGGAAAGAGAGAGAGAAGGGAGGGAGATAGTGAGGGGAGAGAGTGAGGGAGAGAGAGAGAGAGAGAGAGAGATAGAGAGAGAGAGAGAGGGAGAGAAGGAAGGGAGAGAGAGAGAGAGAGAAACGGGGGGGAGAGAGTGTGAAAACGAAAAGGAGAAAAAGAGAGGTTGGGAGACAGAGAGAGGAAGAGCGAAAGGGTAGGGGAGAGAGAGAGAGAGAGGTGGAAGAGAAGGTAAAAGAAAGATATTGAAAACAATATTAAAAAGGCATCCATTTATTTTTCTCCTTCCCGTAAGATACACTCCCACCCACACACTTCTGTGTGCCACTAATGGCCCCTCCATCAGAGGCTGTTTGAAATCCATGAAGCCATTAGCAGGGTGTGTGAGAGGTGGGGGTGGGGGGTGGGCTAGCAGACGGCTAGTAGTGAGGGCCCCTGCTGCTTTACAGTGTGGGGGGTGAGAACGTCTGCAAGGTGTCTCCGTGCGACACCTCATTACACACACACTCTTGGTAGATCTGGCTCTGATTGGCTGTCAGGGCTGTCAGGTGGCACAAAGGCCCAGTCACACCTCTCTCCAACAGCGTCTGAATGGACTGTCTCAAACCTTCATGCTGTTACAAAACTCCCATTCATTCGATCATAGTCGAACGCATTCTCTTTGACGACATGATTGCATACTTTTCCCTCGCGTTTCTTTTATCGTTGGATTCGGACAGAATGTAAGAAAAAAAACACAGATGATGCAAGACTGATGAAAAAGCAGTTGCGGGGCCTTTATTGCGTCATGGTAACTGGCTTTTCGTATTCTTCCGGGTCTAATCCATGTGTAGTATTGGTGGGGTATATTTACTGGGTAGTACTCACCCATTTGGCGATGGGACACCCCTGAGAGCTCTTCCCCTCACGGCCTGTGTAGAGCACCTTCTCAATACGGATGGCAGGCCCCTTCTCTCCATACCTACACAGACACAGAGTGGGACATCATTATGGGTTAGTGCTGCACAAAATATCAGTCATTTTATAAAGTGCATGTTATTTTCCATTTGAGATGGGATTTTGGCCACCGTGTTTTACACCTCTGTGTTTGACACCAGTGCAAGCTAAAAGAGGTGTTCTCAATCATCTGTGAAGCTTTGCAGAGATAGGGGTAGCAACCTTAATACACTGGAAGATTATTTTAGATAACTGTGTGTGTCATGGAGGAAGACATTGCCTTGTCTTTAGTGTGTGTGTGTGTGTGTGTGTGTGAATGTCTTTTCTTCTGCATGTGTGTGCGTCCGTGTGTGTAAACCTCTGTGGTCTTATGCACGCGTGTGTGAGCACGTGTGTGTGTGTGTGTGAAGCTCGGCATCGATCGGAGGATCGCTCACTCCCAGCACATCCTCTCGCCCTCCTCTACCCTCGCTGTCACTGCGATCACGTCAGGCCTGCTCAGTCCCGTCCAGCATGCTGAACACATGTGGCCTCTCCTGAATAGGGGCCAGCCCTCACCCCCACCGAGGGCCCGCTCTCCACAGGGGGAGCCCACCGAGGGGTCAAAGGTGGGTCAGGGTTCACCCAGACACTATGGAGGGCTTTAGTTCTTACGTCACCCTTCAAACAAACAAAGAGAGCCCCAGCCCCAGCTCCTGCACCCCCCGACCCCCAGCCCCCGACCCCACACCCCCCGACCCTGCAGAAACGAACCCTGCAGCCCCGACCCTGCACCCCTCCACCTCAACTGACAGTCTCAGGGGAGGGCAGAGTCACCTTCCCATAGAAACAGACCGAGCTCTGGTCTCTCTCTCTCCCCTCGGCCTGACACTATGGAGTGGGAGAAAAGCTGCCCAGTCAGGGTTTGTCAGCACAGATTACACTCCTTCTCCTGGCCCTTTTAGGACCCCCAGATCCTCACACAGCCACGGTGAGCGAGCGACTGGGATACACACTTGGATTATATCGACTTCATTCTGTGGCGACGAGCGTGTTCGGAGTACTCTCTCCTACTGTCACTGTGATCAGCTCCGCCACGTTGAGTTCCCCTCGTTCCTCTAGTGGGGTTTCTATCCTCCTCTGCCCCCTCTCTGGATCTCCCTTAACCTATCGTGTCGCGGTGCTTGTCACTGATCTGCTGATGCGGACACTTCCTGTTTCTCCTATTGGATTCTGGGTCAGGGATTCCCTCGGGGACGGAATCAGAGGAGCGGGGGAGGGGCGAGGAGGAGGGGCGAGGAGGAGGGGCGAGGAGGATGTTGAGAGAGCGAAAGAGAGAGAGATAGTGGCTCTCAGCTGTGTGTCTAGGTTTGGTGTCAAAACACAGCGGGCAAGAATCAGCAACTCAACACAACCTTCTGCTCACAATGAGGGAGGGACGAGAGAGAGACAGAGAGAGAGAGGAGAGAGAGAGAGAGAGAGAGAGGAGAGAGAGAGAGGGAGAGAGAGAGGCAGAGAGAGGAGAGAGAGACAGAGAGAGACGAGAGAGACAGAGAGAGACAGAGAGAGACAGAGGTAATGTGAGAGGGGAGAGAAAGAGAAATAGAGGGTATTCAATGTTGTGAGGGTGTTCAATCTTGTATGCTAGGGGACATACAGTTACACCACTGTTTATGGGTGTGAAGAGGACCTGAGAGGAGAGGAGGGCAGAGCAGTGGAGGAATGGAGAGGAGAGTGGGGGGAGAGGGGAGAGGAGAGTGGGGGGGGAGGAGAGGAATCTCACCTGTTCTCCATCAGTTCTCTGATGGAGGCCACAGTTGGCCCTGAGCCAAGGTGATTATAGTACGGCCCTTCATCTTTCTCCAGGATTTGCTCTGAGAGGTTGAGGGAGAGATAGATAGAGATAGAGAGAGAGAGACAGAAAGAAAGAAAGAGAGAAATAGACATGGAGATTGACAAAGAAATAGAGAGAGAGATCAAAACAGGGATAGAGAGAGAGAGAGAGACACACACAGAGACAGACAGATAGAAATGTAGAAGTTAACAGAGATAGGGAGAGAGAGAGAGAATCAGACAAAGAGAGAAACAGAGAGAGATCAGAACCTAGAATCCATGAACATCTAAAGTCCTAGCATGCAGCGGACAGAATGTGAAATACAAACAATACAGGAAAACAGGAACTAAAATAAGGTTGGCTACACACACACACACACACACACACACACACACGCTAACCCTCTCTCCCCTGTGCAGCAGCTGGAGCATGGTAGGAGTAGTAGCTGGGGACATTATGCACAGCAGAGCTGTTGGAGGGAGTGAATGAGTCAGAATGTGTAGAGGGTGTGTGTGTGTGTGTGTGTGTGTGTGTGTGTGTGCACGCACGTCTGCCAGTGAGGCAATCTGAGGTCACATTCCTCCCGTCAGCGCAGAGGAACCAAGGTGTGGTCAGAGGAAGGATGTGACATGGGAGGGGCCTAAACAGACTATCATGTGAAAATAGTTCCGTGTGTGAAAATGGGAGGCGCTTTAACTTTGAGTAAGCGTGTGAGCGTGTGTGAGTGCATGTTTGAGTTTGTGCACGTGTGTCTCTGTGTGTGTGTGTGTCTCTCTCTGTGTGTGTGATAGAGAGGAGCAGGTTCCACCGGTTGTTTTACAGTAATGTTGACATTGGGATTGCGCGAGCTTCGCTCGGAGACCTGTTGTCAGGGTTAGCGTTAGCGACGGGCAACAGCAACAGAGCCTAGCTGTGTTCCCTACAGCTGCTCACCCACCCACCACCCGCCTCTGGAGACATCATGACTATGGAGCAGCCCTGGCCATTACACAAACCTTTCAATTAGCCCACTGGCAGGAACAAAGAGCTGTAAGGAGCTTTACAATGTTGTTTTTTTGGGGGGGGCTCTGTGTTTTGGGAAATGAGGTTATCTATGTGAAGTCTACGAAATACCATGTATTCGAACTTTGTGGGGTGCACTAAATCATAATGACTAACTTTGTGTGTACTAAAATGTGCATGCTCATTTCCCATAACCGCTGCTGGCTGAAAGATAGTTTGGGATACACTAGTATACAGAGAATTGCCTGTGTGTGGCTCTAGCCCCCTTTGTGCTAGCTCAGTCAGCAGTGGACCAACCAGCCTGTTGGCTTGCTTAGCTTTGTCTGACTACCCCTAACCCTCTCCTCCCTCTCTAACCTCTGTCCTTCTCTCCCTCTGTCATTCCTCTCCCCCTCTCCTCTCTCCCCCTCTTTCTGAGTCCTTCCCTTTCTCTCTCTCTCTCTGTCTCTCTCCCTCTCTCTCTTTCCACCAGACCCACACAGCACAATGGTCTCTCTCTCTGCTGTTGTGTTGCTCCATTGTTCCTCTGGCCTTTCTCAGAGCCTTGCACTGTAGCCGACTGTACTGGACACCCCCAAACACACACACACACACACTCGCACACACACACACTCAGCCCACCCTCCCAGTGCACATTCTCAGACACACCCGCCTGCTGTCCAGAGAGAGGTGCTGGAGCAGAAGGGATTCCACCACCTGATGTAGCTACCCAACCCCCCCCAGCCCCCCCACCCCCCCAACCACCCTCACTGCCAAAGCCTGGCCTACATGGGTAATGAGGTAATACTGATGTTCTGAAGTATTCATGAGGGAGCCATGTCCTTGGGATGTTACTAAGAACCGAGCAGAATGCTCTGCTGTAAGGACAGTCATGAAAGACAGTTATTAACGTCCCAGGGCAGATCAACACACACACACACACACACGAGAGCAGCCCCACGCACACTGACTGAACTCACCGACACAGTCGCAGACGGGGAACTCCGCCTGGGCGTCCTTGGCGGGGGTGTCCAGCAGGCTCTTGGTGGGGGTGTCCAGGTACCTCATGGGGGACTCGAGGAAGCCCCGGAGGGAGGGGCTGCAGGGGAAGTCCTCCTTGGTGGGCGTGTCCTCCTCTGAGTAGCACGTGGTGGAGAGCACGGTCACTCCTCCCGACGCCTCGATCTTCATGCGTTTGGGGAACGGGGAGAGAGGGACGGTGAAGGGCTCCTCTTTTACTGGGTGCTGCTCCGCGTGGGCCTCCTGGCGCAGGGCGAGGGGATGGGTCCCCTGGCGCAGCTCGTCCGAGGGGCTCTCGGTGGCGCCTGACTCGTTCTGCTTCTGGTCCACCTCCATCTCCTGCCCTGCTAGAGGAGGAGGAGGAGGAGGAGGGGGTGCAGGCTGGGCGCTGGGTGGGGACGCCGGCCTGTCGGGTCCTGAGTTAGCGTGAGCACCAGGCTGGGACTGTAGACTCGCTCCCGGCTGGGCCGATGGGGGGCTCTGCCCCGGGGGGTGGCTCAGAGGAGGGCAGGGTTCGGACGCGGGGGTCTCGTCCCCGAACTCGGCTTCGAACTGGCGGATCAACTCCTCGAACTTGGGGTCCAGGGAAGAGAGGCCCGGTATCTGCGAGGTGGCGGACGGAGGTATGGAGGTCTGAGGTGTCGTGGTGGGGGTGCCGGCGGGGGCATCTCCCTCTGAGCTAGCCTGGGTCTGGGGGGGCAGACACTGGGGGGGCAGGGACGGCCGGAGGGGTTTCGGACGTGGCAGCCGGAGCAGCAGTCGGGGTTGGGGGGGCCGAGGGGTGGAGGATGGATACCTGAGATTGGGCGGGGGAGGGGAGGCCTGGGACTGCCTGAGGGGGGATACTGAGGGAGAGAGAAGGTAGATAACCTGGGCCTGGGCTGGCCAGGACCTGGGCCGCGGTGAGGGGTGACGGCTTCTGGATGGAAATCTGACTGGCAGGCAGAAAGGTGGGCAGCGAGGCCTTCTGCTTGGTCTTCTTGATGACTATGGGCTTGGGCTTGGGGACAGGGGGGACCCGCCTGCCCCCCCCCAGCCTGCTTGACCAGGGGAGACGCCTGACTCTTCCTTCTCTTGGGCTCCTTGGCTTCCTGCTTGATGGCTACAGGGGGCATGAGGGGCCCCTCCATCCCCGGGGCCTGGGGCCACCACTTCCGCAGGCTCTGACAGGCCTGGGGCCCCCGCTGGGCTGGGATCCCCGGGCCCTGGAAGAGATTCCTCTTGTGGTGGAGGTGCTGCTGTAGGGCGGCCTGGGTGGAGAAGCGGATGGCGGCGCTGCCGGGGGAGAGGGGCGGGACGGGGTACTGCTGCTGCCCGTTGGGGAGGCCGTAGCGGCCCATGGAGGCCGAGCCGGGGTAGTCCCCGAGGTCCACCTCCTGCTTCACCCTGTCCTGGCACGGGATGGGCCCGTGTTGGTGGGGGCCGGGCAGCCTGAAGGAGGAGGCGCCGGGGAACTTCCCGCTCGTGTCGCCCAGCAGCTGCTTGAGCTCCGACATGGGGTCCATGGCGCCGGGGAAGCGGGGCTGGGAGTCCGAGGCCATCATGGCCCACTGGCTCCTCTGCTCCGGGCCCTGCAGCAGCCACTGCTGGCCCGGGGGGGAGGTGAGGGCTCTGGGGGTGCCCTGGCACGGGGTACGGGGAGGTGGAGGGCAGGAGGGGGGAGGCGTGGCCGGGCTGGCCCTGGGACTGGGGCCGGTGCTGCTCCCAGGCCTGCTGGCTGGGCTGCAGGCCTGGAGGGACGGATTGGGAGCGCGATGAGGAGGGGGGAAGGTGGGTGCCGTGGTGGGGGTGGTGGTGGTGGTGGGCCTGGGGGCCGGCGGCAGACAGCTGGGTCAGAGCTTCGATGGCGATGGCTGTCTGCAGGCTGACGTTCTTCTCCTTGGCAATGGAGAGGACTTGGGGGGAGCAGGGGATGGGGGGAGGGCGGGGGCCTGGGCGGGGGGCGGGGTGCAGGCTGCCGGGGGCCTGCTGATGGGGACCAGAGGGGGGGTTACCTCCGTTCACCTGGGGGTGCGCTTGGTTGTGAGGGTGCACTTGGTTGTGGAGGTGAGCCTGGTTGAGGGGGTGCTCTTGGTTGTTGGGGTGCACTTGATTGTGGGGGTGCGCTTGGTTGTGGGGCTTCTGGGAATGTATCTGGTGAGGGGCGTCGGACATTTTGCAAGGCCCTTTCCCGTCCCGGATCCTCTTCTCCAGCCACTCCAGGTAGTCTGGGCAGTCTGGCCCGTCACAGTCACAGTTGGGGGGCTTGTGTCCGTGTCTGGCCTGGCTCAGGGCTGTCTGCAGGGTGTTGAGGTCCTCTGGGGCCTGACTGCCCCCCTCCGCGCCCCCCCCGGGTGTCCGTCCCCCCACCCCTCCCGCATCCTTCTCCTGGCTGAACTTCTCATGCAGCTGGACGGTGTGCGGCTCCGAGGAGGAGGAGGGAGGTAGGGAACCCGCGCTGGCGGAGAAGGCCACCAGGTTCTGGGCGTCCTCCATATCAGCCTGGTGGTCTCCAGGGGCTCCGCGCTCGCCGCCGACCCAGCAGGGAAGCTGCTGCTGGGGGTCGCTGGCCTTGCCGTGCCCCAACGCCCAGCCCTGTCCCGGGGTTACGCTCCTCGCAGGCTCCTGGTGCTCCAGGGCTGCCCCTCCTCCTCCTCCGCCCTCCAGGGCACCCTCCTGTTCACCGGGGTACCGCCTTGGTCCATCGGTCGCTTCCAGGCTCAACGCCACCTCCTCGAGGTGGTCATGTGACCTGATGTCCATCTGGCCTCCTCTTCTGGGGCCATCCACTGGAACCGCGTCGAAAACAGTCTGGAAGGGAGAAAAGGGAGGGAGAGAAAGTGATGGAAAGAGAGAGAGAGAAATAGAGAAGGAGAGAGGGCCAAGGTTAGAGATGTCATTAGCAACCCAACACTGTAGAAATAAAGGTTCTGAATAAAAACAGCACTCCACAAACATTAACTATCAACTGTGAGGCTGATATGAATGAAAGGAAATGAATTCCCTTGGTCTGATTTTGTCTCTTTTCTAGTCTCCCTCCACACACACACACACACACACACACACACACACACACACACAAACACACAGACAAGCAGGTCAGTTAGGATAAGGAACTGAATTAGCTGTTGCTTCAATAGACAGTTTTCACAAAGAGCCAGTGTTGAAGTAACATGCCTTGTGACATCATTCAACACACTATTGCAAATCAGTCAGTTGACCAATACTAATGGGTTTACTATCACCTTGACAACACATGACTACTGGTTCAAATATGTTACTTGCAGTTCAATACTTCCATTAGCAATATGAAAGACAAACTCCCAACCCCGACAGGCACACCAGCCATGGTTTATCAACTGGTTCAGATACAACAGTAGTATGCTATAGTTCCATACAGTAATATAGTAGTTTAAAATTGATTAATACGAGTCCTACCCAGCTGTCAGGGGTCAGGGGTTACGGTTCGGGGTTTTGATTAGCGTTATGGTTAGGAGAAGCCAGCCCACCTTTCTAAACATACTGGACTTGACACAGACAGTATAGTGATATTCAAATGTCACCACCACCAACCAGCATTTTTACATCGAGTCAGATGGAAGCTTTGAGTTCCTTTGTTTTCGGACGGTAAGGCTGCGCGCTGACGCTGCTGCTGGCGGCTGTTTGAGGATGTGTGCTGAACATAGATAACCCCCTGATGAACACGCCGGGGCCATAAAGACGGCAGAACAAGCTGTGGACACTCCTACCCCCCGCAGGCCGAGCTGCACAGGGACCCCGGCAACAACGCAGCCTTTTAAACATGAGGACACTATCTTAATGACTCTGGACTATATAGGAGTCAAGAGACCACCTAGCCCAACTGAGGAAGTGGTTGACAGTGACGGCAACTGTTGCCTTGTAAGGACACACACACACACACACACACACACACACACACACACACACACAGGCAATGATAGTAAATGAGGGTAAAGGCAATATTGACAAAGAGAGCAGCTACATACATGTAGTACAGGAACAATATACCTACAAACCTCGTAGAATGAGATGGCGTACAGATAGAGCGAGCAGGGTAGTTGACCCGTACACTACAGTCACAACAGACTAGGGTCCTAGCTTGCTGCCCCATCATGGGTGCATAGTGGAGGTGGGGCAGACATTCAGCTTCCCCATACTTTGAATATATGGAAATGAGCCTTTCGGAACTATTTAATCATTGGAGAAGCCAGTTGCTCAGGAGGGGGTGGGTGGGGGGCAAGGGGTGGGGGGTGTGGGCTGGGGATGGGGATGGGGGGGAGGCTGTTGGACAGCCGGCTTGCGATATGTGAGAGGCAAAATGTGCTCTATCACAGACTAGTTGGGGGAGGGGGGAGGAGAGTTAGGTTAAGCAGTTATGAAAACTGATGCGGTGTTCAAACAGCGTGGCCGCAAACACTCGTTTTTTTGACTGCTCTCTTTTCCTCTTTTCTCTCTCTCTCTCTCTCGCTCTCTCTCTCTCTCTCTTTCACACACACACACACACATTCTCACTGACTCCCTCACACTGACATAAACACAGTAACCCTGTAAGACCGAGCTTCAAACAGTGGCACAACAGCAACACAAGCAACTGTACTTTGCGAACACAATCACACCGCGCGCTAACAACTCTTGGCACCGGTATGCAGTGCTTATTATATTACACTGAATTATCTCTCTCTCTCTCTCTCTCTCTCTCTCTCTCTCTCTATGTCTCTCTCTCTCTCTCTATGTCTCTCTCTCTATGTCTCTCTCTCCTTATGCGCTAGTCTCACACCTGCGGGCACCTAGGCAGTCTCCAGCACTGCTGACAGCACACACCACGTGCTCCAACAACTATTTACAGCGTGCCAGACAGAGTCCTGCTCTCTTGCCAGGACACACTCCCTCACACACACACACACCACACACACACCGCACACACTGCACTGCTTCCAAAACATCAACACGCCCAACCTGAGGGCACCGTCTAACCTGTTAGACGCAGTAGTACGGAGAGAGAGAGAGAGAGAGAGTGAGAGAGAGGGAAAGAGAGAGGGCCTTTTAAACTGCACGTTTGCCTAGCCAGTCTGCCTGCCTGCCTTACAACAATCCACCAGTGCAAAACAGATGCCCCCCTCAAGGTTGACAGCACAAAAGCAGGGGAAGCGAGGGAAGGGACAGGCAAGGAAGTGAGGGGGGGGGTTGAGCCTGAGAGTAGACAGCTGAACATAAATCCCACACAGTTAGACACACGACAACCTCCCCCCCCCGCGCCTTTTCTCTCCTTGTCCTCACCCCCCCCTCCACCCCTCCTACCCTACCACCCCCCCCCTCTCCCTACCGTTCCTTTGCTCTCGGCTCTCAACGTGAGGAAAACGCAAAGGAGACGCCGTGACAACGAAGCACCCCGCACCGGCGAGGCGCACCCGGCTACTTACGCGAGTGGAGGCGTCCCGACAGGGCGAGTGGACGCGGCGCGGCGGGGAGAGAGGAGATGCAGAGGGGCATGAGCCACAGTCCCACAGGCTGGCCGAGCTAAAGGAAGCTAGCGAGAGAGAAGCTGCCGCTATCTGGTCGGAGGCTTTTTCTCTCTCTCTCTCTCTCTCTCTCTCTCTCTCTCTCTCCTCTCTCTCTCTCTCTCTCTCTCTCTCTCTCTCTCTCTCTCTCTCCACCTTCAGTGCGGCACACAAGCGACGACACGCGCGCACGCACGCACGCACACACACACACACACTTACGCACGCCTCCCCCGACGCACGCTCGTCTCTTCTTACGCTCGTCGCTCTCTCTCTGTGTTTTGCTTCCCCTTTTTTCCTCTCTCATTATCTCCCTCCGCTCCTCCCTTCCCTTTTCAATATCCCCTTTCTTTCTCTCTGGTGCTCGCAGTCTGCTTCCCCGCGCAGCCCCCTCCCTCCTCTCTCCTCTCTCTCTCTCTCTCTCGCTCTCGTGCTCACCCCTCTGCTCCCCTCCCTCCCTCTCGCTCAGCCCCCCCCCCTCCCTCTCCTCCCCCTCCCTCTCCTCTCTGTGTGTGTGCAGAGCGAGAGGCCATTATCTGAGCCACAGTGGGCACGTACGATGGAATGGTGGAGCGTGTGTCGAGCGGGGAGCGAGAGAGAGCGCGCGCGCGGGGGAGGGAGAGAGAGAGATAGAGGGAGAGCGGAGAGCGAGAGGAAAGAGAGGGAGGCAGGGAGACGGAGAGAGAGAGAGAGAGAGAGAGAAGGGGGAAAGGAGAGACATAAGGAAACTGGGTACGAGATAGGAGATGAGAGGTCAAGAGCTGGGTGGTATGAACGCTAGCAGCAGCTGCGTTGGACGCTAGCAGCAGCACAGTGCAGAAGAGCTGTAACCAATGAACAGAACGCCCTCTCTATAACACAAACAGTCCTAAATCCTGACACTTTGAACACATCAGCTCATGCTCGGCGTCATGTGACCCGTCTGGTCTGTCTGCTTAAAGCTAGCCATCGGAATATCCGAGAGCAGCGCGCCGGTTGGAGGGGCTAAAGGCAACCGAAACCGCCGTGCGATCGTAACCTCGCCCGCTGCCACATCAACAGGAAAATGACATAGGGACCAAGAAAAACAACGTGAAAATGTTCGCCGAAGCGGTCGGAGATCTGGTGGCTGTGTGCTCCTCGCGGCCGGCGTTTCTTTTCCGGAGCGCGCCTGACTCTGTAATCCGTGGCCATCTGGAAACCCCTGACAATTATTTCGATGTTCTGGCGTCTTAAACCATTTTACTGAATGTTTGTTCTCTCTCTCTCTCTCTCTTTCTCTCCAGTGAGCCTCTCCCTCGACCTGCCAGCTCATCCCAGGAAGGAAGAGGAGGACGAGCGAACGCGATAATAAGCAGGGGAGGTTTCGTACGCGAAGGCGAAGGAGGGCTAACGGCACCGGCTGCGGACGGCTCTAAAAAGGTGCCAAACTGTTTTCTCTCGCGCGACCGACCGTTTACGCTCGGCCCTTTTCCGTTGGCCTATCGTTTCCCTGAAGCATCCGCTGGAAAATAGAACGAGAACGATCCGGAAACGTAAAAGGAGAGACGCTGTTTGCGTCGGCGGAGCAGGGAGACGAGGACCAGGCTGTGGTACGGAGCGACGAGCGGCGGGGGCGACAGTTTGGCGGCGCGAGGGATGAGGAGGAGACGCACACGGACGGCAGAGAGAGAGGAAGAGAGAAGAGAGATAACCAGGAAGTGTTGAGTAAGAGACGGAACCCATTCGACCAGAAACGCGAGTCTGCGTGTCGCTTTCAGGTGGCTCCGCTCCGCAGCGAAAGGAGGAAGAGGGAAGAGGGAAGCGAGAGCGAGTCGCGCGGACGCGGGCGTCGGACAGACGCGGCTACGAGAGACAAGCGGGAAAACAGCCGAAAGACCGGACTACTCCGCCGGCCCGTCCCCTCTGCTGCCGCTCTCTCCCTCTTCCGTCTCCTCCCGGTCGGTCTACTGTCCCCCTCCCTCTCCCTCTCCCTCTCCGTCTCCCTCTCCGTCTCCTCCCGGTCGGTCTACTGTCCCCCTCCCTCTCCCTCTCCCTCTCTCTTACCCTCCAACTCTCGAGGATCCCTCCTCACCATAGCTCAGGTTTGGTGTCAGCGCTGGCTGGCTGAGGCTCCAGTGGGACATGCTACCCCTCCAGCCGGCTTTCCCTCGCTCCGTCCCCTTCTCTCTCGGCCTCTCCCCTTCTTTCCCCTCTCTCTCTCTCTCTCTCTGTCTTCCTCTCTCCGTCCTTCGTCCCCCGGCTTCGGGGGGAGAAAAAAACATGGCCGATCCCCGTCCCCGTCCCCCTCCACATGCAGATCCTTGTCAGCTACTGCGCAACGTTATGTTCTTATTATGACTGAGCGCGTGGAGTCGGCGCAGTGCTTAGGCTGGATTAACTTCAGCCACCTTTTCTCTGGCTTTCCCCCGCTCCGCATCGCTCACGCCTTCTCTCTCTCTCTCTCTCTCTCTCGCTCTCCCTCTCCCTCTCTCCCTCTCTCTCTCCCTCTCCTCTCTCCCTCTCTCCCTCTCTCTCTCTCTCTCTCTCGCTTGGCTTCTGTCCCTGTCTCTTGTTTGCACCTCGCTCTGTCACTCCACGCCTGTCTGGGATCCAGATCGCTTCGGCACACAGGCGCACGCGCCGCGCACACATACACGACCGTGCATAACCTTTAGACAAACCACAACGAAAACAACCCGAGCCAGAGCCCAGAACGGGGAAGTGTGTCGCGTCACGTGACCAGGAAGTGCCAATGAGCCAGAGCAGCGTGAGAGGAAGAGGAGCAACGCAGTTATGACATCGCTGTTACGTCCTCGGATCCTCCCACCCTCACCCTGGCTGCCCCTCAGAGCATTGTGTGTTGACCCTGACACCCCCCCTCCCCCACCCCAACCACACACACACACACACCCTTACTCATTCGCTCTCCTGGCTAACGCTGGCTGCCTTTCCTAGAACTATCAAAACTCATTGAAAGAAAGACAGACTAGTCAGAACAGTCAACAGTAAATGTGCCTGTTCTTGTATGTAGAAAAGCTTCTAGAAGGACCCCTGCTTGGCTGACGTCCTTGTAAAAGGTGACACCTCTCTCCTGAGGCTGTGACAAGGTGACACCATGAGAGGAGAAGGGCACAAACACCCTGACCCAGATATCGCCAGGCTCCTCAACACAGCCAACGGCGTGATATTCACTTTGGGAGAAACGCGAGATGCGAGTCATTTCATCTCCCAGAGACAGAAGCCTCCCGCGTCGCTATCTCGGATTTCTTGACGTAACGCCAGAAGTACACGGTTACAACCGTCACCTGTCCTCTCCTCTTCTGAGGACACACACACATCTATACACTCCCCGACACTAACAGAAACACAACACCTGTGTTCGGGCGTGAAACCTCCTCGTGCACGCGCACAATTACCACAGACCCTCTGGGCGTAACCTGGCATACAAACAGTGCTGTGAGGTTCCCATGGCAACAAGAGAACATAAGACATGAGGGAGAGAGAGTGAGAGAGAGAGAGAGAGAGAGTGAGTGAGAGAGATAGGAGACGAGTTTGATGAGGAGAGATAGAGAGAGAGAGAGATAGAGAGAGAGAGATAGAGAGAGAGAGAGAGAGAGTAGAGAGAGAGACACACGAAGGGAACGAAGGAGACGCGAAGAAGCGGTGGACGATCGTGAGGACGCTTACCGTCATCGCGCTGCGTTCCGGCGCGAGGTGCATGGCGAGATGCTCCGAGACGTTTAATCATCTCAATACCAGTTAGACTAGAATCAGAGTGAGCTCTCCACCCCCACTCTCTCTCTTTCACACACACACACACAGGTTGTAGGAGTGGTGACTGGCATGTTTACTGGTTTGATCCACTCCTTACTATATGACTAACCACTGACTCAACTTTTCTTGCAAACCGAAAACACACCGATTACCATATCACGACCGTGACAGTTGGAGCAAAACAGGGAAGGAACAGATCAAATGATGATATGTGAGCACAGTTCCCCTAAAGAGGTGATCATGTGACCACCACCCCCCCCATATGTCCCTCCACACACACACACGTTGTCAGTTGAGAGGAAACGGCAAGAGGCAGCGATGAAGAACGCTGACAGCTCGACCACGACAGAATCACTTCCATCGTCTCCTGAGAGGGAGTCTGTGGTGTCGCTCGGATCTAACTTCTACACACAGAGCTGTCCAGACATGAACACACTGCAGCATGATGCAATCCATAGAACACACACAGAGAGAGACACACACACACACACACACACACACACAGAGACACACACACACACACACACACAGAGACACACACACACACACACACACACACACACACACACACAGAGAGAAGACACACACACACACACACAGAGACACACACACACACAGAGACACACACACACACACACACAGAGACACACACACACACACACACACACAGAGAGACACACACACCACACACACACACACACAGAGAGACACACACACACACACACACACACACAGAGAGACACACACACACACACAGAGAGACACACACACACACACAGAGACACACACACACACACAGAGACACACACACACACACACACACACACACACACACAGAGACACACACACACACACACACACAGAGAGAGACACACACACACACACACACACAGAGACACACACACACACAGAGACACACACACACACACACACACACACACAGAGACACACACACACACGCGCATCCACGGAAAATCAGATATCTGCTCTATATTCCAGCCCAACCCCCTCTCCCTCTCCCATCCCCCCATCCCCCATTACCCTCTGCTCTGATGACATCAAGGTCATCTGATTGGCTGCACACGCTCAGTCAATACACACACACACACACGCTGAGAAACTGAAAACACAAGTCCATTTCTTACACACACTTGGAGAAGCACGCAACAGGCCACTTAGAGGCGCTTCCATCTGTAAGTTAATCAGTACACTAGCGTGTGCTGCTAGCGTGTGCTGCTAGCGTGTGCTGCTAGCGTGTGCTGCTAGCGTGTGCTGCTAGCGTGTGCTCATGGCCTGTTTACTCACACGCACACAATCACGAGGGTCACCGGGTGCACTGTGGGCGTGACGTGAACTCAAGAGAGCGTCGTATCCACTCACGATGAGATCCTATCTAGCCGGACCAAACTTCAACTGTTAAATATTTAACTAATGATGTCACCTTGACATGTGAATGGCCTCTGTTTTTTCAGCAACCTTCGTTCAGCAACCTCTTATATTTCTTTGTGTCCCTCCCACCCCCCACCCCCCCCGGTCCTCCAAATGGTCCTCCTGGCTGCGAGCTGCACCTCTGGGCAGAGCGTTGATGCGGGGCGATGCGGGGTGCTGCAGCGCTGCAGCCCGCTCTAGGTTCTCCTCTCTGTCATCATAACTCCCGACCCAGCCCCGCCTGACACAAGGCACGTGCGAGTCTGCACGCACAGCCCAGCTGGAGCAGGCCTGCCTCTCTTACTCTCCAATCCTCACAAAGAGAGGAGGGTGGGGGGGAGGGGAGGGGGCTGGGGTGGAGCCTCTAAACACACTCCACCAGGCAAGAGAAGGAGGGGGGAGGTGAGTGGGGGGGAGTTTTTTTTTGAAAGAGAGTGCTCTTTGTGCGGCAGATTTGGGAACCCCGGAGAAAGAGAGGGGGGAAGGCTTCGGGGTTGTTTAAACAAACGAAACGAACGAAAGAAAATAAAGTAAAAGAGGGCCAAATCTAACAGGGGGTGAAACAAGTCGCACCGGCGGCGTCGTAACACCACACATTGCGCCGGGCGAGAGAGATGGATAGAGAGGGAGAGAGAGAGGTAGAGAGGGGGAGGGGAGAGAGAGAGCCTGCACAGTGGAGTATTGCCAGTCCTGTCTCTCCGAGGAGTCGGGCTAAGATTAGCTCCCCATATGTTCGGCTCAGGCGTAGCCCGTCTTAAAGGGCCAGCGCCGGTCTGCAGCACCGCAGGGCCAGCTACTCCACATACCGGTATCAGCCTGGAGACCGGAGCACCACATCGACCGGCGTTTCAAACCCACCGTTTTGGCGGGGATGTTAGTCGCGAGATAACTGGGTCGGAGTGGGCGTTATGAGGCATCTGAAGGCGTGAGCTCAGCCCCCCTGTCCGTCCGGGATGCCGTCCCCCAGACGACGGGAGACACGGCCGGGCGTGGGGCTCGTAAACCCTGGTGAGAGGACCTCCGTGGCAGCAGGAGGATCAGGAGCGGGGTGGGGGACTCGGTGGGAGTCACGGTTCCTCGGCAGCACAGCTGGAGAACCCCCCCCGAACCCCCCCCCCACCAGAGACGCCTTCCCCCCACCCCCCTCCCATCTTCCTCCCCCTCGTCCCCCTCCGCCGGCACATGCCCCCAGACAGACATGACTTGAGATGACAGACGGCTGCGTGCCGTTAATTAGAGCAGGAACACGACAACATGACACGGAGCTCGTCACCCTCTCCGACGTCTGAGTGAGCGCGCTCTCCGTGCGACGGCGAGCAAGCTGTCGGCGAAAGCCAGGAGTTGTGTATGGTCGGATCCGCGAACGATAAGTCGGCGTTCCCCGCACACCTCGGGCAAGTCCTCGGCTTTGACTTCCGATGTCGAAGCGGCGTGCTGGCGAACTCGACTTGAACCGGACTCGAGAAACCCAGACGCGCACCCTTTACGAGCGACTGTTTGGGATGAGGAAAGGTTTGTTTCAAACGCTGGTTCCCATCCGGCAATCGGTGGGTTAAACGTCTGAACGCGTGGGACTATAGATCGGCTCTTTAAAGTTTAAAGTCCTCCGATTCAGCAACTCAGCGACGGTGCCCTTTAACGAGATAGGACCCACACACACGATCCGCTACGCTAGCAAATCTGACTCAGCGTGTTTCCCGAGCACGACCGCGTCGTACCTAGAAAAACACGCCGCTCATACAGACACGCAAACGCACGTGGCCGGCGCCCTCGTGTGAACAACCAGGAGAGGGGAGGGGCCGGGCTAAGATTACCGCGCGATGATGTCATATGCCATTCAGCGTTACCACAGAAACCAGGGCGGCGCTAACCCTGGTTGATTAAGGGGAGGGGTGGGGGTGTTGTGGGGTTGGATTCCGCACATGGTTGAACCTGCCACCGCTCAACTTTCCACCTGCCGTCACCCTCTGTCACGCTGTAGCCAGTGACTCATTCATGTCACAGTTCTGTCTGCGTTTCCAGAAAAACACCCCCCGGTGTCTCGAAGCGACGGACGACAGAAGAGGAAATCCTGTGCGAGGGGTAAACAGCGAGAGGAGAGTCTGTGTGTCGACGCCAAAGTCCCGCGGTCCTACTGCTTTCGTTTCTTTAAGCGCTAGCTTCTACAAAAGGCTCGAAACGAGTCAAACAGAGACGCGAGCTGCCGTACTGGGAACTATGGTGACAGGTTGGTAGTAACTGCTCTTTGTACAACAAACGAGAGGTCTTCTGCGGTGCCGCTGACGTAACGTGGTGGCCCTTTGCTCTGGCCAAGGTGCGTTGCCCTGACAACAAAGTGAGCCTATAGCTGACTCCAACACAGCGACCTTAGATGGCTGTTAACCAAATAATGTACTCATTCAGCAGACGTTTTTTTTATATCTAAAACAACATAGTGAAGGGGAGTGGAACTTGTACCCTCTTGCGGGCACATGCTCTACCGCTACACCCGCCCACATGGTAACCAGGGAAACGTAACCATGTACCAGTAAATGACGTTCCGTAAAATGATTTTTTTTATTTTTAAATAGAGCAGTCTATATTGTAAACCACAACTGACACACCTACCAAGTACCGAGTACCATGACTTCCTACAGCCAAATGAAAACATGTCACATTTACGCTGTAAGAACAATTTGAGGAACTTGCCATGGTTGAGTGACTTGAGGCTGGTTTATCCAGTAGCATGCTAAAGCTTGGTGCCAGATGGACACCAGGAGATTTAGCTGGTAAGTACAGTACGTGTCATCAGACAGGATGACAATAGATAAGAACTACAATGTCAATAGATTTACATTACAGTCTTTCACTAGCAGGACGACAGACACAGACACATCGCTCGACAAGGAACAGCGTTCACCAGTAAACTACGCTCTGAGCTAAGAAATCAAAATTCTCACGTCCAAATTACATAAATAAAAACAAACGTTTGACTGAACGAAGGGTCAAATGCTAACAGCTCGATTCTTCAACACGGGGACATTGTGTCTGACAGCTGTGACTAGTTAAACTGGCGACGCTTCTCTGCCGTGGAGAGATGGTTCAGAAGTGTGCACGTTCTCTATGAAGTGTTTTCACTCGTACAAACACACACAAGTGTGCCACAGCTCGGAGAACCGGGGAACAGCAGCAGCGCTGAAAAGCAGCGCGCTACAGGTTACTCAAGTCCACACACACACACAGACACACACACACACACACACACACACACTTGGGCGCATGCGCCGGTGACCCACTAACTTTTACTCCGTTTACCTCAACTGACTTGAGAACTTTGAGAGTAAGGTCCGCCCCTGGCTGCCGAGCGTGTGTGTGTGTGTGTGGGTGTGTGTGTGTGTGTGTGTGTGGGCGTGTGTGTTCAGTGATTTGTTCTCTCTCGTCCGCTCTCCTCGCGTTGGCCACCTCTCGAAACATCCCGCGTTTTTGCCGCCAATCCCTCGCCTGCCCGGGACTCTTTAAATCAGCGCTCTGACTCTCACACACACACACGCACACACTCACACACACGCACACACACACACGCACACACACACACACACACACCCGAACGCAGTCGCACACACGCGTCACCCTGACTCCCGACTCCTCGACGCCACTGCCTGAGAAGCTGGCCAACCAGAGCGAGGGAGAAGATAGCGCCTGTTTGAATTCACTCTGCTCTCCTGAGTGGCTCCGCCATGGACCCCCGGAACTCAGAGACGCTCGAGAGCACATGACTCCCTGTCAGAGGCAGAACACCAGACACATGGCAAGGGGCTGACCCTAGGACTGATGTGGGCGTGGGTTCTCTACAGCAACAAAAAAAAGAGCGACTACTCCCAGACAGACATGTTTCTCGCACACACACCGGCGACCTACAGACGCATTAAGTGGCGGCCGTTGACATTCGATTCTGACAGCCCGAACCTTTCTTAAAACACGACTCGAAAGGGGGCTCCTCGACGAACGAAATGACAATTCGCTGAGCCCGCGAGCGAACGGAACTAACAAACAAACAGCCTGGACACTGGGGGACAGGGACACACTGCTGCTGAAACACACAAGGTACGATGCCCTCACACACACACACACACACACACGTGTACACACACACACACAATGTATTCTTCCCCAGATAATCGGTTCTCTTACCTTGGCTGCCAGACCAGGGTGTTCACACCAGTCTTTACTGTTGTCCTTAAAATGTCCCAACTACTCCAGGAGGGAGGGAAAGAGTGAGAGAAGGAGAGAGATTGAGAGAAGGAGAGAAGGAGGGACAGAGAGAGATGAGAGAAGGAGAGAGGGAGGGACAGAGAGAGAGTGAGAGAAGGAGAGAGGGGGAGCAAGATAGAGAGAGTAGGGAGAAGAATGACAATTAATAGAATAATGCGACAAGAGCTCCTTTCAAAGAGGCACGTCA
Source organism: Mallotus villosus (assembly GCA_903064625.1). Lineage (NCBI taxonomy): Eukaryota > Metazoa > Chordata > Actinopteri > Osmeriformes > Salangidae > Mallotus > Mallotus villosus. The sequence goes on from CAEFZP010000719.1 coordinate 197,393, forward strand.
ATCCAGACTGGCTGTTCCACGAGCATGTCTTCTTCTAGAACCCCCCCCGCCTAAATCTCGGTGTCCTTCACATGTGAAACTGGCTCCTCAGTACTCCACCGCCAGCAGAAAGAGTGAGAGAAGGCAAAAGAGGACTCTATTTTAATTATGGAATTATGTAATCCCCTCTCGTTCCGTTTGTGGCTCTGCCGCTGAATTCACACGGGGTGGGCACGGATCGAACGTTTCAATACACGTTGCCCATATCTCGGCGACACCTTATCTCACCTATCAATGCACGACATGCGCATGCCACTGTCATCATATCACGCTACAGGGAGAGGGGAAACATTACACAGGATGGTTGTCATAGCTGTAATATCCCTGGAACAATGAACACACAACAGCAGTTGCACATTTGATATGCCCCCACTAACCCCGTCTAGCTCTGTTCAGTGTGCCGGCTGTGTTTTGTCTCCAGTTTGCCCTAGTCTCGCCGGCAAGCCCCCCTTTCAATCCCAAAAAGCCCCAGACTCCCCTCTCTCTTCCCCTCTGTGTCCCTGTCCATCATCCCTGCCTGGCAATTAATATTTACCCACAGAGCCAGTCTGCCTTGGTGTGCTCTCTCTCTTCGTCGTCTGGCTGAATCCCCATCAGAAGACTCCAGCTGCCTCCCGTCTAACCTCTATCATTCTCTCTCTCTCTCTCTCTCTCTCGCTCTCTCTCTCGCTCTCTCTCTCTCTCTCTCTCTCTCTCTGTCTCTCTCTCTCTCTATCACTCTCTCTCTCTCTCTCGTTTGTGCTCCAGCCCATTCAGGAAGCCATCTTGTGTTTTTAATCCTGCTTTACATTAGCCCTAGTACACACATTCTCTCTCTCTCTCTCTCTCCCTCCCTCTCTTTCGCTCGCTCGCTCCCTACACCAATAGGTTTACTGCACACGCACGAGGGAGGGGGAGTCAGGGGGGATTTTTTTTCTTCTTCTTCTTTTTTTTCAAGCCAGTCTCTGTGATCGCTATCACTACTGCACTACACAGAACCTCCTCCCACCTTTTTTCTTGCAACCCCCCTCCTCCCACTCTCTCTCTCTCTCTCTCTCTCTCCCACTCACTCGCTCTCTCTCTCTCTCTCTCTCTCTCCCACTCGCGCTCTCTCTCTCTCTCTCTCTCTCCCTCACTCGGTCTTTCCAGCAGGCGAATCTGACTGCATACGTGATGTGAGAGCTCCCCCTCCTCTTCAACCAGATACACACACGGTCACACGCAGCCTCTCTCTCTCTCTCTCTCTCTCTCTCTCTCTCTCTCTCTCCCTCTCTCTCTCTCTGTGTCTCTCTCTCTCTCACACACACACACAGCCGGTGAGACGTCACGCTACAGATAGCTCACAAAGAGAGCCAAGCAACCAATCAGAGGCCAGGCTGGGCTCTGCTGCTAGGGTGAATACAGAATGGGGGGGAGAGAGAGAGGGGGGTGAGAGAAAGAGAGAGAGAGAGAGAGAGAGAGAGAGGAGAGAGAGAGAGAGAGAGAGAAAGAGGTAGGAAGAAAGAGATAGCTGCGAGGATAAAGGAGGGGGGTTCTAGATTGAGGGGAAGTGTGTATGTGTGTGTCCGTGCGCACGCGCGCGCGCAGCTCCATAAAGAGTAAGTGACAGAGAGAGAGACAGAGAGGAAGGTGGATGGGGGGATGGGATCTCTCTATGGCTGTCAATTATCTGCTCCAGCTTGGCTTCCCTAAACAATGCCTCTGGTATGTGCTATCACTGAGCACCATCTGGGTCAGGGCTGCCTGCAATAACTGGACTGGACTGCGCAGTGCACACACACACACACACACACACACACATACACTCTCACGCACACATACGCACACTATTCCCAGTCTACTGATTGTGCTGACTCAAATCATGGGCAGTCACACAATGACCAGGACAGACAATCACATTGTGCACATTTATGCCCATATGGAAATTTTGCACTACAAGAAGAAACCGGTTTATGAATAGAGTTTTTTCAATAGGGAAGAAAATAGAAATAAGAAGTTAAAAACGAATTAATCTAATTGGACAAGATGATGAAAGGATACTATTTCACTATAATTAACTTTAATCAACTTGCGTTGCCCTTTAATTGCAATTCATAGACCTTTGAAGTGTACTTGGTATATAATCTCTGCCCTTTTCAGTGTTGGTTTCCCATGTGAGTTTCCCAAAACCTTCCGTCCGAGTTAGCGACTCATTACGTAACGAGCATCTCAGTTTCTCACACCATCTCAATATTTCAATATAAACTCCAATCGAAATTGTATTTGTACGGCCCTTTTCACGAGCAATGTCACATAGGATTTCACACAGAACTGCAGTATCTCACATCATCTCAACGTCTCAACACCTCGCACCCTGGCAACATCTCAGTCCATCTCAACATCTTGAACCATTTCAGAAAGTGTCCAGCGCTGTTCCCTCGCCCTGGGAGGAGAGGTTCAGAAGGTGACCCCGGTGAAGGCTTCACAGCCCAGGCAACCGTCTCTACAACAGATCGAGCAAACCCCGGGCTTTCCCTGGACACTCGGTTGTTTGTTTATGTTGCCATGGTGTTACTGAACGTATCCCCTTGCTGGCCCAGAGAAGCGTCTATTTCTGAATGAAAAATACAATCGAAATCCTTGAATTTGAACATTGAAAGGATAAAAAAATGTCAGATTAAAAATATCTGGAAAAAACGCTAAAGAAAGAGCAAAAGACTACGAGGAGGTGGGTCGAGTGGCGGAGGACTCGCGCACAAAGTGAAAGTCAGTGAGAGTTGAAGTTGGGGGTGGGGGAGGTAGGGAGGGAGCGTGCGAGGGAGGAGGGGAGAGGGGAGAGGGGAGAGGCAGCCAGACAGTGACACAGCGTTTGTAATGTCTGTCTGAGCCCCAGTCTTTCGTATGGCGTGGGAAATCCCCTCTTCTGACGTCACTGCAGCCACGTGTGTGTGTGAGAGAGAGCGAGAGCGAGAGAGAGAGAGAGAGAGAGAGTGTGTATTTGTAGTAAGCGGGGAAAACGGCAGCGGCGTGGTCTGTGGCTCGCTGTGTTATGGCTTGGTCACCTGGCAACGTTGTGAGTCTTATCGAAACGGCCGCGGTTTTAACGTTATGTTGCGCGCGACTTCTTTGAGTCCCCATTTAGACCGCTCGCTCCGACGTTCGCAGACGACCAGTCTAACGCGAGGGATAAAAACACACCTATTGTCAGACGTACTTATCTGTGTCGACCCACACACACACACACACACACACACGGCCTGCCTACGGCTACCTCAGCGCACTCCTACGCCGCCTCCACGACTCCCGCACTCACAACAATGAGACCAATTAGAACCTGGCAACCCATAACCACACCATCTCCCCCCAAACACACACACACAACCCCCCAAACCTGTAACATCACACCCCCCCATCCCCTCCTTAACACACTGCTGTCTACAGAACAGAACAGCACCTCCGTTACACGGCCCTCCCGGTAACGTGTCGTAAAAATCCGCTTTTCCAAGTGGAGAGAGAGAGGACAAAGGGGGCCTGAGCAGTTCAGTTTGTAATTACAGACCAATTAATGGCATTAATTAAGCCACTTCAACCCCCCTCTCCTCTCACAATAGCTCCCTAAAGCCCAGTGGTAATCCTCGACAACGCACACGCACACCCACACACACAAAGAAGCATCCATCTTGACCGCTGGCACCTGTCTCCATGGGAGACGAGCGAGACTGAGGGGTTGTGGTGTGACGTGCAGCACTGGCCCATCTCTCTCTCTCTCTTTTTTGTTGTTGCTGCGACTAGCGGCTCTATAGCTCGCTCTGTTGGTTGGTATTTTCAGTCGGTCAGTCTGTTGGTCCACAGCGTGCGCGTACTTGGTCGCAGGTATCGCGAATTTGCTCGTGTTTAATCGCGTATGTGAAAGGTTGAGTTTGATATCTATTAACACCGATGGAGGCAGGCGATTCCAATGATTGGGGAGGAGAGGGAAAACTAACCCAAGACGTGGTTATTTTAAACAAGTTGGCTACTTATCTCTACTTTCATTCAAATGTAGCAATAGCCCAACTAGCAAAAATGAAACATTTCTATACAACTAAGGTAAGGTAAAGCCCACAAAGTGTATCTCCCATCTTCCATAAGGAACACATATAGTGTTATATGTATTATACTCAAACACAAAGGATGTATCTAGGGGTCAAAAGACAAAAGGGGGAGCAGTGAATTTACATTGCAATAAATATGATCTAGGTTCTGTGCAATCAATGAATCAAACTAGCCGACAACGTTTGATATATGAAAGTTAAGGGGATTCAGTCTCAGTTTTAGGGTATTGAGCAATCCAGGGGCAGGAGTTCTGAGTGCCCTGTTTGCGCTGGTGGGTGTTCATTATAGCACCTTGTGATCAAAGATGGGAACTGCAGTAAGAGGAAATAGAGGCTGATTGGAGCACTACTGTACACATGGCAACCAGCCTTGTGCCTGTTGTATCTAATAGTGTAGAGTTGATCAAAATACACACAAAAAAAACATTTGAAAGACTAAAATTCCATCTGTATGCATCCTGCATGACATACTACGTACGTCGTACGGGCAACTGCAGTGTGTACTAAGAGAAAAATCACGTGATTTAGGATGCAGGGTGTGTGTGTGGGTGTGTTCCTCTCAACTGTGTAAAGAGAAAGGTCTGTTGGTTTGCTGGGATGTGGTTGCCAGGGCGATGGGGACTGAGATGGTGAGCCCACTCAAAGGTCAGAGGTCAGTGGGGAGGCGAGGAGAGGGTGGGGGAGGGGATCTGATAGATGGCGTCACCGATCACCCACCACTAAACCTACACCACACACAGTACCAGCACACGCTCTCTATCTCCCTCTACTTCACGTCTCCCTTGCATATTCTCTCTTTCTCAGGTTTGGAGGTGATGGGGGGGGGGTGGCTACACAGGTTCAAACCAACAACAATTCAAGCCTCTTCCTGTCTACGAAACAATGGTGTCAATCTGATAGAATCTCTCGTGGCTGGCACGACCTTTCTCGAAACGAAAAGGAAACATTCGACTTCTTATCTGGTGTCTTTAGATCCAGCCCCGAGACGTTTCTGTCTGTCGGAGTTCAACCAGGGTCATGAGCACCACTGCGCTTCTTAACAACATACACGTCCAACTCACTGTCTGGTATAGTATCCCTACATCATCATATGTGTATGTCTCCCGTGTTCATCTCATTCATTAAAGCTTTACGAGGTTTTAATTGGGCCAATTACTCAATCCCAATCCTGTTCTGTAATGAGGCATGAACAGTATCGTTAATTATGTATCAGCTGTAAACTGTTGGTCAGGGTGAACTAGACAAAGCCTTAAACCTGTTTACCTGTCCTACAATGCATGAAACCTTTAAAAAAAGGGTGACCTTGTCTAGTGACAAGGCAGGAACTATAAGGCCAGACCAAGGCAGGCCAGGCGAAAGCCCAGGTTTCCTGTGATGAACTATTCTGACCCGTGTGCTTCAGGAGGTCCTGTTTCCCAAAGTAGGTTCCTACCGTGTCACTTCCTCCTATAATCTTGTCATCTAAAAACACTGGGAGGGACGGAAGGCTGGGAGGAAAGAGAGGGAGGGGAGGGAAGGGAGGAGGGGAGAAGAAAGGCCAAAAGTGAAGCCCTTTTCTGCTAGCCTCATTTTTCTGCGAGTCCTCCCTCCACACCAGACTATTTATTTACATTCTTCTCGTCCTCCTCCTCTCAACCCCCCGCCCCTCCCCCTCCACAACAAACACACATATCCCTGCACGTGTGCACACAATTACCAACACACACAAGCATGCACATACACCTCCACCCCTCCCCCATCCTGCCTGCCCTGACCCTGGCCTAAGGTCAACCCCCACAGCAGCGTTTCAGTGCGGAGCCTCGAGGGTCTGGACTGACCACACAGAGGCAGCTGAGAGAGAGAGAGAGAGGAGAGAGAGAGAGAGAGAGAGATGAGAGAGAGAGAGATAGAGAGAGAGAGGAGAGAGAGAGCGAGAGAGAGAGATGAGAGAGAGAGAGCGAGAGACGAGATGAGAGAAGAGAGAGGAGAGAGATGAGAGAGAGAGAGAGAGAGAGAGCGAGAGATGAGAGAGAGAAGAGAGAGAGGAATTCACCACTTGTGTTTGTTAGCTAATGGCAAACAGGCGATTATTATTTCACCATTAGCATTTGATTTTTAACGATTGCAAACAGGAAGCTTTGCTTGAAACTTATAGCTATTTGTTTTTGTGCTGAGTAATGCACCAGTTTGAACCATGATCCACATGCAAACAGCTCAGGTAGAAACCTGCAATGTGACCACATAAACAGGTTTACTTACTTTTCCTGTGTGATAAATCACCTTTTGCATTTTTGCCTGTACTATGTACACACACACACAGATACACACCCACCCCTCCCCCCACACACACACACACAGATACACACACACACACAGGGTGTCGCTGTCCCCCTGACCTTGATGACAGTCATGACAGACGACCAGGACCTTTCTGCTAAGTGATTCTCAAAGCTGGTTTACCCTGTTGCCCAGGGCCAGCGCAGACTGGGGCCCTGCTACACACAGTACTGCTAACCCAAAGTTAGACTGGTAAGATAACGCGCACCCTACCATTGCTAAAGCACAGAACTGTTGACACAACATGAGGCTGAGATGGGAAGGCTACGGTAAGGTACAGTATATTAGTGGTTAGAGTGAAGCATCCCTGTCCTCCCGTCAAGGCAGGTACATGTCACAACATGACAGAACAGGAATGTCAAGGGTGGATCCACTCAGTGCTTTAACGTGGAGCAACAGAGGAAAGAGGTGGCCAGTCGTCAACAAGCAGACATCTTCGAAACGAGATGTCAAATGTAAGCCAAAATCAAGAAGCAACAACAACTGCAAGCGCACCTTGTCTTTCATGCCAACACATTGGGACATTCACAAACTCCATACGCTGTGGTGAAATGGGGTTTGGGTGTCAGCTCAGCGGTAGAGCGTGTGTAAAAACTAAACAAAAAACAAACGGTTGAACGATCGTGACACACAAGCACATCCGGAAGTTTCCGTCTCACTCACCTCCCATGTCCCGTTCCTCTTCTTCAGCTGCTCGCACTTGCGCAGCTTGCAGATCTGATGGCCCACCTTGCGGTTCTCACAGTTGCTACAGGCGCCGCAGTTCTCCCGCCGCAGGCAGGGCACGCACACCCCGCATCGCTTCCTCTTCTTCTTCTGGGGCGTCGTGACCCCGGGGGGGGAGTCGTCCGGCTCCTTCAGGGGGGGCAGGGAGTACAGCCCCCCGTGTCTGTGCTCCTGCTGGATGTACTCGGCGAGGGGAGACTCCGCCTCCTCCAGGGTTTTTGCCCTCAGTACACCTGAGCCTCGTCGCCGTCGAGGGAGAATTCATACACGTCCCTGGGCGGCGGGGTTGGCAGCGCCCTGGCCTTGTGCATGGCGGGAACCCTGAGGGGACACACACTGAGGACTGGGGCTAGTGTCGAGGAGAGCTGGGGAGAGCGGCGTTTGGAGCCGTGTGGTCGGAGAGGGCTGGTGCAGGAAGGGGGAGGCGTCGAGTGTTCAGGCTGAGAGGAAGGCGTCGAGCCTCGAGGGTTAGTCTGTCATGTTGCAGGCGGGCCTCCTAACAGGTGTGGCGGGTCACAGTCGTCACTGAGGGCCTGTGGAGCATCTTTGGGAGCTACCCAGAAGGATGGACCGGGGAGCACCACAGCCAGGGCTGGGTGACCGCGGAACGAGAAGCCATGGCAGCGCCTGCACACTGCACTGCTGTATCAGGAATACCTCTGAAAGAGTTGAGATAGAAGACAAGAAACGTTAGACGGATAAATGTATTTTTATCATGAGTATTAAGCTATGAAAAGAGGCAAGAAATCACCAAATGAACCACATTAGATATTATGGGATCTAGTCGCATTTAAACACATTTGTAAGCATTATATTTATGTGTCTCTGACTTGAACAGTCATTAGCAGATGTCGGGTTGGGGTGGGGTCGATATCCTGGTCCTACGTGAGGAGTTTGAGAAGATGCAGAGTCCTAAAGGCGAGTTCCCTCGAGGAGGGGGCTTTGTTTGGTCTCTGAATGAGAGAATGGGGTTTCGTTGATGCCCGCGACCACACTCTTTGTTCAGCAGTCAAAGACTAGTCGACCGTCAATAAACGGAAAAGGTTTTTCTTTCTTTTTTTCTCGGCAAACCTATTCGTTCTCATGGGTCTGTCCACGGCTCTCAGTATTATGATTAAGCATTTTATCTCTGAACATACTGCCTTTATCAGGCTGCACGGCATAGGCTACAGGCCTTACTGGAGATCCCCAACTGGAGACCCAAAGTAAACAAATGTCCGTGAGTTAAACGTATAGGCATATTTAGTGATAAGGCTGTCACAATATATTTACTTCTACTTGCTACCATATAGACAAGCGGATCAATAGTGAGGGAAATGGTTCGCGCCATTGTTGTGGCCGCTTATCGGCAGGCGATTAGGCTATAACGTGCATCAATAACTAGGCCTACTTTCTAAACTTTGAAAAAGAAAGTTACATTTTCGAATTGCAACTTTAGGCTATAACAGATGGAGGTATAGATTATTATTATGCCAACAAAAAATGTGCTCCATAAACGTGATTACTATGACAGTCATCAAGCTATTGAACTAGCTTTAAAAAGAAAACTCAACTTCATCCTTCATGTTCATTTATGTTGAGTTTAGCCTACTAGACTTATAAAGTGATCGCCTGCCGCATTCAACTCTGAGTAGAGTTAATGGAACGTTGCCCACGCGCTCAGCAGCAATACTTTTCCAACAAGCACGTGGCTTATTCAGCATTTTATACCGGGTGCTTTAACTCGCGCCAATGCAGCAACACATTACGTTATACGCCCGTTATTATACCGGTATCTACACGTTAGCCTCGTGCATACCTTGACATGAGCCCGCCGTTTATGGTTAGTAGCCTAACTAGGGGAAAACAACAAATAAGGAAGACCCCCTGCACTTTCACAATAACACCCCGGGGAGTAAGATAGACACGAACGGTGATCAAAGGATAATAGTTAGAAAGCATCAGATAAACCAATACACAACAAAGTGTCATTAGGGCCACATTAACACAAATTCCTTTATCTAGCAAACAGTAGCCCGCACAATACACAAAACACATCTATTAGTTCAGGTGTGAAGTCACAGCTATTGAGAACTGTAAGGTGGCCAATGGTCAATGTGTAGACGTTTACTAATTGTTTTACTGCTGACAAAATAGTCACTTTCGCTAGATGGAATAGACATTCACAAATCCGCTGACACGACTGTATACCTGCTGGAATGCAGTTAAATAACATCCACAGGGAGTTGAAGAAATGTCCCCTTAGAAAAATAAGATAATACATACCGAGACAGACGTGAGGATGTTAAAATGTCTTCGCTTTTTTCCAACTTCAAATTAAAAAGTGTAAAAAAAGAAGAAACACTGCTGAAAAGTTCCCTGCTGAAGATTACGAAAGTTATTGGAAATAGTTTTATGGTTGAATATATAGAAAATATCTAGGAGACTCAGGTGGAAAGGAATAACTCAAAAAAACATTTCAGAAAATAATGCACAATTGCCTAAAACATTGACACACTTTTCCCACCTATATCTAGCCGAGGGTCTGAGGTCTGGTTACAGTTAAAAGTAGAGGAGGAAAAAGACGAAGAAAACGTTAACGTTGCCGAGGTTAAAGTGATCAGCAAATTACGGAGTGGAGTTCGATAAGCTTGGTGGACCGAGAGGGTTACCCGTAACAGCACCACCACTGACGTGACGGCATTCATTTTTTAGCAGACTTTTTTTGTGTCTCAGAAGGTATCGTACACATCTATTAGTAAAAGGTTAATTACCTCTATATTTAATATTTGATATATACTAAACACTTATTAATCAAACTCAATTAATCTCACACGTGTGACACACACACACATGTTGACTATGCATGCGCTACGTTAATAGCCTGTAAACTGAATACAATCAAAAACCTTATAACAAGGAGGTTGTAATTACTGACATGTAACTACATAGCAATACCACAAGAAAACATTGTGGTATCTAGAAATAGCTGTTTAGGTTTATAGTGCAGGTTATTACAGGAAGATAATACAGTTTAGCCTGTAGGGTAGGGTGTGAGGGGGAAGTGGATGTTGTGAAGGGACATTTGAAGGTTGGGTAACCAAAACAAGATCAATTTTAATATCAACTTACCTCTCAACCTCAAAGCCCAACCTCAGACGCTAAACCGTCAAGAAGGTTGATGACATACATCAGAACTCCAATCGCTATTGCTTTGTAGTTAAACGTAGTTAATGCAACCTGCAATTAAAGCGTTGCCACATAAATGCAATTCTGTTATCACTTCAAACTCCATTTTATTTCAATAACATTGTACAATTCACTTGAATGTAACCCGTCAAACATAATAAACTAAAGCTGAAAACACAAATGCAAACCTCTTAACATTCTTGGTATAGGTACATGCCACTGCAGTATGAGAGACAGGTAGTGCAACATCATGTCAGTACAGTATAGATGAACACAGTATAGATGAACACAGCAGAGATGAACACAGAAGAGACGCAGCCCAGCGTCGAGGGGACCTGGAGGACTGGATGAGATTCATCGTTTTAATGGTTTCAAACGAAAGCTTTGGGGGGAGTGCTTTGAAATACAGCGCATTTTATAGCATGAATGCAGAATTTTAATGATTCAGCAAAGATCTATGAATAAACAGTAACATAGCCTTATGCAACAAGATATGATCAGCGCACTCACTTATTTAGTCATTGATCGGGTCAATAAATAATAGTTTTAAAAAAAAAGTTACATTAAATACAGATGAATAAAACTTGTCACTAAAACTCTCAGCGAACCTACAACAGAGAAACACACACACACAACCTCACACACACACTTCAAGCATCTCACTCTGTGCTGGAGGCTCACGTAGATACCGGGGGCTTGTGGTCGCACACGACACGAGAGAGAGAACACGCGTCATGATAATGTCTCCCAGGCTGGCCCACTGAGGTCCAGTGTGAAAGGCAGACAGAGATAGACGTGAGCAGGAATGGACAGAGAGAGATGAGCGAGAGAGAGAGATAGAGAGAGCTGTAAACTGACCAGTGGGGGGGGACGGTGTGCAGGGGGGAGGAGAGAGAGAGAGAGATAGGGGGAGGCAGCGGGGTTTGGAATGATCTGGGACGAGTGGAAAGTGAGAGAGGCAGTGGAATACTCGCGCTCTCACAAGGGCAAAAGGTGAAAGAAAAAAAATCGATAAGAAAAATGACAAAGCTAACTGGCGACAGACCTGTTTCAGAGTGACACCGTTACCGTTACATCTGTGCACATTCGACTGTGCAAATGACTCGGGGGTGAACGCTCACCCATCTGTACAAGTCCACACGTTTAGTGTGGAGAAATCCTGAAATGCATAAAACACAGGGTCTGCCCCCATCATAACTCATCCTTATATCTTATAGCCACCACACCCCCCACCCCCATCCTCTCTTATCGTAGTGGTTGGGTCAGAGGCTCTATGTTCGAACCTGGAACTTGCCGGCCTTGGTCATGTACTTGATGCCTTTGAAAGGTTTGTACTTCTCCCCGTACATATCCAACCGATTGACCTTCAGTCCTACACAAGAACAGAACAAAGCAACAATGGATCAATTCATGTGACTTGAGCAGGCTCGTTAGATCTCAAGTCTCCAATGACTCTTGGCGGTTTTAGGACCTCTGTTTGGGTACGTTGGTGCCACCTAGTGGCGAAATATTAGATTACAGCAGTACAGTGGGGCAGTCATGTGACGGTCAGCTGAGGACACAGATGATAGGAGCTGAATATATACCCTGTGTACCTGTGTGTGCGTATAAGCAGTTAGTGTGTGTGTAAGAGAGAGTGTGTGTGTGAGTGTGTGTGTGTGTGTGTAAGAGTGAGTGTGAGAGTGTGTGTGGCAGGAGCAGAGGTAGTACCTGAGATGGCCATCTGCTGGATCTTCAGCTGGATGTTGATGGTGGGGTTCTCGTCTGGTTTGGAGGCCCCGGCCTGCAGGCTCATGGAGCCCTTGAGACTAGGGAGCTTCTGGGGGTTGATCTTACCCACATCCCACGACAACATCTGAGGGAAAAAAATAATAATAATCAAAAACGAGAAATGTTGTTACAAAGGATTAGCAAATGTGTCATCACTAGTCAGACATGGGGACAACTGTGGCTCTGCAAGCTGTCCTCACTGCCATGCACACACACAGTACCTTGGTGACGGGGTCGAACGTGAAGGTTCCTTGGGAAGCGTTGAGGTTGGTGTTGAGGACGCCGCGGGGCAGCTGGCTGGTGACCAGGACAGACTCCACGGCCTTCCCCATGGTCTGCTTGGGCCCCAGGGTCAGCTCGAAGCGGCCCTGGGAGCTGCCCTCTCGGAACGAGATGTTGTGCTTGATGTAGACCGGGATGGCCACCAGACTGAGGGGCGGACAAGCAGATATCACTTAGTATACTTTGCTTCAGATGACAGGATCTCATAAATAAACAGATGTATTCCCTCCAACTATTGCACTTGGACTTAAAACTCGAGCTGCCATGTTAATATGCACCGACGTCCTTTGTTGACATAGCTGGGTGGACACCCAATGTTAAGAGCTGTTGGGTTTGAGGAGGGTTGCACCTTGCGCACACACATTGAGTAGTGGTAAGTTGGGGTTAGTGGAGTGAGCGGAAGGGTTAGGGTTGGTGGAGAAGGTTGAGGGGGCGGTTAGGGTTGGCAGGGTGGGTTTAGGGTAGGATGACGGGACAGGGTTGGTAGACAGGGGGTTAGGGTTGGTAGACAGGGCAGAGGGGGTTAGGGTTGGTAGACAGGGCAGAGGGGGTTAGGGTTGGTAGACAGGGCAGAGGGGGTTAGGGTTGGTAGACAGGGCAGGGTTAGACTGACTTCTGGGAGCTGACGTGGTAGGAGAGCAGACGGAAGTTTCCGTCCGGAGGGATGAAGGACAGGATCCTCTCGGCTTCCCAGCGCTTGAACCGCACGCACGGGTGGAAGCTGACATCATCCAGCAGCCGGGGGTTCTGGGAACGGACGGAAGGGAGCACCTCGGTTACTCTACTGAATCCAACGTGGCCGACGGCACGTCGTGTTGAGGTGCCACTGGCGGGCGAGAGGGAGACACACTCACCATGAATGAGAGAGTGAGGTCGGGCATGCCTGTCAGCTTGACGCAGGCGTCGATCACTCCCTGGATCTCTGCTGTGATCGTGGAGCCTGTGAACGAGAGAGAGAGAGAGACAGAGACACGACAGAGAGAGAGAGAGAGAGAGAGAGAGAGAGAGAGAGAGAGAGAGAGAGAGAGAGAGAGAGACAGGAGAGGGAGAGTACGGGAGGGAAAAAGTATGAATACAAACAGTCAGTGAGCAAGAGTGAGTGAGACATGCAGTAGGAAGTACAGGATGGGAAGAGAGGGAGGAGGGAGGGAAGCAGCCCGACGGTGGCCATGTTCCCTGGCTAGTAGCCCGCCCGGTGGGGCCCCACTGAGCCACGGGCTGGCCTACCTGACTTGTCGATGATGGCGTCGATCTCCTCCACCACATCGAAGTAGGCCTCGTTGTTGGTGTACTTGACCCCCGTGCGACGCCACGGCACCACAGACAGCTGGCCGGTGGGCAGCTGCTCCCCCACATTGGTGCTGCCTGCCAGACCACAGAGGAAGAACATCAGCAGGGACGCTCACACGAGTCATGAAGAAGAACTTTGCTAAAACAAAGTGTGCCTGAGTGTGTGCACCAATAGAGTGTAACCCATTTTCTCTACAATAGGTAGGGTGTGTAATCAACAATGAATGTGTTACACATGTGTGTGTGTGTGTGTGTGTGTGTGTGTGTGTGTGTGTGTGTGTGTGTGTGTGTGTGTGAAGGCACCGTACCTGTGATGGTGTTGACCACTGTGCGGAGGATGGTCGGAGGCTTGATGAGCTCTTTGAGGATGTTGGACTCGGTGGCTAGCGGGAAGCCGTTATCCAGCATCTCCTCCAGCAGCTCATACACCACCACCACATTGTCCTTGATGGCTGCCTCGGTACACACTCCGAAATAGTCCTGAGGAGGGGAACGAAGATGATGAAGGAAGAACGTTTATTGTCAGGGTGTGAGTTCAGTGTTAAGGAGCATTAGGGTGAACACAGGAACATTGGCGTAAGTGATGGAGGGTGGCTTCGAGGAAGTTGGGAGGATTGCGCACAAACCTGGAACGTGTCGACCACTCGATGCAGGAACTCGATGACAAAGAGAGGAGGCACCTCGCTCTGAATGACGGCCACGAAGTAGATGCGATGCCTGAGTACGCTGATGAGGTAGTGGTGGGGAGTGGGGATCACCGGCGGCACGTTCTCGGGCTCGCTGGCGCGCTCTTGCGCTTCGAAGAAGTAGTCGCATACAGAGCGACTCACAACGCTCTTCCAGTGCTTCTCCAGGAATATGTCCCCCGAAGAGTTGACGAGGAAGAGACTGTGGATCATTGTTGCTGTAGGCTGAGGCAAGATACAGAACAGCCTCATTCAGCGAGCATTAATGAGTCATACACCGCACTATTTTATTATCAACAGGGCATGATAAAACAGACATGCACAGTAACGTGAGGTTGGACATGGGATAAGTGTCATGGAAGTAAGGTGACACCAATTCATTCAGCTTACTCAACATACGGCAACGCGATCAGGTTCGGCAAATACTGGTTTTCTAAGTGCACCTTACTAGCTCTACATATATTACGCCAACCTTAGTGAAATACAACTAACTGGTTTCTAGCTAGCGATAGGGAACATTTTTAAAAGGGAAACTGGAGGCCTGCATCTGGACGGTTCTAACCTCCGAGCATCAAACTCCTCCTCCCCTCACACGGTAGTCTTGTGACAGTAGTGGCAAAGCCTCGTCATACAAAGATGCAATATAAAAACAGTTCAATGTTGTTATCAATTACGACTATTACTTTATCTAATCTTATCTACTCACCGTGGACTATATAGGAAGTATTCGTATCGCCTTTTCTCAATGAAAGATTATAGACCGTCGTTTCTTCCCCGTTAGGTGGAGTCAATGATGAGAAACCGACACAGTGCTTAGCCTATCACATGTAATGAAAGCACTATAATGCCCGCCTCCCCATACCACCCATTGGTACCCTGATACGGAAGTATTTGACCACCAGGACGTGATACTTCTCAGTTATTGGACAGCTACCAGTAAACACCAGCCAAATCTTTACATCGATTGGCTCAACGACAAGATCGTGTCTGACATTTTGTGTCAAGGCAAAGTGCGGGGTGAGCATCCGTTTTCATCTTGTGCGGGTACATTTTGCGGATAGCACATCACCTCAATGGTTAAATTAAAACTAGAACAATTACCCATGATATAGGCCTTACCGATGATGATCCACAGTACTGATGTATCGTACGTTGCTGTAGTGATAAACGATGGATATTTATATTATTCACGAGTTTATAGATTGCGCTTATGATTAGAATGACCATTTATAAGTCCAATACATATTTTATAAGGTACATTCAGATTTTTTGACCATGGACCATTAATTGAGACAGAAGAGTTTTTAAAAAATTCAATGAAAACATAAATGGCTCAACATAATTTATTTTGTTTTATGTTAAAATGTACAGAGTTCTTTAAAAGTACTTGCTAAGAAAGAAAAAAAACAAATAAATGTAAATACATACAGGGACAAAGAAGAGCAGAGGCAGCTGGACGCAACCAACCTTCATTGTGCGCCAAGCCCCATTCCTCTCTTTATTTTGAGCTCTCTCTTAGCTTAACAACTCACCATGTACAATTACAAAGGATACAAAAAGGGAAGCGATATAAACAGACAGAAATATACTGAGCTCATTTTTACATGCCTCTTAAATGTAAGGAAGTCATCCTATACACACACAGATCAAAACAAAAGAAAAGAACTCTAAGTGACCTTTAGATATCTGTTTTTTCCTTTTGTTTTAAAATAGCATTAATATACTACACAAAGATAGAAAAATCTAGAGATGAGATGGAATGAAGAGGTTAAAGGCATCTTAAATTCACTAAAAGTGAGTGGTAATTTTTTTGTTGTTTTGAATTTCTTAATAATATTACCCAAGTCGGCTAAAAAATATGTATTGTTTTTTCCTGAAACTGAAGTGAAAAAAATGACAGTACCAATATCAATGTCAGAATTTCCTTTTTATATTATAGAAAAAACATTTTCTCTACAATAGGTTTTCTAAAGTCAAAAAGAGTCAGCTTGTGTCATAAAAGAAAGCTGCCCAGTCTGATAAAATTCAGAGAAAAACTGAAAGAAAAACAAAAAAAACAAAAACAATTTACACAAATAAAAATATGAAAAGTCTGGTCTGTAAGAAAAAAAGTTTCCTCCTTTGACTTGAATACTGGAATACAATAGCAACTGGGTTTCATCTACTCCACCTAACTCCACCCCTCCCTGCATGGTACAGGAACCATTCTGACCACATGCAGGGCACCCTATCTTCTCACCTGCATGTGTGTGTGTGTGTGTGTGTGAGGGCCAGCACAATGCACTGGGTGAGGCATCGACCATCAGTTTGGGGCATGACGGTCAACAGCCCCAACACCAGTCAATGGAGCGTGCAGGCGCACAAAACAACACCAGTTTAACAGAAAACCACCATTCACACAGGATGCCTTGACCTCTCGGGGGGGTGGGGGGGGGATCATTAACACTTAATGAAGTGAGTCCAGCTTCAAAAAGCTGAGATTCCTTAAAGCAGTGAGTATGGTCTCCAGAAATGTCTTTCCGCATGTCCAGTAGACGGTCAATTACGTGGGCTGACGCTTATACAACCTCTGTCTGTGGAGTGTGACTGAACAGCGAGCGCCGCGCTGACCCTCGCCTGCCACTAGGGGAGCCAGCGGGCCTGTCCAGAGGGAAGTACCAGAATATTTACATTGAAAAAAAACGTTTCACAACTGCACTTTATACTGTGGCCCTGTGTTCGGGGGTAAACAATGCTACTTGTTTTACTGTGGACGTACGTGTGACCCGTGACCCCCCCTGACCTCTAGGGGGCACCGCGCGCTTCTGGGTGCTGATACACACCGCTTTAACGAGGAAGACAGACTGCGGACCTGTCCTGCTATTTCCTTAAGGCCCAACTTTACTCCTACGCAAGTAACGCCTCGGCTCACCAAGCGGAAACGGAGGTGTGTGTGTGTGTACTTGAAAATGTGTGTATGTGTGTGTGTGTGTGTTTAAGTGTTATTGGAGAGACTGAATCGTCATTCCAGTATTCCACACATATAAAGACCAAAGCATAGATAGTTTGGACTGCACACAAGTATTTCCCACGGTCGTCGAAATGAAAACAAACAACGAAAGTTTCGAAATCATAAGTAGGTCCATCTACAATTATTATCATTGTCTCTTTTTTTAAGGTAAGGCTTCCTATGTCAATTAAAAGATTGTGTGCATGGTTGAATATATATTCAGTTAACCATTTCGTTTTTCCTTTATCCGTTGAACATGTCCTCCGAAGTCCGTCCTCAAGTCCCACCTCCTCCACCTCCTCCTCCTCCTCTTCCTCCCCCCCCTCTCCTCCTGAGCTCTGGGGGTAAACACAGCGGAGGAGGCCCCTGGCTCCGGCGCGTGGCCGGGACCGGGTCTGACCGGAGCGGCAGCTCCTCCCAGAGGTCCATGTCCACACACCCCCCCCAGTCCTCCCAGCCCCTTCCCCCCCCCTTGCACAGCCAGCCTCGGAGGGGGGGGGCTGGGAAACCAAGTCCAGCTGAACGGAACAAAATTAACAACAATTCAAAAAACGCGGGAAACCCGGGAAGTCCCTATTTTTCCCCCCCCTCTCTCTCCCTCAGGCGCCGGTTAGGGCGTTCGAGAGAATACAAGTGATGGACAGGAGCCCCCAGAGGGTCAGTGTGTCGGGTTAGGCCCGTCTCGCTCTCTCTCTCTCTCTCTCTCTCTCTCCCTCCGGTGTGATCGGTGGAGCTCATCTGCTCATGTACGGTGACTGCTTGGGCACGCCGGCGTAGCTGTGGTGCGGCGTGCTCGTGTACATCATGTTGCCGTGGTGATTGGGCTGCATAGGCTGCTGCGGGTACCCCTGGCCTCCCATCATGCCCATCTGCATCTGCATGGGGTACTGCGCCGGCTGGTTCATGTACGGCGGGTTCCCGTGGTAACCGCTGTTCATCATGGGCTGCGGCATGCGGTAGCCCGCCGACATGGCGTTCAGCGGGTTCATGTTCATGGAGTTGTAGGCGGCCGGCGTGGGCATGAGGTTGGGCATCATGCCCCGCTGCACGGCCAGGGTGCGCGGGGAGCCCTGCATGGCCACGGCGCCGGAGCTGCGCCCGTACAGCTGCTGCTGGTGGGGCGAGGGGGCCAGCTGCTGGGTGGCCTTGGAGCGGATGGCGATGTGGCCCTTCACCGTGGCCATCTGGCCCTGCAGGCGCTGCGTGTGCGGCGGCGGCGGCGCCAGGCTGATGTTGGCGCTGGGCATGTTGCACTGCAGCTGCAGCGAGCCCAGGTTCATGGAGCCCGAGCTGAGGTTGGGCGGCGGCGTCATGGTGGACTGGCCCTGGGGCGGGTGGGGGGACGGGGCCAGCTGGGCCAGGCCCGGGTTGGAGAGGGACACGCTGGTGGCGTAGGAGGTGACGGAGGACGAGTGGGAGTAGGGCATGGCGTGCGGGTCCATGATGGTGTTGGTGAGCTGCTGGAGCTTGGCCAGGCTGAAGGTGGCCGAGGGCTGGGCGTAGCCCCCCGCGCCAAAGTCCTGGCCCATCCTCTCGTACAGGCTCCGCCCCCCGCCGCCGCCGCCCGTCGCTGTCGGGGATCTCCATGATCATGGGCGTGGAGGAGAAGCCGTTGCCCATGCTGCACTGCGACATGGACTGCTGCTGCTGCTGCTGCTGCTGTTGCTGGGACGGGGGAGGCGGGGCCGAGGGCTGAGGGGGAGGGGCCTGCTGGGACACCTTCTTCTGGGACTGCTGGCCGGGCGAGCGCTCGATCACGCAGCCCTGCGACGACTTGATGCCGGACGGGGGAGGTGGCGGCGGGGGCTGGGGCCCGCCGTTGCCCCCCGGCCCGCTGTTCTGGCCCGGACCCCCCTTGCTGGATGTGGCTGCAGCTGCCCATGGACATCTGGGAGGCCACGCCGCCGGGGCCGCCGGGGGAGGTGAGGCCGGGGGCGGGGACGAAGGAGCAGCTGCTGCCCTGGGACGAGGCGGAGGAGGGCGCGGCCGAGCCGGAGGAGCCGACCGACGAGGACGAGGCCGCCGCGGCCGCAGCCGCCGCCGACATCCCCCCGCCGTTTCCGTTCCCGCCGCCGTTGCCCCCCCCCTCCTCCCATGGTGGAGTCGTAGCTGCTGGGGTTGTCGTAGTTCTCCGTGGTGCTCTCGATGCTGCCCAGGTCGCTGAAGCCGCTGTCCACCACCTGCTGCGAGTGGTCCGACACCGACGGCACGTCCATCATGGGGCTCGTCTCCATGTTCTGCTGGGAGGGCGCCGACAGGGAGCTGGGGTGCTCCGGGGTGATCTGGGTGTAGCCGCCTCCTCCTCCTCCTCCGCCTGCTCCCGTGGGACCGGGCGTCCCGCCCCGCTGGCCCTGCCCCGGCGACCCCAGCACCCCTGGAGCGAGGCCCGGGCTGTTGACGGAGCGTACCGACTGGCTGGGTAAGGGCGGCATGGGCGGGTTGGGCAGGGGGCTGCTGTGCTGGGACGCCCCGCACTCCTCCACCAGGGCCAGGGCCTCCTCCTCCGGCTCCCTGTAGCTCTGGAGGGTGCGACAGGCGGCCAGGGTCTCCTCACAGTCCTGGTAGGGCTCCTCGTCCTGGGCCTCGCCTTGGGTCAGAGACTGGACCGCCTGCATTGTCTCCAGGTCCAGCTCGTTGCTGCTGTGGTGGTGTGGGTGGTGGTGCGGGTGGTGGGCCAGCTCCTCCTTGAAGTCGGGGTGCTGCTGCTGGTGGTGGGGGTGCGGGTGGGGGTGCTGGGGCTCGATCAGCAGGGTGACGGCCTTGTCCTCCGGGAGCAGGGGCGGCAGCTCGATGGGCTCCGAGGCCACCGAGATGACCGTGACCGTCTCCACGGCCGCCGCCGCTGCCGCCGACTCCTCCTGCTCCCGCCGCCGCCTCTCGTCCTGCGCAGCGGCCACCGGCCGGCACTTGGCCTCCGGGGGCTGCTCCTCCACCTCCTCCTCTTCCTCCTCCTCCTCCTCCTGCTTGCTGACGTAGTCCCGGCCCGTCGCCGCGGCGCCGCGCTGCCCTGCGGCTCTAAAAAAGCCTCTCCGCCCTGGGGCTCCTCCTTGACGGGCGGCGAGGCGGCGGGCGAGGCCGCCTCCTCCTCCTCGTCCTCCTCCTCGTCTTCAGAGTCCTGGCTCCGCCTCTTCTTGCCGGCGGCGTTGGCGTTGGCGGCGCTCTTGTCCTCCAGGTGGCCGTCGCCCTCGTCGTCGGCGTCGTGGTCGTCGCTGCGCCGGCTCCCCGAGCCCGCGATGGCCGCCATCCTCCTGCCGGCGCCCTCGTCCTCCTCCCCCTCTCCTCGTCCTCCTCCTCCCGCTCCGCCAGGTCGGCGTCCGCCCTGGGCGGGGGGACCCTGGGTGCGGCTGTGGCGGACAGCAGGGGTCTGGGCGGGGGCCGGCTGGGCTTGTCCTCGCCCCAGCCCTCTCTCCCGCTCCGCCTCGTCATCCTCCTCGTCGGGCTCGGACGCCGGTGGCGGCTTGGGGAGGGGCTGGCGGAGGGCGGGGTTCTTGGGCGGCCGCCCGCGCCTCTTGGGGATCTTGGGCTCCACGGGTTTGGGGAGGTAGTCCTCTTCCTCGTCAGAGTCTTTGCGCTTGCCGATGTCGTCCGCGGCCGGCGTCCGGAGGGGCCTCTTGGCGGCCCGGTCGTCCGGGAGCTCCCGCTGGGCTTCTCCCCTCTCTCCTGCTCCAGCCTCTCCGCCTCCTCCTGGGCCCGCTGCAGGTACCAGCTCCGGGGCTTTCGCCCAGGCTTCATCTTGATCTTGGCCGGCTGCGGCTCCCCTGACTGGGCCAGACTCCTGTCCCCTGCCCCCTGGCCGGCCCCGCTGCCTGCGTTGGGCCCCTGGGCGCTGCTTCCAGTGCATGGGCTTGCGGCTCTTGCCCTTGGGCCAGCCTTTCTTCTTCTTGACGGGAGTGTCCGGGTCCGTCTTGGGAGGGTCCCCGGGGGCCGCGGGCAGAGTGGAGGCCGCCTTCAGGACCGGGGTGGTTTCTGGGGACAGACAGACAGTTAGGCATGGCGTAAACAGAATGCACAGTTTTTCCCGACAAAACACAACACACTCTCACAAGTCCCCCCCACCACACACACACACACTTCAGCCCTCTCCACTCACCGTCCTCCTCCGACTCGGTGAGGTGGGAGCGGCGTGCTCGTTTGGGCGTGGCCTCCCCGTGCCTCAGGGCGTGGCGGGCGGGCAGGTAGCGGCGGAGGGGGTGGTGCCCCAGCGGGGTCTCCTCCTCCAGACGCGGGCATGGTCCTCTCCTGGTCCGAGTCCGCAAAGGGCTCGTCCAGAACCTCCGTGGTCTCCGAGATGGTCTCCGTGACGACGCTGCTGTGGGGGTGGCTGCGTGGGCGCATGCGCCGCTTGCGCAAAGGCTTCTGGGAAGAGAAGGGACGACGACGACGACACGATAGTTAATTATGCACACACACACATAAAAAAGGATTTTAATGTCATCAAACAGATTCATTTCTAACCAGCCTGTAAGTAAACAGGGTGTCTGTTTCTCACCTTGCATTTGAGGCCCATGGCGGGCTTGGTGAGGATGGGAGGGGACCTCCTCTCGTCGTCCTCGTCCTCCTCGTCCTCTTCCTCGCTGCTCTCGCTGAAGCAGCTACGTCTGACGGGCGCGGGGTCGCTGAGCCGGGGCGCCAGGGGCAGCTGGGGGAGGCCGTCCACCCCGGGAATCGTCAATCAGCCTGGGCTTGGGGCCTCGCTTCTTCCGTGGAGGGCGCCCTCTGCTGCGAGGGGGTGGTACTGCGGGGTGCCGGGGCATCTCCAGGGAGCGGATGCCCGTGCTGTCGGCCTGCCTGTCCAGGGAGAACAGGGCCGGGGGGCTGCCCTGGGGAGGACGTGGTGGTCTTGGTCCCCGCCCTCCCTCTTGTCCTCCTCGGCCCCCGCCCTCATCTTGGGGGGCCTCCCCCTCTCCCGGGGGCTGTCCTTCACCTTGCCCCAGGGCCAGTTCTTGGGGGGGCGCCCGCGGCCCCTGCGCTCGCCGTTGGCGGGGGGAGGGGGGCGCGGGGCGGGGACGGGCGGCGGGCAGCGGACGGGGGAGGAGGCGGGGGAGCTCTGGCTGGCGGGGAACCCCGGGAAGCACTTCATCTCCTTCTCCGTCTCCTCGCTGACGTGCCAGGACAGGGGGGACAGCTTGTGGCTGGCTTTCACCTGCTCCTGCAAACACAAACAGCACGTTCAGCACACACACACACCACCACCACCCGCACAGACGACAGTAACGACAGGCGACAGGCCCCCTTCCTCACCTCCTTGCTGTTGCCCTCCTCTCCCTCCTCGCCCTCGTCCTCCTCGTCCTCCTCCTCCTCGCCGTCCGACACCACCGTGTTGGTGACGACGACGGGCGTCCAGCGCAGGCTGTCGGGCACCACCTCTAGCTGCCGTGGCCTCGCCTGCAGGCGGGCCATGTGGGTGGACACCAGCTTCTCCCTCCGCACCATCACCAGCCTACGAGCCCCCACAGAGACAGAGAGAGAGGGTCAACAAAACGGCACGTAAACAGGCGTCTGGAAGTCTGGAAGTCACGAGTAAGCCTGAAAGTGCGAGTGTGTGTATGTGTGTGTGTGTGTGTGTGTGTACGAGTGTGTGTGTGTGTCACCTGTCTCCCCGCTGCTCCAGCATGCCCAGGTGCTCCAGGCTGGTGGTGATGTCCTGGGGGCAGATGCCCGTGATCTTGCTGAGGCGGCGGATGGTGAGCTGCCGGTCGCGCACCTCGTGGAGACACTCCAGCACCACGCTGCGCCAGTACGCCATGTAGGACAGGCGGCCCAGGTCGGACAGGGGCTTCTCAGGGGAGCCCGGCTGGCCCTCCCTCTTAGACAGCAGGTAGCCTGGAGGGAGGGGGGAGAGAGAGAGAGAGAGAGAGAGAGAGAGACAGACAGAGAGAGACAGAGAGAGAGAGAAAGGAAGCGCGTGAGGGAGAGAGGAGAGAGATGTGGCGTGAGTCAGGTGCTTCAGCTCCCCCTGTAACACCCTCGTCCAACTGCCCGAGTTAACATTCCTCTAGAACCATCTCCAGTTCACACCTCCAGTCTTACTACTAAAGGGTCTAATGCCTGCCTGTCTGCCTGCCTGCCAGCCAGCCAGCCAGCCAGCCAGCGGATCGATCCCATTTCCTCGCCATCCGCCCAGGAACTCAACTACTTAGGGAATAGTGATTAGGAGGCTATTCCTAGTTTAACTCCCTCATGTAGTTACATTTCTGAGACTGAAAGGGGGCACGGGGAGGGGACCAGCCTAGGAGGAAGGAGCACTTAGGGGGCAGCAGGGAAGGCAGGGCTAGGGTTAGCAGGGTTAGGGTTAGCAGGTGTAGGATTAGCAGGGTTAGCAAGGTTAGTAGGTGTAGGATTAGCAGGACTAGTAGGGTTAGCATGGCTAGGGTTAGCAGGGCTAAGGCTTGGGTTAGCAGGTGAGGGTTAGCAGGTGTAGGATTAGCAGGACTAGTAGGGTTAGCATGGCTAAGGGTTAGCAGGGCTAAGGCTTGGGTTAGCAGGTGTAGGGTTAGCAGGTGTAGGATTAGCAGGACTAGTAGGGTTAGCATGGCTAAGGGTTAGCAGGGCTACGGCTTGGGTTAGCAGGTGAGGGTTAGCAGGTGTAGGATTAGCAGGACTAGTAGGGTTAGGGTTAGCATGGCTAAGGGTTAGCATGGCTAAGGCTTGGGTTAGCAGGTGTAGGGTTAGCAGGTGTAGGGTTAGCAGGGTTAGCGTTAGCAGGGTCTTACTGAAGTCGATGAGGAACCTCCCGTAGCCCTGGCGCTGGTACTGAGGCAGGATCATGATACAGGACACGTTGTACTTCTGTTGACAGTGCTTCTCCTGGAGACACAGAGACACACACACGTGAACACACACGTGAACACACACGTGAACACACACGTGAACACACACATTCCGACACAATCACACAGGAGACCGTGTGTGTGTGTGTGTGTGTGTGTGAGCTGGTCTCTCTCCTAATTGCTGTGTTTTGGCAGCCAGCGCGCATATTAAGCGGAACACCTGCATGTGTGCACGACAGCGACAGCTAGCGCCGCACGCACCACTGCACACATATCCGCATTCCGGAAGATTCTGAGCTACGAAAATAGCCCTGACAGCAACACACAGACACAGGAGGTAACCAAGTAAACACGTCAGTTCTCTTTCAGACGTGAAAAAACAGACCGCAGATCTGACAGGAGAGACACCTCCTGGGGGGGGTGGGGAGGGGTGAGGTTTGACCCTGCCGGCTCGCCGTACCTTGGAGAAGTAGCCGACCAGGTGGCAGCCCTTGCTGTCGTTCTGGGTCAGCACGTAGAACAGGAAGGGCTCCACGTCGTAGTACAGCGTCTTGTGGTCCAGGAACAGCTTGGCCAGTAAGCACAGGTTCTGACAGTAGATGGTACTGATGTTCCCGTCCACCTGGGGATGAAACGCAGCACGACACGAGAGGTGAGCACAGCTGCATCGAGCACAGCCTGCATCAGCCCAGCTCCCCCCCAGCCCCCCCCCACCAGCTCCCCCCACCAGCTCCCCTCAGCCCCCACCCCCTAGCTCACACCAGCCCCCACCCCCAGCCCTCCCCAGCCCCCCCCACCCCACCCTGGTTTCAACACTTGGTTTCTAACGTGGCTCGGCCAGTGTGGCGCTCTGACACAGACACTCGTGGGACGAGCGAGGGCAGGGCCGTTCTAAAGGACTCAGACAATACAGTCACTGCTCTCCACCTCGCTCTGTTACATGAGAGAGATGGAGAGAGCGGGGGAGAGAGAGAGAGAGAGACAAGACAGGGAAATGGAAAGAGAGAGATGGAGACAGAAGAAAAAAGGAGGGAGATAAAGAGAGAGGTGGGCTTGGCAGTGGGCCAGACATCCCAGCTATTCTCCTGGAGAGCAGAGTGAGGACAGGCTGCAGACACGGTGAAATAGGAGCTGCAGATGCCATCCAGTCTGTCCCCCCCCCCACACACACACACACACACACACCTCAGAGCTGCGGGCCAGTGCCCTTCAGCAGGTACTAGCTTTTAAACACTTGCAAGACTATTTCAGGCGTGGGTATAGCTCAGTGGAAGAGCATGGCTGCAGATCAAGGAGATCGCAGGTTTAACTCCCCACAGTATGCTACTCCTTGTGAGCCTGCTAAATGAACACTTTGTGGTTCTGAAGGGAGGAGTTGCCTTCGTACTGGCTTCAGAGGACAGGACAGGAAGTATTCGACAAGTGACACCAAACAGGAAGTGGCTGGGAGAGGAAGTGGAAGAGTGGTTTGTGGCAAGGTGGCCTCCCTTCTTTTTCACACTCCCTTTTTCACACTCCCTTTTTCACTCTCTCTCTTCCTCACACATACACACACACTCTCGCTCTCTTACACTTTCACACTCCCCTCCTCCCTTCCGTCCTCTCCTACCTCGAACACAGACACGTTGTCCTTCCTGTAGATCTCATTGGCCGGCGGGTGGAACCAGCTGCACTTGCGCATGTGCTGGTAGAGGATGCTGCGGCTCTTCATGTAGCGCAGACAGAACTCACACAGGTAGAGTTTAGGCAACCTGTGGGGGTGGAGGGGAGAGAGACAGAGAGAGTGAGAGGGAGACACAAAGAGACACAGAGAGAGAGAGAGAGAGAGAGAGAGAGAGAAAGAGAGAGAGAGAGAGCAAGACAAAGAGAGAGAGAGACAGAGACTGAGAGAGAGAGACACAGAGAGACACAGAGAGAGACAGAGAGAGAGAGAGAGAGAGAGAAACACAGAGAGAGAGACAGAGAGAAACACAGAGAGAGAGAGACAGACAAAGAGAGAGAGACACACCGATAGAGAGAAACCCAGGCCTGCGTCTCTCCCCGTGGTGGGGTGTGTGCGTACCTGCTGTACTCTTGCGGGTACGGAGATGAGTACCACGTCTGGATCTCAAACTTCCCAAACTCTATGACTGACGGACACCGCATCTGAGGGTCTGGAGGGCCTGTCACTCCCACTTTCTGTTAGGGGAGGGGAGAGAGAGAGAGAGGGGGGGACAGACAGATATGAGAGGGGGTTGTCAGGTTTGAGATCTTAGGCCAAGTCCAGGCTTTCTACAGTGGATTAAGCCGGTACGGGGCAGACAGACAGATTACACATCAAGGATTACTGGCCCCTGCTTAACCCAGCCTACCAGCTCCCACAGGGCATCACACCCCACCCCACACACACACACACACACACACACACACACACATACAACCACACACACGCAGAGGATTACTAGTAGTACAGTGGTCTGTCTCGAGTTTAAACTCGCAGCATCTGCCACAAGGCTCCTAACACGCATAGCATGCTAACCCCAACACACACAGAGCATGCTAACCCCAACACACAAGTCTTTCCTTAAACTCTCTGGATACATTCATACCTCCCTCCCTCCCTCCCTACCTGTAGAGCCAGCTCCTGGATGTGTCTGAACAGCTCGATGTCCTTCTCCGTCAGGTTCTCGTGTCCCGGGAGCTTGTCCTCATCCTCTCGCCAGTCGCTCCCCTCCTGATTGTCTGTGGGGACACAGTCGCTCCGTTAAGAGGGACACTTCTACTCAGGTTCTAGACAAGTTTTACACAGGTACTAGACAAGTTTTACACAGGTACTAGACAAGTTCTACTCAGGTTCTAGACAAGTTCTACTCAGGTTCTAGACAAGTTCTACACAGGTTCTAGACAAGTTCTACTCAGGTTCTAGACAAGTTCTACACAGGTTCTAGACAAGTTCTCCTCAGGTTCTAGACAAGTTCTACTCAGGGTCTACACAGGTTCTACACATGTTCTCGACAAGTTCTACTCAGGTTCTAGACAAGTTCTACTCAGGTTCTAGACAAGTTCTACACAGGTTCTAGACAAGTTCTACTCAGGTTCTAGTCAGCTTGTACACATGTCTGACCTGGTCTGGGCTCTGTCTCTCCCCCCTCCCTGCTCACCTAACCCGTCGTCTTCTCCTCCCTGCTCACCTAGCCTGTCGTCCCCGTCCTCCTTGCGGAGGTTCTTCTTGCGGATGCGGTACTGCTGGGAGTAGTCCACCACCTCCTGGCGCGCCTTGCGGCCCTCGGGGGACGGCGTGAAGAACTTGGTGAGGGCGTCGATGAGGCCCTTGGTCTTCTTGTTGAAGCGCAGGCTGCCGCTCGCCGCGTCGTCCTCGCGCAGCGAGAACAGCAGCCGGTCGTCGCCGGGGTAACCCTCGCAGGAGGAGCTGGAGGAGGAGTGGGGCGAGGAGGAGCCCTGCGAGCGGCGGTCCGAGCCCCCGGGGCCGCGCCGCCGACGGCCGCGCCCACCCGGCCCGCGCAGCTTCTTGAACGGCCGCCCCGGTCTGAGAGAGAGACAGAGACAGAGACAGAGACAGAGAGAGAGAGAGAGAGAGAGAGAGAGAGAGAGAGAGAGAGAGAGAGAGAGAGAGAGAGAGAGAGAGAGAGAGACAGAGAGACAGAGAGACAGAGAGACAGAGAGAAAGACAGGGAAAAAGAGAGCGGGAAGAGAAACCGAGAAAGGAGGGATAGAGGACAGAGAGTAGGAGGGATTACAGGACTGATCAGAATAGCAGGACGCCACCGTCCACAGGGATGGGGAGCAGCGTCTCATCTCTCTGGGCTCCCGTTTGTCTGGTGTCCCCCCCTCCACCTCCTCCACCACCACCACCACCACCACCCAGGCACCACGCTATCTCCCCTCTGCAGGGAGTCTGCTGCTGCTGAAGATAAGTGAACTGTCTGGAAGAAGCTGGGGCTCTGCTAGTCAGGAACAAGACCAGCGCTGGCAGACAGGACTTTTTTTACCGGGTCACCGCGAGGTCACCGTGAGGAGGGGAGGGGGGAGTTACCTGTTCTTGGGGCGTCCCAGCGGCGCGTTGTAGCGTCGTTTGATTTGTGCTGCTTTCTCGTGTAAGAGCTTCCTGCCCTTTTTCCTGGGCTGGCAGATCTGGCAGATCCACATGCCTGGGGGGGAGGGGACAGGGAGCAGGGAGAGTCAGACAGGAGAACTCTTCATCTAGACAAGCACCAGGCCAGCTAGCTTATGATCTTCCTGATCAATGTGGATGTGTCTTACAGTTAAATGGGAACAGTTACAGTGTGTGTGTGTAAGAGAGAGAGAGAGAGAGACAGAGAGAGAGAGCACGGGGGGTGGGGGGGGGAGGGAGATCTTTACCTTTTGGCATCCGCATCAGAGGGGGGTCACAACATTCCATGTGGAAGCCCCGGTCACAGGAATCACAAAACAACATGTTCTCCTGTACAGGGCCAACACACACCACAGCAGATAGTCAGACACAGGGCCAACACACACCACAGCAGATAGTCAGTCACAGGGCCAACACACACCACAGCAGATAGTCAGTCACAGGGCCAACACACACCACAGCAGACACAGGGCCAACACACACCACAGCAGACACAGTCAGACACAGGGCCAACACACACCTCAGCAGACACAGTCAGTCACAAGGCCAACACACACCACAGCAGATAGTCAGTCACAGGGCCAACACACACCACAGCAGACACAGGGCCAACACACACCACAGCAGATAGTCAGTCACAGGGCCAACACACACCACAACAGACACAGTCAGTCACAAGGCCAACACACACCACAGCAGACACAGTCAGTCACAGGGCCAACACACACACCACAGCAGACACAGTCAGTCACAAGGCCAACACACACCACAGCAGACAGTCACAGGGCCAACACACACCACAGCAGACACAGTCAGTCACAGGGCCAACACACACCACAGCAGACACAGTCAGTCACAAGGCCAACACACACCACAGCAGACAGTCACAGGGCCAACACACACCACAGCAGACACAGTCAGTCACAGGGCCAACACACACCACAGCAGACACAGTCAGTCACAGGGCCAACACACACCACAGCAGACACAGTCAGTCACAGGGCCAACACACACCACAGCAGACACAGTCAGTCACTCCCCCCGGCATGCGTTTACATAGCTGACGTCTCCACCATTTGCTGGTTCCCTTTACACCCTGGACGTACTGCAGCCCACACTGACATCCTCCCACGGCTTACAGGCATCACACAGACAAGCCTGGTCTAACACACACACAGACACACACACACAGACAAGCCTGGTCTAACACACACACAGACACACACACACAGACAAGCCTGGTCTAACACACACACAGACACACACACACACACAGACAAGCCTGGTCTAACACACACACCACACACACAGACAAGCCTGGTCTAACGCACACACACACAGACAAGCCTGGTCTAACACACAAACACACACACACACAGACAAGCCTGGTCTAACACACACACACACACACAGATATGAACACTCACCGCATTTTTGCCTTGATCCTGACAGTTACTGCAGGTCTTACATTCGATGCACTGCCACCACAGAGCTTTGACTCGCACCGTGAGCTCGGGGGAGAACTTGAGACAGGACGGGTGGCCTGGGGACACAGACACAAACGTCAATGTCACACACGCACACACCATCTCTCTCAATACACAGTCAGACACAAGGGCAGAGGCCTCGTCATAGCAAAAAGATATTTAAAATAGCATTCAAGATCTAGAGCTGAAACCCTTTCAGAAGTCTGTCGGCGGCAGAGTGAGGATTTCGACATCTCTGAAGCCGACTACCGTACACACACTCTGGTTTATGCTCTTTTCAGTTTGACAGTTCAAACCCAGAAAAGGCATTCTGTGCTGCTAACCACTGTGATAATCAGTCAGAAGGAGCAGGTTCAGGTGAAGTGCTTTAGTAGTACTACCAGTCAATCAGCCAGACAGTCAATCAGTCAGCTAGCCAGTCAGCCAGTCGGCCAGTCAGTCAGTCAGCTAGCCAGTCAGTCAGTCAGTCAGTCAGTCAGCCAGCCAGCCAGCCAGCCAGCCAGTCGGCCAGTCAGGGGTTCACTCACCGCTGTTGCCACAGTCTGCGCAGGAGATCAGCTCCTCTGGCTTCTTGTCGCGGTTCTGCTCCTTGGTACCCAGACAGAAGCTGCAGATAGGGATGGGCTCTGCCACGGGCTGGAGAGAGACAGAGAGAGACACACAGAGGAGGGGGAGAGAGAGAGAGAGGAGAGGGAGGGAGAGACAGAGATAGAGACACAGAGGAGGGGGAGAGAGAGGGAGAGGAGAGAGAGAGAGGAGAGGGAGAGAGGAGAGGGAGAGAGAGAGAGAGGAGAGGGAGAGAGAAAGAATACGTGAGAGAAAGAGTCGGGCAGAAGGAGAGGAAGGCAGAGAGTGAGAGAGACAGAGAGAAGAGGAGAAGCGACAGAGAAAGGGAGAGACAGAGGGCAGAGTCACTTAAACAGCTCCATTGTACACAGACAGAAACAGCCGGGCAACAAAGCAACGTTGTGAGTCTCACAGTCGGATCAGTGTCAGCGCTTCATCAACGAGACGCAACCATCCTGCCAACCACCAACCACACACACACACACCACACACACACACACACACACACAGACAAACGGGGATTGCGAGGGGAGTGTGTATGGAAACAAAACATTTTTTTTTACAGCTATGGCATCAAAACAAGAGAGAGAGGGAGAGGGGGGGGTTATAGTACATCACAAGCAGGAGGCTCGGGTCTCAGGAGGTGTGCTGGATGGGGGGGGGGATGAACTGCTCCCCTGGCTGCTCCGTGCTGGAGCCCAGTGTTGTGTTCTCAGAGCTCCACTTAAAGGCCCTGTTTTGATGCTTATTCTCTAGCCCCCCACCTGACATCCAGTTCTGGGGCACCATAAATCTTTCAGCACGGGCAGGTTGCGAGAAGGAGCAGAGGGAGCAGAGGGAAGAGAGGGAGGAGGAGGGAGGAGGAGGGGAACCAGGCACCCAGTACCCATCTCTGAGACACAGACACACAACTACACTGGCAGGTACAGCCCCCACACACACGCGCACACACACACACACACACACACACACGATGAGAAACATAAGGGTGATTTTCCTTCACTCTCTTTGTAGCCTGGGAGAGGAGGGGCTGGAGGGGAGGAGAGACAGCTGGGGCTGGAGGTGGGTGGGGGCAGGGGGCCAGAGATGGGGCTGACGGTAGGGGGCTGGCGCAGGGGGCTGGAGCAGGGGTAGGAGGGGCTGGAGCTAGGGTAGGAGGGGCTGGAGACAGGATAGGGGGCTGGAGACAGGATAGGGGGCTGGAGAGGCTGGAAACAGGGTAGGGGGCTGGAGCAGGGGGCTGGAGATGGCGTAGGGAACTGGAGCTAGGGTAGGGGGCTAGGATAGGGGGCTAGAGTAGGGGGCTGAAGATGGGGCAGGTGCAGAGACATTCCTGGCTGGCTGCACATAGCTGTGGAGAGGGAGCAGGTCCAGGCAGAGAGGAGACAGGGAGAGGAGCGTGATTTATTGGGTTCATTTCCCTCCGACTCGGGCTCCCTCTCCACACAGGGACACTTCACACAACACGGAGAGAGAGGGAGAGAGGTAGAAGGTTGGAGGGAGAGGAAGAGAAGGAGATAAATAGAAAGAGAAAGGGAGGGAGAGGTGGTGGGGGGGGGATGGAGGGGGGGTGCAGCCCTTTGTGCGGCCTTCTCTGTGACCACCTCAATCATTCCTGCCAGTTAACCCCCTCCCTGCTGGAGAAGAGAGGTCTGGCTCTGTTAGCTCCTCTCTCCATCAGTCCTGCTCACACGTACACACGCACGTAACTGCACCTGGGTCTCCAAAGACACAGCAGAGGAAAAGAACAGGAGACGTGAGAGAACAACATACATGGAGGATAGAGGGGATGTAACACCGAGATGTAAGTATAGCTCAGGGGTAAGAGCGCGGTCAAATTCCACAGGTCTGCAAGGTCGCAGGTTCAAATCCCACACTGGATCAACCTCGGCCAAAAGCGTGGCCTGCTAACACCACACCATGCTACACCGCTAACACCACACCACGCTACACTGCTAACACCACACCATGCTACACCACACCATGCTACACCACACCATGCTACACCACACCATGCTACACCCACCATGCTACACCACACCATGCTACACCACACCATGCTACACCACGGGCACAGTGCGTCTCCCTCTCCGATGCCTCGCGAGGCTCCAGAGCTGTGTCCACCACAGGGCCAGCTCAGCGCCACGCAGAGACGCACGTTCTTCCGGAAGGTTCCCACAGCCGGGAGCCGGGGGTTACGGCCGGTACTTGACTCGCAGGTCTATTTTAAGGCTGGGAGCTGACCCTGTTTTCTCGTAGAGCGAGCGTGAGGGGGAGGAGAGCGAGGGCCTGGACTGACACGCCCCGCGTCAACAAGCACATCTACCTGCCAGACCGGAACCAGGACCGCGGCCCCGACACACCCCTGCAGGAGCCAGTAACAACACCAGTGTCTACAAGTGCCCATTCCACCATGCTAAGTATTCCAGGATGTCCTACTGCATCTAGTCCCATCATGCATTGGGCTTTTCTGGCTATCCTGACCCCCAGTCCTCTGTGCAGTGAAGGTGTGTCACGGTGACTGACCCACAGACACTACACCTGAACAGCAGCAGACCTGGGATCAGCCTGGGACACGATGCACATCTCCGGCCTGCTCTCTGTTCTTTGTTTCCATGTCCAAGGTCAATAAAACATTGAGCAGCGGCCATGTTCACCTTTCAAACGACGGCGACTACGACAAGAGGGTCCAAAGTTCAAGGCGCAATGTGAAGACAAAGTAGTGTGTCTCAATGGTATGCATACTGCATGCCACGGTACGCACTTTGGAAGGGCAGCGGCAGCGTACGACGTTCTAACGGGAAGTCAAAGTACGCGATTTGGAACGCGGGGATGCTTCGGTGTCGATGCGGCCGTGTTGAAAGCGGCCATGTTGGAAGCGGCGCTAGGCTGCGGGACCCAGGTGACTGGTCTGGCCTCGCCTGCTCATCTTTCAGCACAAAGAAAAGGACCGGCGACACAGGAGAGGAGGTCACGACGGAGGGAACAATGAAAGGAGAGGACGAGAGGATGGAGGGAGGGAGAGGGAGGCAGAGTAGGATGAGAGGGAAGGAGGCGGGTGGGGGTGGGGTGGGCAGCCCTATCGTCCTTGTCTCGTCTCAAGTCAAGGTTCTCATTAACATGTGAGGCCCATCTACACGCACACCCAGAACCTCATTGATCAATGTTACAGGATCGGTGACACACGCGCGCACACACACACACACGCACCTGCTCACAAACAAACACAGAGACAACATAACACCACACACACTCACAAGACAAGTACAAACACACTCACAAGACAAGTACACACACCCACACACACAAATACACACCCACACAGTGAGACCAGGCCAAAGCAGGAAGCAGGGTTGGTGTGGGGGTGTGTGTGTGTGTGTGTGTGTGTGTGTGTGTGTGTGTGTGTGTGTGTGTGTGTGTGTGTGGTGTGTGTGTGTGTGTGTGAAAGCAGAGCGACCTGCGTGTGTGATTTCCCTAGTCGTTACCAAATGCTCACCAACATGGTGACGAACAGGAAGTGGTGATATGACACTGCAGCTGCTAACATGATAAACATGACTGGAGCGATGCAGCACTCTGAGACACACACACACACAAGGTCCAGTCCCCCAGCCCAGTTCCATAGCCTCAGTACCAGTATATCAAGCACCAGCTAAAACGCAGCACCAATGGGCTCCAGTACGAACACCTGCCACAAACCCATTAGTGTTGACTTAGACCCAATAAACAGGTTGTGTCCTCCCTATGTCAGGTCTTATGGGCTGATCCAAACGGCTCTGGCTCACATAGCGAAGACGTCCGAGACGTCGATCGTGAACTCTCCCAGGCTGAACACCCCTGCTCTCTGCTGCAGGAATGGTTCAGTCCACCAGCACATATCCGTGGTATCCCAGTAACACGGGAGCTGGTTGAATCCACCTGCTGTCACGTTGCAGGGTGAGGTATCCCATGACCCCCCCAGGGGAGGGTTTCATGACCCACGCTCCCAGCCCTCCGGCTGCAGCCATTTGACCCTCGGCATCTCGAAAGGCCATTGGTCGCACGACCACGCCCCCCTGCAGCCAATCAGGGATGAGGTAGTACCGCGGCTGGGGGGTGTGGGGGGGGAAACATTATCAATGACTACCGCCGGTTATTCTTTGTTTCTGCTCTCTGGCTGTCACTGGTACTTTGGGGGGAAATGCAACCACTACCCCAGCTGTTCCACTGTCGTTCCTAGACTGGAACCACCAGAGCACTGTCAGAACGGTGCACTTCTGATCCGTGACCTTGTGCTCTGCTTTTCAACATGCACTGTTCGTTCGTGGCCTTAAATAAAAGGATAAAAGCCTCTTGTTAAATGAGTTATCTAAACTCCCAACGGGGGAAAGAGAAGAGAAGTCTCCGTTAGAAGACGTTAACCCCTCTCCAACTTTCGGACGACGAAAGCTGAACAAGTCTGAAAAGGGACTGCGAGTGATCCCCCCTTGTTGACCCTGCGAGTCATCTAACAGATCCACACACACACACACACACCCACACCCACACATCCTCTGGGTTAGGGGCTGGTGTGAGAGGGGGGGAGGAGGGGGGAGGACCGCAGCGCCCCTCCCACTCCACGTTCACACGTCCCCTGCGTGACTTGGCCACATCAGCTGGAGACCTGAGGCTCACCCCGGGTCCAGCTGTTTGAGACGGGGGCAGGCAGAGGAGCATCATCCCTCTCTCTCTCTGTCTCGCTCTCCCGACGGCAGGCCAGACGACACACACACACACACACACACACACACACAAACAAACACACACACACACAAAGTCAGGCCCATCCCACCTAATGGCCATCACCGCACACAGCTAACGGGTGCTTAGGGAAGCAATGAGGTTTGCCATCTATATATCCATGACCTCCCCCTGACTCCTCTCCCCCCCCCCGCCCCCCCAACATGGCCTGGCAATGACCCCCTATTAGAGAGGGGGGAGGGGGGCCGGGTGAGGGTGAAAGGGTGAGGGATCCCTGTCTGAATGGAGCAAAGTGTGTGTGTGTGTGTGTGTGCGTATGTATGTGTGTGTGTGTGCGTGAGAGAGAGAGAGGGGAGAGAGAGAGGTACAGTCGTTTGGGTGTGGAGTACACAAATCTCTCCATGATGGGGTCAAAGCTGGTGCTTAGCCATTTGTTTAGACTTGCTCTCCCCTGCTCGTGCTCTCCATCTCCCTCTCTCTCTCTCCATCTCCCTCTCTCCATCTCCCTCTCTCTCTCTCCATCTCTCTCCCCCCCTTTAATAATAACCCCCAGCAATCACGCCGGAAATATGACCCTGATGAGCTGAGGGAGACGCTGCCACACGCCGCCACCACACACACAACAACAAACACACACAAACACACACACACACCACCACCCGCACCCACACGCCACCAACACACACACCACCCACACCCACACCCACACACACAAACACCACCACCCGCACCCACACGCCACCACACACACACACCACACCCACACCCACACCCACACCCACACGCCACCACACACACACACACACCACCACCCACACCCACACACACACCACCACCCACACCCACACGCCACCACACACACACACACACACCACACACACACCACGCACACACATGCAACGACACACACGGGTTAACAGAGACACACACACACACACAACAGACAGAAAACACACACACACACACACAAGGGCACGTCTCCAAGCAGACACATGCAGCTAAACTTTGAGACCTTGCGGATATCCGCCGAGCCGCCTTCTACCTCTCCGGTTCCGGAACCTTCTCCGCTTCCACCCCGGCAGCTCAGCTCCATGCACGCGGCCCAGACACAGAGCCCAGACACAGAGCCCAGACACAGAGCCCAGACACAGAGCCCTCTGCTGTAAGAGCGTCTGACTCCTCGCTCCCTAAAGCCAGCTCAGTCTGCCAGGGACGACCGTCTTAAGGGAGGGCCATCTGGGCCAACCGGGTCAGTGTGTGAGACGGTCATGTGACTCCTGGCTGCCCTCTTCCCTCGCGCCCGCTGCTAATCCTCCTGTGTGTGTGAGCGAGCGTGCGAGGGGTGCGGGTGTGCGAGTGTCTGGTGTTAATGTACGCACGGCTCGCGTGCGTGTGTGCGCCATGCAT
The DNA here is from genome assembly GCA_903064625.1 of Mallotus villosus. NCBI lineage: Eukaryota > Metazoa > Chordata > Actinopteri > Osmeriformes > Salangidae > Mallotus > Mallotus villosus. The sequence continues at coordinate 233,772 of CAEFZP010000719.1, forward strand.
TCGTGTTCTTATATGTGAGAGTGTGTGTGTGTGTGCTAGAGTGTGTGTGTGTGCGTGTGAGCCTCAGACAAGCTCCTCATAAGGAGCCCCCAGCAGTGATCCACACAGCCTAGTCAAAACACCGGTTGGCCGCAGGGGATGACCTCACCAACTCTGACCCTTTCACATCCCATAACCATCTGACCACTCTGATCTGGTGTAGTGTGTGCGCGCGTGTTTGTGGGTGTCACACACGACCGCCTCATCCTCGTAGTTAGACTCACTGACACGAGCATGCCTTTATGCAGGAAACGCGTGGTACCAGGTTGCGTGTTAAGAGTTCCTGTCTCTGTTTATGTGTGTTTGTTCTTGGGTGTCTAAGTGTGTGTGTGCGAGACAGTGCAAGTATACGTGTGTGTGTCTGTGGCTGTGTGTGTGTGTGTGTGGTGTGTGTGGTGTGTGGCCCTGCCCCTGGGTAGGAGAGGTTAGTGCCCGGCTGCTGTCTATCAGGTTACACCAGTGGGTGTGTTCCCTGGCTCCTGTCGCCTGCATGTCTGCTGCTCTTCCTCTCTGTCTCTCTCTCCCTCCCTCTCCAAGCCGCTCTTTCTTCCTTCCCTCCCTCCCTCCCTTTCTCTCTCTCCAAGCCGCTCTTTCTTCCTTTCCCTCCCTCTCTCTCTATCTCTCTCTCCCTCTATCTCTCTCTCTCGCTCGCTGGCTGCAGTTGCTTGGAGCACACGATGGTCTGGCCTCTTCCTCTGGCACCAGCGCCGCTCTAACCCCCCTCCCTCTTCCTTCCTTCTTTCCTTCCTCCATCTCTCTCTTTCTCCCGTCTCTCTCTCTCTCCCGTCTCTCTCTCTCTCCCCGTCTCTCTCTCTCTCCCCGTCTCTCTCTCTCTCCCCGTCTCTCTCTCCCCCCGTCTCTCTCTCCCCCCTGTCTCTCTCTCTCCCCGTCTCTCTCTCTCTCTTCCTCCCGTCTCCTGACAGCTCCTGACAGGGAGCAGCCCTGCAGCTGGTCGCCAGTCCCGGCAGGACGCTCGAGTCCACGTGACTCATCTCCTCCCTCCTCTCCTCTAGCCTCTCTTCTCCACCCTCCTCTCCCCCCCTCCTCTCCCCTTCAACACTCCCTCCTCCCCTACCCGCCCCTCTTCTCCACCCTCCTCTCCCCTTCAACACTCCCTCCTCCTCCCCTACCCGCCCCTCTTCTCCACCCTCCTCTCCCCTTCAACACTCTCTCCTCCTCCCCTACCCGCCCCTCTTCTCCACCCTCCTCTCCCCTTCAACACTCCCTCCTCCCCTACCCGCCCCTCTTCTCCACCCTCCTCTCCCCTTCAACACTCTCTCCTCCTCCCCTACCCGCCCCTCTTCTCCACCCTCCTCTACCCCTTCAACACTCCCTCCTCCCCTACCCGCCCCTCTTCTCCACCCTCCTCTCCCCTTCAACGCTCCCTCCTCCACCACTACCCGCCCCTCTTCTCCACCCTCCTCTACCCTTCAACACCCCCCGCCCCCTCCCTCTTGTCCAGTCTCCTCCTCCTCTCTGTGGGCTGGAGAGACCACGCCCGGCTCAGCCCAGCTCCCGGTCCTCCTGGCCCTCACCGCCACTACGCCCGGCCCCCACAGCAGGGCCCACGACACACACACACACACACACACACCCTCCAGCAGCGCTCTGTGCCAACTGACACACACACACACGCCTTACTCAGTCACACCCAGACACGAGAGCTATGCTTGTCCTGTGTCGCCCCGCGGTGCCCCGCTGACGTGCCCTGACCCCTGTCCGCACCGTGTGGGACGAGACCCGCACGTCTATCAGAGGCTCCCTGCTCACCTCAACCGCCTCCCTGTTCACACACAGTGTGAACACAGTCTGCCTGGCCGCGCGTACTGGCTTTAATCACACACAAAGACACACACCCCCGCGCACGCACACATTTGTATCGGCTTACATTCACCCAACACAAGTCACATACCGGGTCTGGCTTGAATCCGTTAACACACGCGCTCTTTGAAAGCAACTCCCAAGTCAGCACGTGTATGGATTCTTTGGACGGCCTACGAATGCGAGATCGCTTGTTTACAAGGAAACACGGGTTTGTACGCTGTGAGCGTGTGACCACCTCGGGCTAGGAGTGGGACGAGGTCCCAAGCTGGCTGTGTGTAGAAACACTTACTTACACACACCAGCACATAGGCTGTGTGCACATGCGCAGATTGGCGGCTGTGGCCCATACAGTGTGTGGGTGTGTGTGTGTGTGTGTGTGTGTGTGTGGGTGTCTGTGTGTGTGTGTGCGGTCTCAGGCTTACCCTGTCCTTCTCGTGGGGCAGCAGGCGTACGGGCGGCAGGCTCTCCAGCGCCACAGTGCCGGTGCCGTCGTGGGACGTGGAGTTGCGGCTGACGAGGCGGTACAGCGGGCCCGCCTTGGTCACCCGCCCGTGGGCCACGGCCCTCTTCAGGGCCACCCGCAGCTGCTGGTGGAAGAGGCCGGGGCCCCATGGAGCCGCTGCCCGACAGGTAGGCGGCCACGTCCGCCTGGCATTTGAGGAAGCGCTCCACGCTCTTCAGGGTGGAGCCGCCCGTCTCGTGGAGCCCCTCCAGGGAACGCTTGATGAGCTTGTTCCAGTCCAGGCCCGGCTTCTTGCCGTGGTGGTGGTGGTGGTGGTGGCTGGAGCCGCCGCCGCCGCTACCTCCTCCTCCGCCGCCGCCGCCGCCTCCTCCTCCTCCTCCGCCTCCCCCCAGAGGAGCTGCCTCCGCGGGGCTTGGGGAAGGCCAGGCGGCCGGGGTTCTCAGGGTCCTTGTAGGAGTTGAGGCCCTTGTTGGAGACCTTGAGGATGGTGCCGTCCTTGACGCTGAGCTCCAGCTGCTCCAGCACCGTCTTGCGGTCCAGCCCGTGGGACATGGACACGGCGTTGCAGATGCGCTCCTCCGACGGCCGCTGCTTCTGCTTCTTCACCTTCTTGATGGCCTCCAGGAGCCAGTTGGTGTACGTGGGGTTGGCTAGTTTCACCATGGCGACCGTCCGGCGTGGCGGGGGGGGCCCGCGGGGGCCCGAGCCGCGACTGGGACGCCCCTGTGCGAAACGCCGACGCCCCTTCGGGGGGTGGCGGGGGGGGGCGTACGGAAAAGGAAAAAGGAAGGGTCCCGGGCCCGCGCTCTGACGCGCCGCCTCCTCCCCCTCTCGTATCCCTCCTCCGACCCTGCGCCGGGGGACTAGCCTTTGTCACGGGGCCGCGCGGGGAATCCCTCAGAGCCTGAGCAGCACGGTAAGGAGCAGATCACCATAGCATAGACCCCCCTGGTCAACCCCCCACCCCGCCTGGTGAAACCTGGTTCCGACCCGCCGCTACCCTTCTCCTGGCAGGGTGAGCGCAGCACTTGTTCTCCGTCCCGCCGCGGGGGATCCTCGCTGGCAAACACCTGGGCGTCTCCCTCAACCGTTGCAAAAAATGGACAAAGAAACTCGTCGGGTCGCTCCGTTATCGGCGGGAAACATGAAGCTCTCGGCGGGTTGAATCGGAGCCGACCATGGTCGTGTCAGGAAGAAAGTCGTTCGGTGCTGATTGTGGAGGGACGCGTTTTTTCTACGGGTTATCGAAGCAAACTGAAAGGGCGACTGGCGGGAAAACCTCCAGGCGTGTGCGTTCTCCTCCTTCCTCCTCCTCTCCCCTCAGGTCTCCTCCTATTCCAGAAGTATCCCTCGTTTCACGTCTGGACTGGAACAGATATCTCACCCCAGAGAGCAGCGTAGCCGGATCACCTTCACGCCACTTCAGCAACTAATGTAGCCTGCGGACACAAAAGGACACACACACACCGGGGTCAGAAACAAGAGGGACGGGGTCTGGGTCACACTTCCGTACAACTTAAGGAGAAAACATGGACGCATGAAGGGTCGGGTAACACATCGGCCGTGTTGCGAACGTCTGTAAACATTTGCTTCCGTGTCGGTGTCTGGGGTGAGTGACATGAAATTCTCCACAAATTCAAACACGCAGGTAAACAAACACCCAGGTCCCAAAAGCAGCTGGCAAACGAGCAAATGCTTTTTCAACAAGACACGCCACGAACACCTACAGTCCTGTCTATTACTTAGGTTAATCATACCTGACAGTCATACCTCTCATGATACCAAATACTTTTGAAGATGAATGTACGACATCCTATACCAGAAAATTGGCATAGGTATAAAAAACAATTCATCCCACCACTAACATCAAGTTCAAACTGTGCTTTCAGGTCAATTGACAAATTCTGGACCTGACTGAATTCTTAAAATATTCAAGACCACTAATAGTAATATATGTTAGCTGTCTACAGTAAGTGGCAATGACACCATCTCTGTTTACTGTGTTGGAACAGACAGGCTTGTCCAAAGTTTAACATTGTCTGAAAGAATGATAGCCCATATATTGTAGCTACAAACTACACGTTATACTATGTTGCAGCGAGACAAAAATAGCACTAGCTAACTAATAATAATACATTTTCAGATACAGTAATTATACCTCAGGCCAACATTAGGCAATGCTGTACAGCAGTTACACTAGCTACACTAAACTAGTTAGCTTGCTAGCTAGCTCGTTAGTAGGCTAACGTATTTAAAAACATTCTAAAGTATTTATTTGAATTGTTCAACTTCTCTAATATCTTTATATGATAAACTGGCCGTAACAACATGCTAACTGGTTCGTTTTGTTAATGCTACTGTAGCTAGCTAACAATCACTGCAACTACAATCCCTCGCTTTTTTCCCAGCCTCACTATCTGTTTACTCAATGATATGATGGGCAATTACCTGGCAACTAATATTCCCGCTGAGTGCTTTTGTTTACCAATTGGCTAGCCAGTAAGTGAGTAACACTACTAAGTATCCAAATAGAACCCAAACATCAACAACGTGTGGCTAAAAGGAAATAGCTGGCTGGTGCTTTAGTACAAGCAACGGTGACATCTACCACAACGCCAGAGGTTTCAAACAATAACAGCAAACCATCACAAGGAATAAACCAGTTTAGAATGTCATGAGTGATATTTACGGTAAGATCGCGGCCTTCAAAAGGCACAATGCAAGAAGCAAACGGCCATAACGTCTCACGGACATGTGCAAAAATGAAGATCTCACAGTGGAGAAATTTTCATGTAACATGCTTTTTATGGCCGCTGGGCCTCGTCCTCGGCTCTGGGTGAAAACCGTTCCCCGCGAGGCGCGTCCCCGCACAAGGCTAGTAAACCCCCACCTACCCGACTTCCTTCCTCCATCACCCACCCTCCCACGTAGTGCCTGCGGTGCAGTGAAGACAAGGCCGTTGGAACGAAGTAGGCCTCGGCTCACTCCCCCCTCCCTCCTACCACCCCTATGCCCCCCCTCGCGATCATCATCTCTCCGTACCCCTTTCCCTCTACCTCTCGCGGTTCCCAGAAAGCTACGACTGGTCCAGTTCGGGTTTCAGAGAAAAGCCCGTGAGCCTTGTAATCTCTTCGCACCACTAGCCGCTACTCACCTGAATATCGTGTCGAGTTGCTGTGGATAATGTGCCAAAAATCCTTAGAATCAGAGACAACAACAAGCCCAAAAATGCAGCCAGATACCAGAGGCTCCAAAGCTGACGCCATCTTTGAGTGAAACAGGAGCTCAGCTAGTGGGGGAGGGGGGAACAGTCGGGGTAAGGGACCGTCTGCATCGTTTGAGCTGCAAACGCAAGAGGACAGGAAAAATGCACTGCAAGGGGGTAGGGGGAGCAACGGAGTTGTAGCTGTGAGGGGGGGATATCGGTTGAACACATGAAATGGAAGAAAGGGACAGATGGTGGAGCAGGAAAAAGGATAGGTGTTCTCGCTTTCTCCACCATGCGCGCACACATTGAAAAAAGCATTTTAGGGACCGTCTGAATTTTAGTCTTGCAGCTGGCAGAGGGTAGAGAAAAATCAAAGCCACGGAGTGTGTGGTTTTAATGTTAGAGGGTATTTAAAGATCAAAGTGAGCCCCCTTCCACATCGCCTGGTTGGCTCTGCAATCTATTGTAGCAGCTCCGTGGCGAGAGGACAATGAAACAATAATACAATCCCCAGAGTTAGATCTGATGTTGTTACTACGCTAGTGTATCACACACGACAAAGCATATCATGTTTGTGTTGAGCTCTGATTCCCCGCCAGTTAGATTATGATACGTAGCTAATATTATCCACCCACTAAAACGATTATGTAAATTGCCCGCAATGCCAAGCAGCATTTAACCATACCAGAACGCGCCTTTATCACAAATGAAACGACAGGTGACCATTTTCACATATTACTGATCTTTTTTTCATGGGTAAATATGGTATTAATGCACAAAGGCATTTTATAATCTATCAAGTACACAGTGATTTCTATCATTATATAACACTGTTGCTATATTGATTGATGATTAATTATAAGACAATTATATGATGATTATCATTATATTAATAGCTACATGTGATAGTGTAAAACATATATTTGTTTAAAACTGTCCATTAGCCAATAACTTAATGTAGCTAATCTAAAAACAGCTTGTTGCTCATGTGAAATAATGTATGTTCTGACACCTACTAAACGGGAGTAAACTAAAACCATAATATAGGGAAACACCTGTGAACAGTGACTTAACATTCCCCTTTCTATTAGAACGGCAAAGCTCTCTCTCTGGGCGCCAAATCAAATTACCTAAAGCTTTGTGTAAAATTATCTGCACAACAGTCCTCAGAGAGACATTATGAAGCCATATAGGGAGCAATTAGTTCTAAGGTTTTCCCGTGTCAGACACCAATAATTAAGGAAAGTCCATCACATTTAGCGGTATGCGCATCATTTAGAGAGCACATTAGTGAAGCTCATAGATGTTGCAGGTTGTGTATTATTTAAGATCGATGTAGGCGATACACCGTGAGATAATAATGCATTGATTGAATGTAAAGTAATAAACAGTATCCTACGCGAGCCTCCCTTACATCGCGCATGTATAACAGATGGATGAAACTCCTGGGAACCTAAATCATATCTATCTTTGCAATAGACATGAATTAATAATGCCATGACAGTAGTCTTGTCCACCGATACATATCTCCAACAACAGAGGGAACATTTCCTGGAAGTGAGCAGGTTTGATTTATGATTTTCAATCCAGATAAACAGAAGCAACAAATGTCTGTTTTGTTTCGGTAAATGATGGTGTTTATAAACGGTCCTTTGCAGAGACGTTCCGAGATGCTATTCTTCAACCGGGTTGTGGCGCTTAGGGGATGGGCTGCTTGTGGAGACGTACAGAGGCAAAACCTTTGGCAGCTGATATGTTATTCCTGAAGCGAAATCCTTGTGACCTGTTCTGCCTCGCAGTCCAACACAAGTGTGACTTTGTAAAGTGAAAACAGGGTTCAGCTTGGGGATAGTTTACAATGTGTAAACCCTCTGTGGGATTTTATCTTGTCGTTTTATGGATCAAATCACACAAACAAACAAGGTTAAAGGACATCCGGAGTGTAGAAAACTCGCTTTTTACTGTGGCTTCCTGAGACTGACTGCAGCCTCTCCGTGCCCCAAACCAGACCAATATAACTGTGCAAAGATCCTGTTTGGGGGGGAGAGGTTGGGTGATGGAGCCCTGCACAGATAGCTAAGCAGCGGCAGGGAGTGCTTTTGTCCGTGTGAACTAGCAAGCTTCCTGCTGTGGCTGGCTCCTTGCCAAGTCCCAAAACCCCAACTCCATTGCTCACACCCCACCCATCCTGGAATGGGCTGAAACATACAACGGAAATTTCCAGGGCCTGTCCGCCCAAGAGCGTGCCCCCACCCTGCCCCCACCCTCGGGCCTCCGTTCCCCTCCCCTCCCTCCCATCCACAGGGGACATGGAGCAGCTGGAAGGTGAAGTGCAGCTTGTTGGAAACCCCAGACCAGGAGAGCCTCGTCTGGACACTAGAGGGATTGAAGTGAAAGTCAAGCCAGACACCTTATTCACACCTAAAGCACTCTTTTAATCTGTAACCCCTCTAAAAACACAAACTTACCTCCGAGCCACTAGAACCGCGGGAGTGCTGTGAAGTGCCCATGGAGGACACTTCCACATCTAAGACATCAGCCATTGAGAAACAAAAGAAAAACGTGGAAAGCTATTAGGTCTGACAAATCAATTGTCTCACATGCGGCTTACGGTCCTTCCCATTTGCAGACTTTCTGAGGTGGGTTTCTGACAAGGTAATTAACATGCACAAACACTTCTGACATTAATGCAATAACTCCCCGCGGTGCCATTCTGCGCTCGGTAACAATGATAGATATTACCTCGGAAACACCTCTGACAGGTTTGCCTTTCCGCTCGAAAAATACGCGAGTCCTTGAAGGAGCATGTTGGTTTAAAATAGAAATGGCCCCTCGTAGTAGAAGGCCTTACTTTACCTTGACATTAACAATTCCCTCATTTTTTTTCAGAGCCAAATGCTTCTGGTTTTAGTCCAGGCTTTCTTCCAGATTTCCAGATTGAAAAACCACAGACATCTTATTAGACTCTCGCAGCTGGTCGCATGTTGCAGTGTAATGTCCTCTACACCAACAATATGAAACGAAACTGAACACATTAGGGGCTTAACACCGGGGTGACTCTCTGTTCATTCTGTGGTGGTTTTAGGGGGCTGTTCACCCCCCAGTTTGCTCAGTGGGTCAGATCTCCTTTGTCCAGCTGGGACACCTGCAGGTTTAGGGCTAAGGCCTCCCCCAGGGCTAAGGCCTCCCCCAGGGCTAAGGCCTCCCCCAGGGCTGCTAGTCATTGATACTGAAGAGCCAGACAACCATCACGTGAAAAGGAGACAAGGAACATTGAATTTGTACACGTTTGGAAAGCCCTTACATTTGTAAAAAAAATCCCATATTCAGCTTTCTGAACTCCGTGTCCCAGATGCGAAGCAGAGTTCCTGTCTGGCGTTGCCAGCGTGTGCGTGTCACATGACTGATGTGGTGTCTATGATGTCATGTGTGTTTCCTGTGCCGTGCGTGTCTGGTCCCTCTAGACTCCTTCCAAGACCAGAGTGGTTCAGTGGGCTCGTATTTGCAGAGCAGGACGCACGTCAGACAACAATACCCCCCCTCTCCCCCCCCCCACCTCCCCTCCCAGGACCCTCTCACATTCCTGTGGGTCTATTGGTGAGGGGGGGTGGGGAGGGGGGGTGCTGTCATTGTCTGTCTGGTCTCCCCCTCTGTCTTCACATACTGGAGACCCTAATCCCCCTTCCACACTCACACATTCTACCAGTTCCGCTCAGTAGCCTCTTAAATGTAATCAGCTTTTTGACGTAAACTCCTTTTCATTTTATGCATGATTAGAAGATATGTTGTTCACTGGCCCCAACCAGTCAGTCAGGAATCATTATGAAAGACAGATAATGGAGAAAATTGATGTTTTTATCTCTTTTACTTAAACTAGAGTGTTTGGCGCTGAACTGATATGACCTCCTGGTATTTCCAGACACCCCCCAAAAAAAAGGAATCCGACTGAATCCTGTTTTTATATTGCTAAGTCATTCAAGTTCACGGTAACAGTAAACACCTGTGGTAATACTGATTAGACCCGGTCCAAAATAAAGTGATTATATTCACATCAGTGTTAAGCTCTGCATGGTTGTCACTCCCTCTGTGCCAACAGAGTGATCCAGATAAGAGAGCCGTATTATATATTGATAGTCATTTAAAAATGTGACTGCAGACTGAATAATTGATTGGCTCCAACATTATGGAGTACAGATACATTTGCTGTCATCAAAGTGATGAATCAGAATACCGGTCACGCCTCACAAAACCCAACTAAACCACTTTAGTACGGTTTGACAGGATGTCAAATCATCCACTCTCATCTAATTCAACGACGTAAACGAGATCCCTCCTCAAACATTAAAGACACCACGGCGTGTCAATTTAGCCTGCGGAGGAGGGCGTCCCTCAATGAAGGCCTCCCGCAGCACTGAACCGCACTCCTCCCCAATCCACCACACGTTTACATTTAGTCATTTAGCAGACGCTCTTATCCAGAGCGACTTACAGTAAGTACAGGGACACTCCCCCCCCGAGGCAAGTAGGGTGAAGTGCCTTGCCCAAGGACACAACGCCATTTTTCACAACCGGGAATCGAACCGGCAACCATCTGATTAATATCCCTAACCGCTCAGCCATCTGACTCCCCCCACGGGTACGTTCTATCCAGTCTCTGTTCCGCAGGGGCCTCGCGCTCGTGAACTTCCTCCTTAACGGGTCATCAGTCAGCCACAACTTAACCCCTCTATCTCAGACAACGTTTCCCTTCCCCGAATCCCCCTCAGGCCCTGCGCTCCCAACATCCCCTCTGCCGCTACGGCCTGGAAGTCATCATTGCTACTGCAAACAGAGAGCAGGAAGGTCATTAAGAACGGCTCCATTTACTTAACACTGACCCAAACACCTGCTCGTTAATCACAGTGGACGTGTGTCAGCCTAGTCCATTCCTCACCAGGCCTTACTAGAGATCCCGATCAGACCTCGACTGTCGACGTCCGTCGCTGCAAAGTCGCACAACGTTTACCCAGGACACCCTGGTCAGACAAGGTCAAACTGTCATTGAAAAATACTTTAGATACTTAGTTTTCTGGGACAACCCGCCAATGGGCCTTACCCTTCAGGACTAAAACATTGAGAACTTTCATCCAGACAAAGTCAAACACAGCGAACATATTTGCAGTCGTCTTAATCATGGTTAGCCCACTTAGCATAATGATCCATCAGAGGCAGTTGGATCAGAAGCCTAATCACGCCACCGTCTAAATGATCCAAACATCCTCATGCTAGCCACCCTGTGGCGTGTGGAGCGTGTCTCTAAAAGACCCACAGACGCCCTCACCACGATCTGAATCTCCCTCCAAACACAGATCCCAAGATGGTGTCAGCCAGAGATCCTCTCGCCCAGACTTGTGCTGGTATGTTTTACTGCCCAGTCCTGCTGGAACAGGTCACGCGTCTTCTCTCGCTAGCAAAACCACCACCACCAGTGAGCTACCGTCACACGTTCCACAAAGGGACTATTAGGAACCCACGGCACACAAACCCCTTCTTCGAACCCGGACTCGTGTTTATGCGTTTTGCTTGGAAGTGCCCCGGGGCCAGGACACATGTTCATGGACAGCAGCCCAGCGCCGGGGCCAGGGAACAGACTCACCAGCTCAACAGATGCGAGTAACAAACCCACATGGATCCTGGCTCGTGTTGCTGTCTGCCGCTTTGTTGCTGCCCTCCTGCTGTCCCGAGTCCTACAGGAGAGCAGGGGGAGACAGGGGAGGGGGGCGGGGGGGGGAGAGAAGGGGGAGGTAGAAGACAAAGGAGAGCAGGGGGGGGGGAGACAGGGGGAGGCAGGAGAGGAAGGGGGAGGCAGGGGGGAAGACAGGGGGAGGTCAGAGAGCAGGAGAGGAGGGGGCATACAGGGGGAGGTTGGAGAGGAGGGGGGAGAGAAGGGTGGAGGCAGGAGAGGAGAGAGAAGGGTGGAGACAGGAGAGGAGGCGGGATATATGGGGGAGGTTGGAGAGCAGGGGGGAGAGAAGGGTGGAGGTAGGAGAGGAGGAGGGATACAGGGGGAGGTTGGAGAGCAGTGGGAGAGAAGGGTGGAGGCAGGAGAGCAGATACATGGGGGAGGTTGGAGAGCAGGGGGGAGAGAAGGGTGGAGGTAGGAGAGCAGATACAGGGGGAGGTTGGAGAGGAGGGGGGAGAGAAGGGTGGAGCAGAGGGCAAGGGGGAGAGAGGGTGAATGCAGGAGAGGAAGGGATGAGAAGGGGTAGACAAGATGCAGGTAGGGAGAAGCAGAAGAGCAGGGGTGGAGGTGACACAGTGAGGTGGAGGGCTGAAGGGACCGGGCCACTTTAGAGACTGCACTCCAAAGCAGAACAGAAGACTCTGGAACATTCTCTGGAACATTCTGGAAGTCTCTACCAAGCCTGGGATCCAAAGCTGTAATTTTATTAGTCCGTGCGAGGGCTAGAAACGCAGTTAAAAATCCAATAAATCACTCATAATCGCAAATAATTATTCATGATTGAGTAGTCAGTGTCATTTACACGCAAAGGAAACGAGAGCAGTTGATTTATCACTCGGCGTTAAACTCTCTTTAAGGATCGTAGGCCCTGAAATGTGTTATCTGGACTGGAGGCTGGGCGCGGGAGAAGCACATGAATTTTCATTGCAACAGCTGGGTAAGTGTGCGCTAAAACTCCATCACACACGGCGATGATTGAGAGGGACGGAGGTTCCAGACCTGGATGGGTTCAGTGGAAAGAAATGGACTCCATTTTTGTTACTCTTCCTGCCCCAGCTGTCAGCTCGCCCCGCTATCCCATGGGGGGTTGCCACGGTGACAAGAGGCCACATGTCTTGGGGGCGTCGTTGTGGTCAAAGGACCCCATTGTTCTTGTGTTAAGCCGTCTTCTGTATGCCCGTCTGCCAGGAGACTGGGGCTTCACACCCCAACACACACTTAGGAGGGAAAACAGGCCAGCACAGAGGTGGAGGGCTATTCAACACACACATACACACACACGTACACACACACGCAAGCACACACCCCCATAAAAGTAGTAGGTGGCGGCATATTCACCTACACACTCCAATTACAACACATTAAACAGTTTAATAGATTAGACAAAGAGATAAAGCCCATGTAATTGGTCGAATCCCGAGCACAATATGTCTGCTGTGGAACAAAGAGGTTATATGTTCATGTGTCGTTAAGAGAGAGATTTAATCTATTTTTAAGAGGGGGAAAAAACACGACATGAAACGTCTGGAAACAATCCAGGCGAACGGAATTGACCTTTAACAACGTTTCTTTCCCTCGTGTTTCTCGAATCCATCTGTACCGTGGACATTTAAGTTGATATATGTCAACTTGCTTGGACAGGCAGATGGATGGCTTAATGTGTGTGAAGTTCCAGTTCTGTCCACTAGATGGAAACATATGCCCACCAGCCTCTGTAACATTTTCATGAGCTTAGCCATCAATCTTCCGTAAGGAAAACAAGACCTTCACAAGAAACAGACCGAAATCACCCGTCTCAGAAGTTTACTCTTGAAACTTGGTGTAAATTGCCCAGTAATAGATAAGGTCAACATCATTTAGCAGCCAGCTTGCCTGCTATTTTAGTCACTGAGGTCACCTTACCACTTGGTTTTATAGACAGATAAAGCCAATTAAACCATGTTTGATATTACGTGCCCTATAAAATGGATTTAAATGTCCCTAATCGTCATTAAGATTAGTTTAAAGTGTTGCGCCCACTGGTGGCCACGTTCTGATATGACACACACATCACCGGCCATACTCACTCAGCCAATTTACTCACCGTGAGTATTCATTTGTCACTAGCTGTTTGCCCTCGAGTCGGCACTTACCAGTGTGTCTGCCTGACAAGCTGAATCCCAGACAAGCTGAACTCCACTCCATTAAGACATCTCTCTCTCCCTCTAATAATAGACTGTTCAAAACAGAAATAGCTGAGAGACCTTGTCATCATTTTCCCACCATCAAGACCCATTTTCAGTGAGATGTGCGGAACATATTGAGCACTGCATCTTCATTCAACAGCTTTCGAGGGTGAAGTCGTACACGCACTCTGATTACTAATTGAGTGGCCGTGTATCGATTGGTCGATAGTCAGAGGAGATGATTGTGCTTCCACGTTATTGATTTCCTGGGTTTTAGGAAACCAGCTACAAATCACTAACAGCCCCAGCATGAATCATCACAGTTGCTTTCTTTAGGGAGGAAAATAATGGTTGTTTAAAAGATATGTTCGTTAAATTTAATGGATACAGCATTCACAGATGAAACTGTACAAATCCAACATGAAATCACTGCAGATCCATCACATAAAATCAGGGTTTTTTAACTCATTCAACAAAACAAGAAACTTCTTTCAACCCCCCCCAAAAAAGGGGCCAAATCTCTCCCAAACTCCTCCCTTTTAACCGAGCGGTCAAAGACTTAACAGTGTTCAGGTCTGTGTTCTGGACCCCCCCGGTCAGTGAGCTGGTTCTGGCTCCTCCGTCATCCCAGGGCTCCAGGTCCTGTGGCAGGGGAGGCTGCAGGAGGGCGGCTGAGCCCCGTCGGCCCCTGGTCTTCCTGCGTACGGCCCTGAGGGAGTCGGGGGACGTGTGGGGGACCCAGGCCAGGCCGGCTCCCACCCCCTCCTGCCTCCTGGCTACTGTGGTTCCTGAGGCTGCGGCGTACAGAGCGCTGCCCCCTGCTGGCCCGGGATCTCAGTACGTCCTCGATGCTGAACTCCAGCTGTTGCCACGCGGGCAGGAAGGGGTCCGGCCAGTCAGACGCGCATCCCTCCGAGCTGGGGGTCGTCCTCTGCCTGGCTGGCTCCGTGGGGCCTCCATCGCCCCTCCGTTCCCTCCCCTGGCTGGGGTCTCCCCTGGCTGGGGCTCCCCTGGCTGGGGACTCCCCTGGCTGGAGCTCCCCTGGCTGGGGCTCCCCTGGCTGGGCTGTGTGCTCCTCGATGATGTTGCTGGGGGCTATCCGGGACCTCTTCCTGCCTCGGGAGCGCCCCCTAGCAGCCTTGAAAAGCCTCTGGCCGGGCCTCTCCTTTTACCAGGCTGACCTGCGCCTGCTCTGGGTCTGCTTCCTGGTCGGTGGTTCCCTGAGGGGGGGGAGGGTGGTGGTGAATCCTGGGCTGGCGTGCGAGAGGGAGGGCTGGACCCTGCGTCCTCCAGGGCTGCCGTCTGGTCACCGCATGGCCGCTCGCCGTGGCTCTCCGATGGGCCCTCGGATTCTTCACTCAGCCAATGATCGGCCGGGACGCTGACCTTTCGACCTCTCCCCCTCCCCGGGGTCTCGGTCCTGGGCCCCGACCCCCTCCCGGGTGTCCTCCTGGTAGAGAGGGCGCCGGAAGGTGCGGGGGTCTCCGGCTCTCCGTCACAGGGGTCGGGAGCCGCCGCCGTGCTCTCATTGGAGGAGGCGCCGAAGCGCTCGCGCCAGAGTCTGGCGGCCGTGACGACGTCACCCAGAGCAGGCGGAGCGTCTGACTCCTGGGTTTTGTCTGAGGGGGGTGAGAGGGTACGTCAGCTCAGTCACTGCGCTGGATCAGGAGAAGTAGCCTGGATATGGGTATCTGCGTGTGTAGCTAGAGTGTGTACCTGCGCGTGTGTGTGTGTGGCCAGAGCGAGTACCTGCGTGTGTGTTGGGGGTGCGGCTGGCGGAGAGCAGGGTCTCGGTGATGGGGCTCAGCACCGGGTCCCTGGAGGCGTACGCTCTGGAGCCGTACAGCGAGCGGTCCACCTCCTTACACCCCCAGCCTCGCTTCGCCGACGCCTTCTGAACACACACACACACACACACACACACACACACCACACACCACACACACATCCGTAAAGCTCAAGTCTCTCTAAACCGTGAGCAAACAGCTAATCCCGTGACTGTGAGCGATGAGGGCGGCTCCCGGGTGCAGAGTCACGGAGAGACGAGCGGTTTCCTCTGCGCCCGCTCCCTGAAGACAGACAGCCCAGACAGGGAGAGGAGGGCAGAGGAGAGAAGGAGAAGAGAGGAGACAGAGTTTGCAGACAGGGAGAGGGAGGGAGGCAGGAGACAGAGAGAGCGAGAGAGAGACAGAGACAGGGAGAGTCTCACCTTCATCTTCACACCGGCAGACTTGGCAGCGGATCGTGTTGACCTCTTCATCACAGGCTCTACCTCCTCAGGCTTCTGTGAGAGGGAGAGAGACAGAGATGCACACATGAGAGAGAGGGAGAGAGACAGAGATGCACACATGAGAGAGAGGGAGAGAGACAGAGATGCATGAGAGAGAGGGAGGGAGAGAGACAGAGATGTATACATGAGAGAGAGGGAGGGAGAGAGGCGGGGAGAGTAAAAGAGACACAGAGAGATGAAGACAACTTCAAACAAGCTAATAGTAGAATCTAACTATATCTGTTAGTAGCAGGAAGCCATCATTCACTCAATTATCTTATGAAGTCGGCAGGTGTGTTGCCCAGCGACAAAAATATAAACGAGTTAGGCTACACTAAGCTATAAATCCATGGACCTCAGGAGCCACCAATGGGCACTGCACTAGTAATACTAGGTGTGACGCTCTGGGAGAGGATACAGACCTTCCTCTTCCTGCTGCGAGAACTGGCTGTGGCACCCACGTCCTCTGGTTCAGGCCCCACATCCTCTGCTTCAGGACCCAGGACAGGGGCACCCACATCCTCTGGTTCTCCCACATCCTCTGGTTCTCCCACATCCTCTGGTTCTCCCACATCCTCTGGTTCAGGCCCCAGGACAGAGACTGGGGCTGGGGCACCCACATCCTCTGGTTCTCCCACATCCTCTGGTTCTGCTGCCACATCCTCTGGTTCTCCCACATCCTCTGGTTCTCCCACATCCTCTGGTTCTCCCACATCCTCTGGTTCAGGACCCAGGACAGGGTTTGTGGCAGGATTGGAGGCAGACTCTAGCTTCAAAGGTGGATCTACTGCAAACACAACTCAGCCTTTTAGTCTCCAGGCTGACACACACTGACACCTCAGATAAAAGGTAACAAAGCCGGGAGGTGGCAGGCTGGGGATGGGGGTGGGGGGTGTGACAGGCGGGGGGTAGACCCAGGGGGAGACTGGAGGAACGGGGAGAGGATAAGAGAGAAGCGAGCTCACCTTGCAAGACCTCCGTAAACGAAACCTCACGGAATGCTGCGTTCAAGTCCAGCGGCTGGGTCTCCCAGGACACATCTGACAGAACAAGCCTATTAGAACACATCCCGGCCCGCCTGGTTAAACCGTCTACAGAGCAGTAGTCACCAGTAATACACCACTGACCTGTCTCATCCACCAATGACCTTTCACTGTCATCCATGGTGAAAGCAATCTGCAGGGGAGAAATGAAGAATCAGACAGAGAAACCACCACAACACCACCACACAGCCTTTAATCAAAACCCCCCATTTTTTTAAAGTTTGAGAGTGAATGTTTGGTAGTAAATACAACACCCCTGAGATGAAGTTGTACCTCTTCCAGGGTGTCGACGCCGCCCCCCCTGCCCGACACAGGTCTGCCGAGGCCCCCTCCTGAGAGATGGGGAGGCCCCAGAGGGGCTGCTGAAGTCAGGCCGGGGGAGCGCGGAGGTGGACTCGCTCCTCTGGGGGGTCTTCAGCGCGGAGCGCACCTGGGACCCCCCTGCCGATGGCGGGGGCGCGCGGGCCGGCGTGGCCCCCTTCTGGAGAGGGGTGCTGGGCGGCAGGTTCTTGTCGAACAACTCCGGCGTGAGGGGAGCCCCGAAACGAACGCGCTTCTTTCGGACGGCGGAGTTAGCAGAGGGATCGCCATCTGGGGAGAGGAGGGGGGAGGCGTGTTACGTTTACCCTCTGCAGAGGAGCTTCGTTCAGCCGTAAAACACTGTTAGCAGACGATAAATTAAGGGGCTCTTCGCTGCTTTCCTCATCTCCACTGTGTGTGTGTGTGTGGACTATTAAGAATATTTTGTCTGCGATAACGCCTCCCATCCCTGCTGTAGAGGGCAGTGAAGGGTGGGCCGCTGAGGCCTGGAGGAGGGAGAAGGAGGGTCTACCTTTGCGGTTGGGCTCCGGGGATGAAGGCATACAGAACGGAGGGGGCGGAGGTGGCATGGGCGCCCCTCGGCCTGGCCCCCGCTTCAGGGAAGCTGTCCTGTGGGGACAGACGAGGAGGAGGGAGACGGAGGTGAGGCCTGAGAGCAAGCGCCTTATGAAGAGCATCACACAAGGTCTACACAAGAGGCTGTCACACAGGCGTGTGTGTGTATTTCACCTGCTGTTCCTTGGCAGGAGTGTGTGTTGGAGGGGGCTGGGGGGGCGAGGGGCTCACGGGGACTTCAGGCCCAGGCTGTAGCTGTGCTCTGTCCTGGTCAACTGCATCCTGCACACGGAGGGTGACACAGCTTACAGGCTACCAGCGCATCATGGTGGCAGTCGGATGAACCGTATCGTACGATAGGACATACTTTACAGTCAGTGGGTCATACCATATCCACATGCAGTAGGTACAATGGGACATATCATATATGTATAGGTACAGTAGCACATTCTAAATATACAGAACAAA
The DNA here is from genome assembly GCA_903064625.1 of Mallotus villosus. Taxonomy (NCBI): domain Eukaryota; kingdom Metazoa; phylum Chordata; class Actinopteri; order Osmeriformes; family Salangidae; genus Mallotus; species Mallotus villosus. The sequence continues at coordinate 251,849 of CAEFZP010000719.1, forward strand.
TGAACCACATACGTTTACAACTGGTTATAAATCACACGATTTAGAGTAGGACACAAAAAAAAGACACTCAAGCCAATCCAAAAATGTAAAGGGCCTTTCGTGTCGAGTGTATGTGATAGTAATGTGTAGGCTCGGTGTGTGTTACCTCACGTGTCTTCAGCAGGCTGTGCTGGAGGGTAGGAGCGCTGGCCTCCCTAATCTCCCCCTCACAGAGGAGGCCAGGGCACCACCTCTTATTGGGCAGGGCGGTCGTGGGGGGCGGGCAGTTCTCCTTCCACGCGTCTCGGCTCCTCCCACCTAGATAAGCCCCGCCCATCAACACACCCAATGAGGAAGACGTCGAATGTCGCGGGAGCAGCGCGCCCGTCAAGAGGGCGGGTTCGATACTCGCCGGCTGCGGTGATGTCGCGTCGGCGAAACAGGACGTGACAAAACGTATATACTCTATTGTTCTGACAACAGAGGTGACTCACCGGACTGATCGCTTCTTGTCTCGATACACTCCGCTAGTGGATTCTCCTGCCTTGGCCTCTTCTCAGGCATCTCTTCCTCCTCTTCACACAGGAGGCTTTGGAAGAGGGCCATCTCCTGCTTCAGCTTGGAGACCCTTGGAGTGAAGGGGCTGGCACTGATAGACTGAGGCACAGATAGAGAGAGTTGATAACATAAGCATTCAACAGACGGGTCAGTCTTGGCAGGCAGATAGTGACAAATACTTTGACGTGTAGGCCTATTGTGAGACTGACCAAGCTGGATCTCACCCCGGTAGTTGCTGGTGGAGTTTTCATCATCCTCTGCTGAGCGATGTATCGGATGAGAGAGTTCGTCTCCGGTGAGCCACGGACACCGACATTGGATCTTCGTTTCAGTTTTAACTGGGCCAAGCGGGACTTTTCTGAAAACACAGTAATAGTTGGATACATTAGCCAGATAGTACACTGCGACCGTAGACGACTAATGTACTGTACTTTATAACGTCTACAAAAAACATTCCTGTTTCTGACTTAAAAAGGCCTTACCTTTGCTGCCGGAAGATGGGGTAAAGCTCTGTGGGGAAATGCCTAGCTGAGACGTTGTTAAAAGGGAGAAGTCCATGGGGGTATTGCTTAGGGAGGAGAGGCATTGGTCTTTCAATGGTGTCAGGATTTCAACACCATCTATGTTGCTCACGTTTAGCTCGGAGCTAGCCATGATCTGACAAAACATGAATAGAACCACTGCACATTAAACACCAGTCTCACTTGTCAAACCAAGATCGCAATTACGATTAAAACCTCAGATAGCAATACAGCTTCAAATGTGACAAAGGTTTACAAAGAAGTCCCCTTTCTTGTTGAAGGCCTGTTTACAGATGAAAGCTAACTAGCTAGCAACTGCAACTGTAACGTTAGCAAGCTATCTAGAATGCACTACTTCGTTACTACTGTAGATCTGCCTAGCTGCTACATCACCCTTCACAAAAGACACATCTTACCTGTCGGGTGAAATCTCGCTAAAGGAATTAAACACAGACCTAGATTATCTTTCAAACAGTATGAAACCTCAGTATTATTATTGCATATTAAATAGATAACTATCCGGCAACTACCTAGCAAACTCAGCTAACACGCTACGTTGGTTGTACCCTCATTCAAAATTCGCTCCAGTCCTTTCGCACAAGGTGCCATGTCACTAGATCCTTCCGCAAAAAAAGTAAACAATGGTAGTTTATACCTCCAAACTAAATACAACTCCTATCAAACTATTACGGAAATATAGATATTTGAACCATACAAACAAAAAGCCTCAAAAAATACATTTTTTAATAATTAATAAATGAAATAACAAGTGTGAACGTTTTGGGAACTATTTTTTGGAGATCGACACATAGGGGCCGGGCTTAAATACGAACTAGCCAACAGGAGGCCAAAATTGAATCACGTGTCCTCACAATAGCCAATTACGATTATCTGTTTGTGGCAGATTCGGGACCAGTTTAAATGTAATTCTAGAAGTCCCAAGATTAAAATAAAATCTAATTTATCCATGCACCATCCAACGTCACCAGGGGTTTTCCGTAGTGCGGGGGCTCCGTATCCTGAAAAATTCAGCATTTAAAGTTCTATTTTTCTAGATAGCAAACTAAGTTTTTTGCAGTAGTTGAGATATTGTTCAGCGTGACCAGTAAATTAGATGTGGTTGCTTTTACTGTGCCTGGTAAATGTAGACTGCCTTTCGTCTGACCACCAACATTTGGATATTCACTTCAGACTTCTGATATCTCTTATGACAGACTGGTCATTTAATTAGCCTCCAAACAAGGCGTGAACACTGTTAAAACAATACATTTTATTTATCTCACTATCTGTTCCTATCCATTGCAGTAGGCCACACTACCTACAACACATCAGCGAATGCTCCGTGTTCCTCCCCAGTTCTCCTCCGTCTCGGCCTGGATGGTGCCAGATGAAGACGGTGCAGTTGCTGTGACTCAGCTGTGTATTTAACGGGCCTGGCTCAGGCTTTCCACAGCTGGGTCCGTGTGTGTGTGTGTGTGTGTGTGTGTGTGTGTGTGTGTGTGTGTGTGTGTGTGTGTGTGTGTGTGTGTGTGTGCATCAGCTGGGCTATGGAGAGCATGTGGCCTCCGTGCCACCATCAAATACGCTGCGAGAACAATTACTAACAATTACTAATCACTCACTATAAACAGGACTGTGTGTTTAGATGCCTAATAGATGAATGGTTGTCATCAAGCCTTATTAAACACAGACGCATTATTTGAGGAGGTCTCGTTTTATTCATGTATGTATATACACATATAAAAAATAAGGACATATGTACAATGATAATAAATATCGTAATGTTTGTACAAGCAAAATAAGTTACTAAACATCCTTTAAAAACAAACATACAAGATCTTGAAAATGACAGGAACCGTTGCAAATTAAAGCAAAAAGGAGAGCAAATGTGAAACAATATTTAGGATAATAACACTACAAATTATAATCACAGAGCAACACAACTTATCGCGTGAAGTGAGAACACTTCTATGAATGTTTAGCAGATCCAGATATAACATGCTGATTGTTTTTCTTCATCTTGAGACCTGCATATTCCTTTTATAAGTTTCTGAGATGTCCTACATCTTAGAGAATATCCAAACGTGTCTTTCATAACGTAAAAAAAACAAAAAAAGGCAATGCAAAATTGAAAGGCCTAAATCAAAAGAATCTACATTGGAGAGCTTGTATGGTTTGAGACTGGTGGGTTGGAGGGTCTCAGTGGCTAATAGACTAGTAATGAAGTGGGTCTTTGAACCAATATATTGACACACATTAAACATCTGACGTGCTCTGAAAGCACAGAAACTTGTTTTGGTTACGGGCAAGATACGAAGCTCTCCAAAGTTCTACGTTTTGGTAATGTACTCAGCCTTTCATATGGTCGAGATCAGGATAGAGATAGGCTCCAGTAGATAACTACCGACATGTAAACAGGATGTCCACCAGCCTAGAGCGTCTCTCTCTCTCTCTCTCTCCGAGGAGCGCTGTACGCTGTGTTGCACAAGCAGGAACGTTGCATTCGCAACGTCCGTCGTGCGAAGTGGACGGACTGTATAAACTTAAATATAAAAAAAGTGGAATGAAATAAAACGTGAAATCAAATGAAGGACGCGGAGAGAGGGAGGAGAAAAAAATTAAGCAACCGCATTCTACTTTGGCTTATCCAAAGGTGAAGAGGCACTGCAAAAGTAAACAACCTTCACAATGTCATCCGTTCTCACAACTCTTAACCATAAATATGAAAATTTCGTTTTTCTTCTTTCGGTGGAACGTTGGCGTTTTGGAAAAGTCGAAACGTCCGTCGTTCCTACAAAGGCGACCGTGAGGGGGTCAAAGATGTACGGTACATTTGCACAGAAGGTCATGCAACACGAGGGGTTAAACCACCGATGGGAAGTACCTCTCCGACCTAAGGATCGTTCAGTATACTACATCCTCTTCTGCTGTCCCTACATTGTGGGAGAGAAAAAAAAGAGACTTGTCCTTACGTTCCCTGTGTGTGTTTGTGTGTGTGTGTGTGTGTGTGCGTGTGTGGTCCTCCTGCCCTTGCCGACGTGTCACCAAAGCCATCCCCTGTGGGACAAAGCACAGGAAGAAGAGAAGAGACAGGTTAGTGTGGCCAAACATACTCATCCATCGGAAAACAAAGCAAGCCTCTGGGGGTTCTTGATCGGGGGGGCCCTGGCCAAATGATTCTAGGTGACAAGACGGAGCACTTAAACCCTTCTGCAGTGACGCTCGCGAAACCACTACAATGGGGCCGACCCGTCTCGAAAAGAAAGCCATTTGTATCCACGTGACTTGGGACAGTTTCAAAACGATCCTACCGACGACATTCGCGAGCGCGTGAATCTGTCAGCGTGACACGAGGTGAAAAGAAGTAATACCTGGGACCGATGAGCTGCTGCTTCCTGTCCGGGGACGTCGGCCTTCCACCCGACTCATCCGTCTCTCACCCCCGCCCATTCCTCCGTCAGCACGGGCAGTGTGTGTGTGTGTGTGTGTGTGGGTGTGTGGGTGTGTGTGTGGTTTAACAGTGTCCTTCCGTTGCAGAGTGTCCAGGTTATCCACAGTGGCTGCAGGTCATTCTCCGGGCGTCGGTATGAGGGTCGGGTCAGCGCCACGGGGGGCAATGTCCAGTTACAATCCACTTCCGGGTTCGGAATTCAGGGTGGTGCAAAAAGGGAGTGCTTTGTTTATGGCAGTACAAGCCTCCCCCCCCAGCCCCCCTCCCTCCCTCCCCCCCCACCCAAACAAAGCACTTGTTAAGATATCCACTGTATTCACAACAGCTCAGTGACAAGTCAACTACATTCCACCAGCCGGCCCCCCATATCAAGCAATACCTTCGTCTGACAATACAATTGTATCTGTGCTGTTCTGAGGAACTGGGTTCAATTCAAACTGTCCAAAAGCCACGGGAACCAAGTGAAGGTTGGAGGAAACCCAATAACCCAAAACGTATTAGTAGATGCGTCTTGTTTTCTCTATAGGTGTATTAGTGGGGGTTCACTTGTAGAGTTATAATATTTTGTTGCGGCAAAGGCGAGGTTTATCTAAGTGCCACATCCTCAGAAGGGTGCTTTAAAGCCACTGGTCACCACTGAACACTGCTGTAGTCCATAACACACAGTAAAAGAACACAGAGCATAACGTCTCTTCATTGAAACCACCGCCACAAATGAACGTGGCGGGTCGAGAAGCAAGTCTCTCTCTGGAGAAAGACAACGTGAAAAAAGTACAAATTGAGAAAGTCTGAGAGAGTTTGTCCTTCACACAAAGCCCCGCGAGTCTGTCCCACTCGAGCTTCATTTCTTTCTCTCGCTCTTCTTCGTTCCAGCCTTTCCTTCCTCCCCAGGTCCACCCCCCGGAGAGAGGGACGTGATTGTCGTCTTGCTCTGAGATTAATTAGTCTTTTGTAGAAACTCTCTCCCTCTCTTGGCTCATTAATACGAAATCGAGTCTGTTCTCCTTTTTTTAAGTGCAGAAAAGAAAAGTCTCATTGTGAGAAGAGCAGGTCGTTCCATCTTCCTGCCCGCGCCTGCTTATTGGTTCAGCTCAGGGGGCTGACACCTTGTCATGTTCTGATTGGTCGTTTCGCTGCCCTCCCATACAGATGCACACAGCACGGGATGGCACAGCGGGGGGAAACAAAGAGCCTCGCCCCGCGGACCACCCCCAGACACCGCGACCGCCGCGCGCCTTCCAGAGCACGATAATTACAAGAGAGGACGCAGGAGAGCGGGTTCGCCGGGCGCGTGTGTGTGTGTGTGTGCGACATGCTATGTGCTAAAACGGTCTCCGGTCACAGACTCAACCAAACAGGCATTGGCAGAGAGACAGTGGAGGGAAAGAGAGAGAGAGAGACACACACACACAGAGAGAGAGAGAGAGAGAGGAGCCGAGGAAAGAAAGAGAGCGTGGTCCTTTCGAAGGAGGGAGGTAGGTTAGTTGTTGGTTGTTTTTTCCCCACGGACGGGGGGACTCGCTAGACGGACGACTCCTCGGGGTTGGCGTCGGGCAGCACGCTCCGCTGCTGCAGGGTCCTCCTCAGCTCCTCCTTGAAGGGACTGGCGTAGTCGTTCCCCACCCCGCCCAGCCCTCCGGCCAGCCCGCCTCCCCCCGCGCCGCCCCCGCTAACCCGCTCCTCCCCAGCCGCGCTCAGGTTGAGGCGGATGTAGCCGTTGCTGCCCTGGCCTCGGATGTTGGTGAGGCTGAGGCGGCTGGGCGAGTGGATGGGCTGCCCGGGGATGGCGCTGGGGGAGGACGTGGCGGCGCTGGGGCACAGGGCGTGGCCGGGGACGATCTTCAGCGAGCCGTCCGAGTAGTAGTAGTTGGCGCCCGTCTCCCAGAAGCGGTCCTCGTCGCTGGGCATCTTGCTGGGCACGAACGTGGGCGGCTCTTTGGGCAGGGTGATGGGGTACACCAGGGTGCTCTCCAGGGGCTTCATGTCCGCCCCTTTGCCCAACGCTAGCTTCAGGCGCCTGCGGAGGTACAGCGCCACCACCAGGAGCAGCAGACAGGCGGCGCCCAGCGTGATGACCAGCACCCAGAACAGCCCCATGCTGCCGTCCGGCGCCCGGGCCTCCATGAAGACGGGCGCGCTGGCCACCACCGCCACCTGGTAGCGCTCCGTCTGGAACTTGACGCCCTGCTCCTCCGAGTAGCACACGTAGCGGCCCGCCTGCAGCTGGCCCGCCTGGGGCACCACCAGAGCTCGCAGGGCACGGTCGAAGCGAGGGCCCCCCGCCTCGGGGTCGCCTAGGGGGAGCTCCCGGTCGTTCAGGACCCAGGTGGGCTGGGCCAGGTTGGACACCAGCTGGCAGGGGAGCACCATGTCCGAGCCCACCACCACCGTCACGTTCCGCAGCCGGGAGTGATCTGGACACCAGGGGGCGACAGAGAGAGAGGCAGGGGGGTCAGACGCACACAGGGCCTTTGCTCGGAGCTCATCTGAATTCATTAGACGGGAACTTGTTGACAATTCAATTCCCTCAGCTGCTAGACATGCATTGTGTAGTGATCGCGTCTGGTCACCAGGGGCCGCTAGTAGGGCATCTCTCCGTCTCTCTCTCTCTCTCTCTCTCTCTCTCTCTCTGCTCTCTCTCTCTCTCTCTCACTCACCAGGGCTGGGGATGGAGACGGGCTTGTCAAACTTGGCCTTGCCCCGGCTGAACCTCTCCAGCATGAGGTCCTGTGACAGGGAGGAGGTGGACCTGAGGGAGCAGAGAGGAGGGCACAACCATGAGCCGGGGCCACGAGGCTGGTCTGCTGCAACAGGCTGACCCTGCCCGGCCAGCAGGGGCAGGGACGAGGACGAGGGACGAGAGGGCGGGGAGGGGAAAGCTCACCCGCGGTGGAGGTCGATGCGGACACAGGCGCGGCCCTCGCTGTCCCAGGCGCAGTAGGGGTCCCGGGACAGCAGACAGTCTGGCTGAGACTGATAGCGGCTGCAGTTGGCCAAGGGCAGCTGGAGAACCTCTGAACGAGAACCGATGTACAAGTACTTCTAGAGAGAGAGAAGGAGAGAGAAGGAGAGAGAGAGGGAGAGAGAGAGGGAGAGAGGGAGAGAGAGAGTGAGGGAAGGAGAGAGAGAAAGAAGGGATACAAATAAAAAATGAAAAAGAGGGGAAAAAAACGGACCAGTCAGAAAAGGGCAGCAGAGATAATGGGATAATCACTCTCAATTACAATAACATTTTGTTTCCCTCCCAAATCCCTCCATCCCTGTTGGGTTGTGCTTTCACAAAGCCTGTTATGAAATCACTGGCCAGTGTAAGCTCCCTTTAATGAGATAAGGATCTGTCTGTCTCTGGATGCCACCAGTCAGACATGTTAGGGAGAGAGAGGGAGCGAGAGAGGGAGAGAGAGAGAGATAGAGAGAGAGAGGGAGAGGGAGAGAGAGAGAGAGAGAGAGAGAGAGAGGGAGAGAGAGAGAGAGAGAGAGAGAGACGGAGAGCTAGAGGCAGAGAGAGAGGGAGAGAGAGCGAGAGGGAGAGCTAGAGGCAGAGAGAGAGGGAGAAGAGAGAGGCAGAGAGAGAGAGGGAGAGAGGCATAGAGAGAGACAGAGTGAGAGAGAGAGGCATAGATAAAGAGAGGGAGAGAGAGGCAGAGAGAGGCAGAGAGAGATATAGAGAGAGAGGGAGAGAGGGTAGAGAGGCAGAGAGAGAGGGAGAGAGAGGCAGAGAGAGACACAGACAAAGACAAGATGCGTTACCTTGGTGTGAGAGATGGTCAGACTGTCGACCGGCTGGGGAGACTCAAAGAGCTGGATCTCCTCAATCACATGGGCCTCCGAACCCAGGATCACCACCCTCTGGAGCCAGCCGTCCGCTGTGGGGGAGGGAGGGAGAAAAGAGAGAGGAGGGTGTGAGTGAGGGGGGGCCATGGTGTGAAGAGAGGAGGGAATTAGGAGTATAATATTAGAGGATTGCGCTATTTTTCCGCTTGGGTTTGGTGGACAAGGTTACGTGGCTTGCTTTGAAAGGCACACTGCAGCTGGTGAGCCAGCCTTGTGTGTGTGTGAGTGTGTGTGTGTGTGCACGTGGCCGTGACAGTGAGACTGCAGAGACTGAAAATGAGTGTGTGAGGACACCGACGTGTGCATTTGTGCGGGCGTAATTGCGTGCGTTCGCGTGTGTGCGATTTACTTTGACAGGTTTATGTGCCAAGATTCGGTCTGCTCTGCTTCCTGCCCCCACGACAGAGAGGCTGTCACGGATAATGTGAGAGAGACTGACCCTGCCTCTCCCCTCCACACACACACACACCACCCACAGACACACAGACAGACAGACAACACACACCCACACCACAGACCACCACACACACACACACACACACACACACACACCAGACGTATCATGCTCTCTGCTCACTATTCAGGGCCATCTCTGCTAATCCCAGATCCCATAGTCGCCCGATGTGTCGCCTCTCCTCTCTCCCCATCAGCTGGCTCTGCTTTGCCAGTTAATAGCTAATCAAGCCCGCGGCCCAATCAGCGCCGTGTGTTCGCCTGCCAACGGCCCCGTTCAGTTTGTGCTGCGAAGCACAACAGGAGGGGAGGACTGCCAGCCAGGAAGAGGGAGGGGGGAGAGAGGAGGGAGAGAGGAGGGAGAGAGAGGAGGGAGAGAGGCGTGAGAGAGGAGGGAGAGAGAGGAGCGTAGAGAGTGATGGGAGGACGTGATAGATGGGATGGGGGATAGAGCTGAGTATGTGTAGGTAGAGACGTAAGGGAGGGATGTGTACTCAAGATAGTCAAGGAGGAGCAAAGGTGAGAGAGGAATCGAGCGAAGAGAGGAGGGAGTGTGAGAGAGAAAGAGACAGGGTAGAGAGAGAACTGGAGACAAAGACGGAAAGTGTGAAAGAGAGAGAGAGAGAGGAGTGAGAGAGGGAAGAGAGAGCAAGCGAGGGAGGGAGGGTTGCCGCTGTCGACAGCGTCGACACGCTGCAGTGATCTGAATGGTGAGGTAGAGCATTTAGGATTCATGATCTGTCTGGAAACAAGACAGCACTACCTCCATCCCAGCTCTACTGATCTGAGACCAGCCCTGTGTCTGCCTCTACAGCTCTACTGATCTGAGACCAGCCCTGTGTCTGCCTCTAGCTCTACTGATCTGAGACCAGCCCTGTGTCTGCCTCTACTGATCTGAGACCAGCTCTGTGTCTGCCTCTACTGATCTGAGACCAGCTCTGTGTCTGCCTCTACAGCTCTACTGATCTGAGACCAGCTCTGTGTCTGCCTCTACAGCTCTACTGATATGAGACCAGCCCTGTGTCTGCCTCTACTGATCTGAGACCAGCTCTGTGTCTGCCTCTACAGCTCTACTGATCTGAGACCAGCTCTGTGTCTGCCTCTACAGCTCTACTGATCTGAGACCAGCCCTGTGTCTGCCTCTACTGATCTGAGACCAGCTCTGTGTCTGCCTCTACAGCTCTACTGATCTGAGACCAGCTCTGTGTCTGCCTCTACAGCTCTACTGATCTGAGACCAGCTCTGTGTCTGCCTCTACAGCTCTACTGATCTGATAAATAACAAATGTGAAATGTCAATATCACAGAATGGTAAATGTCCTCATGTCATTTTAGACGCAGCTCTGACTGGACCAGTGTGAAGTGGGCAGAGTGGTGATCGCCTCCTGGTGTACGTTTGGTGTCCGTACAAGCGTGCGTGTGTGTGTGTTACCCGTGTGCCAGTGCCGCCGTGCCCGTTACCTGTGCCCAGGAACAGCATGTTGTAGGGGCGCTGGTCCAGGGCGCTGACGCGGTCCACCGCCAGCCGGGTGAAGTTCACCCCCTTGGTGAGCAGCAGGGGGCGCCCCTGAGCACGCTCCTCCATCAGAGGGTGCTTCTTGGCAAAGTTGAGGGTGGCGTCGGGCAGCTGCAGGGTGCTGTTGTAGCCGTTCTCCCTGTGCCAGTTGGTGATGCACTGTACCACGAGGAAGAGGGGGGGGGAGAGTGAGGGAGGGAGGAGAGAGGGAGGGGGTGGGGTGGGCAGGGAGGAGAGAGGAGAGAGAGGGTGGGTGGGGAGGGAGGGAAGAAAGGAGAAAAACAAGCAAGGGATAGACGGAGACAGGGGCAAGGAGAAGAGAGAGAAATTGTTAGTTGTGACGACAGGTTGGCAGGGCCTGTCCGTGTCCTTATCTTCCTTCTGCTGTCAGGAAACTCTCTCATCTCTCCCTACTCACCGCTCCAGGTCGGGGGCTGGGCACGGGGCCAGAGAAGCGAGCCCACCTCTGGAACCCTCCCTGTACTCCTTGTAGGGCCCGTCGAAAACCTTCTTCACCTCCCGATCTGGTACTGACACACGGCCGAGACATCCACATCCCCCCTGAAACACGCACACACATACACACACCACACCACACCACACACACACACACACACACAACGCATACACACACACAGGTTCATGAGGATTCAGCAGAAGATGAGGACCACATAAGCTATACAAGTGTTCTCTAATATCTTCAAAAGCAGCTTGACAAAACCTTCACGGACTGAGTCATGTCTCATAAAAGGGTCTTGGCGTCCGTCTCTACATCTATCAGACAAACAGGGAAGAAGAAGAAGAAACAAAGAGGAAGAAGAAAAATAAGACAGAAAGAAAAAAATGAAGTAGAGAACACCTCCTACCCATATCCCTCTACGCCCTTCCCCTCTGACTCCTCCCCACTATTCTCTCACCACTCTCCCTCGCATCCTCTCCCCCACTCTCCCTCTTTCCCCTCATCCTGTCGCCTCTTACTCTTCCGTCTCCCACTCTTTCGTCTCTCCCTCCCTCCCCCTCCCCCCCGCGCTCAGGCGTGCCAGGGCTGACTCACCACTGGGCGTGGAAGATGCCGTAGAAGGGTGGTGGAGCGCCAGTCGGTTGCCCGGCAGGGTGAACACGGCCCGGAGGCGTTAAAGGAGACGTGGCGCTCGGGCATCGAGCACACCAGAGACGCCTTCTGGAAGGTCGTCCACTCTTCTGCAGGGTCCTAGTGCCCCCAGATCACCCTGGCGAGAGAGGGAGGGGTCAGGGCCGCGTTAGGGACAGGGTCAGGTGTGTGTGTGTTTGTTGGGGAGGAAGTGGGGGGGTGTGGGGGACAAATGTCCATGGAATTAAATGAAGGCAGTTGGGGTGGGAGTTGGTGGTCTATGGATGAGGAATTGTGTGTGCGTGTGTGTGAGTGTGTGTGTGTGTGTGTGCTGACCTTGCAGACACGGGCCACCCGGGCCACTGTGAGCTCTGAGTCACAGTCCAGATCCACGCTCTCTCGCTGAAGAGAGTAGATTATCATCATCTCCCTCCTTGCTGCCAATCGACTCTATCACCAGGGCCGAGGCAACAAAGTCAGGCTATGCACAACAACACACACACACACCACCACACACAGGCATGAGAAAGAACACACATACACACACACATCATGTAATACCCATCTCATCTCCCAATCTCAGACCCTTCACCTTCCTACCCATTGGAATACTTCAAAACAATGGAAATGGAGATGGGGGAAGAAAAACGAAGAGACGAAACCAGAGAACCCGGAAGGAACGAAACAAGAGGAGGAACCGCGGCCGGCGAGCAGGGAGGCGGGACAGCAGATAGAGGACAGAGAGATGAGAGAAGAGAGGCGAGCGCGGAAGCGGCCGCGCGCCAATACGAGAGAGAGCAAAAGAAGAGGAGAGCGCAAAGCCGCGGAGAGACCAGAGCGAGCGCGCCAGAGGGGCGCTGACGCCCAGCCCGTCGCGCAAGAGAGAGAGCCCCTAGAGCCAGGGTGAGGAAGATGGCAGCAGCAGGAGAGAAAGGCACGCAGCACAGGCATGTATGATGAACGCAAATCGAAACGCATTGCGCCCCACTACACCTAGTCAACGTGCAGGGAAAAAACCCATGATGGATGGGAGGTAAAAAATAGGAAAACAGCAAGAAGGCAAGGCGGGGAGGAGCGAAAAGAGAGAGGCGTCAACACCCAGCGAGACAGCGAGGAGAAAAAAAGAAGAGAGAAATAAGAAGAAAAACCAAGGAGAGGGGATAAAAATACAATCCTCACTTTAACAGAAGGAAGCAAAATGGGGGATTGACACCCCATGCCGACTGGCGGAAAGGGGGACAGAAGGCAAAACCTGATGGCAGCCCGGATGGAGGGAGGGGTCCAGGACATGGGGTACCAACAGGTGAAACCGGAAGCAAGTATCGTAAGAAAAGACTCAACTGGGGTAGGGACCAAAGGAGGATGGGGATGGATCGATTATCTGCCTGGAGCCGGAGACAGACGATCATGGGATAGAGGGCATAGGCATATGCCCAAGCAAGAGACACGGTGACAGAGGAACCAAGAGTACGAGGCGTAAACTTATGAAAGCAACAAAAATAAGGAACGGACGTAGGAGGTCAACAAAAAACACAAAACGGGACAGACAGGCATGAACCACACACACACACACAAACAATGGCATATTGGCAAGACACAGAAACACCACACCACACACTCAGGATTACCTACTATCAGGCCTGTGTGGCCCTTGGCAGGATTGGATCCATAGGACCATTTGCAAGTAAAGTCACGACAGGTCAGATGGAGGGGCTGAGCGCTGAAGAGGTCTGCGTATGCAAGGTTGAAGA